>CM053028.1:25316137-25372366 GCA_028564925.1 Lithobates sylvaticus | reverse complement strand
ATTGCTGTATAAATGACAATGGTCCCAAAAAATGTGTCCAAAATGTCCGATGTGTCCGCCATAATGTTGCAGTCACAATAAAAATCGCTGAGCGCCGCCATTACTAGTAAAAAAAAAAAATATTAATAAAACTGCCATAAAACTCTCTCCTATTTTGTAAACGCTCTAACTTTTGCGCAAACCAATCAGCATACGCTTATTGCAATTTTTTTACCAAAAATATGTAGAAGAATACGTATCGGCCTAAACTGAGGGAAAAAAAAAAATTTTTACATTTTTGGGGGATATTTATTTAGCAAAAAGTAAAAAATTATGCTTTTTTTTTTTCCAAATTGTCGCTCTTATTTTGTTTATAGCGCAAAAGGCTGGTTGTAATGGGAGTCATAGTGCCCTACCGTTGGTTGTAATGGAAGGAATAGTGTCCCATCATTGGTTGTAATGGGAGGATTAGTGTCTCATCATTGGTTGTAATGGGAGGATTAGTGTCCTATCATTGGTTGTAATGGGAGTCATAGTGCCCTACCGTTGGTTGTAATGGAAGGAATAGTGTCCCATCATTAGTTGTAATGGGAGGAATAGTGCCCCACCGTTGGTTGTAATGGGAGGAATAGTACCTCATCATTGGTTGTAGTGGGAGGAATAGTGCCCCATCGTTGGTTGTAATGGGAGGATTAGTGCCTCATCATTGGTTGTAATGGGAGGAATAGTGCCCCACCGTTGGTTGTAATGGGAGGATTAGTGTCTCATCATTGGTTGTAATGGGAGGAATAGTGCTCCACCGTTGGTTGTAATGGGAGGAATAGTGTCTCATCATTGGTTGTAATGGGAGGAATAGTGCCCCACCGTTGGTTGTAATGGGAGGATTAGTGTCTCATTATTGGTTGTAATGGGAGGAATAGTGCCCCATCATAAGTTGTAATGGGAGGAATAGTGCTCCACCGTTGGTTGTAATGGGAGGAATAGTGCTCCACCGTTGGTTGTAATGGGAGGAATAGTGCCTCATCATTGGTTGTAATGGGAGGAATAGTGCCTCATCGTTGGTTGTAATGGGAGGATTAGTGCCTCATCGTTGGTTGTAATGGGAGGATTAGTGCCTCATCATTGGTTGTAATGGGAGGATTAGTGCCTCATCGTTGGTTGTAATGGGAGGAATAGTCCCCCTTTTTGTTATCAATGGGGGAGATTTACTAAGTCTGGATTGTGCAAAATCTGGTGCAGCTCTGCATTATAACCAATTAGCTTCCAGGTTTTATTATCAATGCTTAATTGAACAACACGAGCAACAGGGGGCACATGCACCTGTAAATCCAGAAGTTTACCTGTGAATACATTGTGGGGGAACATCAGAGCAGCCTGCCAGCAGTAAAAGTTCAACTGCTGGTTGGCATGAGGCAGTGGCGTCGCTAGGGGGTGGCTATTGGGGCTATAGCCCCGAATCTGGGGCCTATAGCCCAGAGTCTCTTACCGCAGGGGTCCCTGTCTAACTAGCGGGCCGTGGCCTCTCTGTAGCCAGGCAGCGGGTGCGGTGAGTGGGCAGGCTGCATGAGAGAGCCGAGCAGGCGGATGAGAGAAGCGAGCGGACGGACGAGCAGAGAGGACATCATCTCTCTCCGCCCGCTCTGCATTACCGCTCTTCCGCCCTCACAGCCGGGCCTCTTCAATGTCAGAGGTGCGACGGGGAGCAGCAAGATTACATCATCTCTCACTGCCCGCCGCGCATCACCGAACTCCTGCCCTCACTTAGAACTGACAGCTGCACCTGCCTCTGTTCTAAATGGACCAGTGCTGCCAGTCTGCCACCAATGCAGCCACAGTTCACATTTGGAGGCACTGGCTGGCATGGCAAGTGAAAATCCACAAATAGTGGCAGGCGACATGGCAAGTGACAATCCACCTCTGGTGGCAGGCGATGTGGCAGGTGACAATTCGCAAATGGTGGCAGGTGACGTGGCAAGTGACAATCCGCAGCAGGCGATGTGGCAGGAGACATGGCAAGTGACAATCCGCAGATGGTGGCAGGTGACATGGCAAGTGACAATCCGCAGCAGGCAAGTGTCAATCTGAATCTGGTGGCAGGTGACATTGCAAGGGACAATCCGCATCTGGTAGCAGGTGACGTGGCAAATAAAAATCCACATCTGGTGCCAGGCGACAGTGGCAAATGAGAATCCACATCTGGTGGCAGGCAACAGTGGCAAGTGGCAATCTGAATCTGGTGGCAGGCGACGGTGGCAAATGACAATCCACATCTGGTGCCAGGCAATAGTGGCAAGTAACAAGCTGCATCTGGTGGCAGGAGATGTGGCAAGTGACACACCCGGGGCTCCCACTGATTCTGCATTATAGTGAGTTGAACCACTTTATTATATATTTCAATGTTACAATAGAAATAATACTAGTAAGGTGTGCCTAATAAAGTGGCCGGTGAGTGTAGAAGAACTATCAGGATTTGTGAAACACCCTATGAATTATATCATGTGATTTTTTTCTGGTGACAGGTACACTTTAACCAGTTACCGACCGGCGCCCGACAATGTACGTCGGCAGAATGGCACAGACAGGCATAAGGGCGTACAGGTACGTCGCTTTAAGAAGGCCGCCGTGCCATCACGTGCGCGCCGGTCGGGACCCCCGTGAGTATGGTCGCGGGTCCCGCGGACTCAATTGCCGTGGGGATACCCGCGATCATGTCACGGGAAGGCTGAACGGGGAGATGCGGAAGTAAACAGCATCTCCCCGTTCTGCCTAGAAACAAGTGACACTGATCTCTGCTCCCTGTGATTGGAGCAGAGATCAGTGTTCACTAAAACACAGCCACACCCCCCCACAGTCAGTAACACGCCCCTAGGAACACTTAACCCCTACACTGCCACCTAGTGGTTAACCCCTTCACTGCCAGTGTCATTTACACAGGAATCAGTGCATTTAAATAGCACTGATTGCTGTATAAATGACAATGGTCCCAAAAATGTGTCAAAAATGTCCGATGTGTCCGCCATAATGTCGCAGTCACAATAAAAATCGCTGATCGCCGCCATTAATAGTAAAAAAAAAAATTATTAATAAAAATGCTATAAAACTATCCCCTATTTTGTAAACGCTATAACTTTTGCGCAAACCAATCAATAAACGCGTATTGCATTTTTTTTTTACCAAAAATATGTAGAAGAATACGTATCGGACTAAACCGAGGAAAAAAAAAATTTCATACATTTTTGGGGGATATTTATTATAGCAAAAAGTAAAAATAATGCGTTTTTTTTTCAAAATTGTCGCTCTTTTTTTGTTTATAGCGCAAAAAATAAAAACCGCCAGGGGGATCAAATACCACCAAAAGAAAGCTCTATTTGTGGGAAAAAAACAACGTCAATTTTGGTTGGGAGCCACGTCGCACGACCGCTCAATTGTCAGTTAAAGCGACGCAGTGCCGAAACGCAAAGAGTGGTCTGGTCTTAAGCCAGCAAAATGGTCCGGTCTGAAAGCGGTTAAAGGCCAGATTTTCAGGTATTTCCACAATGTAATGTATCCATGGGCCCCATTAGACACATACCTTCAATATAATATCTTCCACTGGTTCATTTTATGCAGCTTTCCCTGATTAATAAACCATCAGCTGAACATTGGTTTTAATTATTCATAAGACTTTTATTAACTTTGGATTAAAGAACGGGACATTCATTAGCTAATGTTTGATTTCCAATTAATAGCTTTACATTTAATTAGGTGGAATGGAGAATTTTAGATTCTTTCGGAAAATTAAAAATCATAGATCTGTCACTGATGCATATTAGAAAAGAAGGAAAGATGACCTGACATAGTCACAGCCACAAACCCCCATCCCCAGTGTCATGGACAAGAACGAAAAGGAAAACAAGCGGGACTTTAGATGTGCTACTGCTGAAAAAAACAAGTGTATGGAATGTATATACAGTGGTGTGAAAAAGTGTTTGCCCCCTTCCTCATTTCCTGTTCCTTTGCATGTTTGTCACACTTAAGTGTTTCGGAACATCAAACCAATTTAAACAATAGTCAAGGACAACACAAGTAAACACAAAATGCATTTGTAAATGAAGGTGTTTATTATTAAAGGTGAAAAAAAATCCGAACCATCATGGCCCTGTGTGAAAAAGTGATTGCCCCCTAAACCTAATAACTGGTTGGGCCACCCTTAGCAGCAACAACTGCAACCAAGCGTTTGCGATAACGTGCAATGAGGCTTTTACAGCGTCCTGGAGGAATTTTGGCCCACTCATCTTTGCAAAATTGTCCTAATTCAGTTACATTAGAGGGTTTTCGAGCATGAACGGCCTTTTTAAGGTCATACCACAACATCTCAATAGGATTCAGGTCAGGACTTTGGCTAGGCCACTCCAAAGTCTTCATTTTGTTTTTCTTCAGCCATTCGGTGGTGGACTTGCTGGTGTGTTTAGGATCATTGTCCTGCTGCAGAACCCAAGTTCGTTTCAGCTGGAGTACACGAACAGATGGTCGGACATTCTCCTTCAGGATCTCTTGGTAGACAGCAGAATTCATAGTTCCTTTTATCACGGCAAGTCTTCCAGGTCCTGAAGCAGCAAAACAGCCCCAGACCATCACACTACCACCACCATATTTTACTGTTGGTATAAATGTTCTTTTTCTGAAATGCAGTGTTCCTTCTACGCCAGATATACTTGGACACACACCTTCCAAAGAGTTCCACTTTTGTCTCATCGGTCCACAGAATGTTGTCCCAAAAGTCTTGGGGATCATCAAGATGTGTTGTGGAGAAATTGAGACGAGCTTTGATGTTCTTTTTGCTCAGCAGTGGTTTTCTCCTTGGAACTCTGCCATGCAGGCCATTTTTGCCCAGTCTTTTCCTGATGGTGGAGGCATGAACGCTGACCTTAACTGAGGCAAGTGAGGCCTGCAGTTCCTTGGACGTTGTTGTGGGGTCTTTTGTGACCTCTTGGATGAGTCGTCGCTGCGCTCTTGGGGTAATTTTGGGCGGCCGGCCACTCCTGGGAAGGTTCACCACTGTTCCATGTCTTCGCCATTTGTGGATAATGGCTCTCACTGTGGTTCGCTGGATTCCAAAGCTTTGGAAATGGCTTTATAACCCTTTCCAGACTGATAGATCTCAATTACTTTCTTTCTCAATTGTTCCTGAATTTCTTTGGGTCTCGGCATGATGTGTAGCTTTTAAGGATCTTCTGGTGGACCTTACTGTGTCAAGCAGCTCCTATTTAAGTGATGCCTTGATTGTGAACAGGTGTGGCAATAATCAGGCCTGGGTGTGGCTAGAGAAATTGAACTCAGGTGTGGACAACCACAGTTATAGTATGTTTTAACAAGGGGGGCAATCACTTTTTCACACAGGGCCATGATGGTTTGGATTTTTTTTTCATTTTTTTTTCAAATTGCATTTTGTGTTTTACTTGTGTTGTCCTTGACTATTGTTTAAATATGTTATATATATATATGATGAAACCTTTATTTAGTGTAACGCAGACCCTTGGGTCTAGAGCTGCATGACATGGTTTACACATGTAAACACCACCATATATAATGAGTTGGTAATAAATAAATACACATTTACCAGATGTACATATGAACTGATATAACATGGTCATAAACACATAATAACATGTTACATTTTTATGCCGCGTACACACGGTCGGAATTCTCGTCGGAAAAAGCTCTGATGGTTTTTCCGTCGGAATTTCGCTCAAACTGTCTTGCCTACACGCGGTCACACCAAATTCCGACGGTCAATAACACCGCGGCATACAACACGTTCGACGGCACTAAAAAAGGGAAGTTTAATGCTTCCGAGCATGCGTCAAATTGTTTCCGAGCATGCGTCGGAATTTTGCGTGTCGGAATTGCATACACACGATCGGAAAATCCGATAGAAAGGTTTTCCGTCGGAAAAATTAAGAACAGGTTCTCAATCCAAAGTCCGTCGGAAATTCCGACAGAAAAAGACCGATGGGCGTACACACGGGCGGAAAATCCGATGAAAAGCTCCCATTGGAAATTCCGACCGTGTGTACGCGGCATTAGAGTATGAGCTGAACGGTCTTGGCACCACAAAATTGTATACTCTACACGTTTCGTTAAATATGTTCATTCATCAGGAGTATGAATGCAGGACTACACTGTAAGTACAGAAAAACAAAACATCAAAAAATTGCTTATATGTATCTCTTAAGCAAACTTCTAAAGTGGGAACACATTTCACGAAACGCGTAGAGTATTGTCAGGGCTGGGCTCAGCCCTTCCTTCTAAGAGCTGGCCGCTCACCGGTCAGCTAAATGCCAGCTCCTATCTCTCTACAGTTACTCAGCTGTTGATGATATCCTGCTCGTCAGTCCTGCCTACTTAAGCCGTCCAGTCCAGAGGATCTCTGCCTTCGCCTTGGTCAACATCACAGAAACTATCTCCTGCCAACCTGTTCAAGACTTGCTTTGCTGACATCCCTTCTGGCTCCAGATCCTGCTTGCTGTTCCACTACATTTATCCCTGACTTTCTGGCTTGGCTGACTATCCGTTCCGGTTACTGAACTTTGGCTATGTTTTGACTACGTTTGTTCTTTTTACTTTTGTTATTAAACAAGTGTGATTTAACTGTACTTCTGTCTCGGCCTGATTTCATGGTTTCTGACAATCTCTCAAGCAAACTTCTGATGAGTGAACACATTTTACGAAACGTGTAGAGTATACAATTTTGTATACAATTTTGCCAATTTCGCCACGCAATTTCAGCTCATACTCGAAAAATTTGACATGTTATTATGTGATTCTGTTTTTCAGCACTAAACTTCCATCCAATTTCTAAATTGCGGCATTTGTTAATTCCAAAAGCCAATATAAAGGAATAGGAGTGGCAAAAAAGCACTTGTGGGTTCAACCAATCATTTTGTTTTCGTACAAAATCACAGCAGGAGCGAGCCACCGGTGGCGTGCACTCAGTGGCGGGCCGTCCATATAGGGCGCAGGGGGCGACGCCCCCCCAATCCATGCACCCGACCCATAATCTACAAGCACATGATTATAGCCTGAGGCTCTAATTGGCTTAAAAAAAGGGTGGGCTCAGGGCGTAGAGCACTGCACCCTCAACCCACCTAGTTGTTTGACAATAGCGAATTAATATTTGCTATTGTCTTCCTGATTCTCCACCCTGCAGGAGACGGATGAGAAGATGGCGATCAGAGGCCCCCTTATCTTAGGAGGAAGATGACAAGGATCGTATCCGACTCCTCGCTCCGTAGCTCTTGCTTCTTCGTCCAGCCAATCAGGAAGTAGGTACTGAGTGCCGATTGGCCAGGGAGTCTTAGGACTCCTGGCCAATTGGGTCTCAGAACCCACTTGTCCACCCTGCTGGAGATGGACGAGAAGATGGCGATCAAAGGCCTCCTTATCTTAGGAGGTAGATGACAAGGATCTGGGGTAGGGCTGCTGCTCCTCGCTCCAGCTACTCCTCGCCCTTACTTCTCCTCCCAGCTGAACAGGAAGTGGGTCCTGAGACCCAATTGGTCGGGAATCCTAAGACTAAGCCCCCGTACACACGGTCGGAAATTCCGACCACAAAATCCGACGGATTTTTTCAAACGGATTTTGTCCGAAACTGGTGTTGCATACACACAGTCGGACAAAGTTGTCGGAAAATCCAATCGTTCCGAACGCGGTGACGTTCGCTGCGTACTACGGAACTACGTAGAGGCTAGTAGCCAATAGCTCTGGTCTCGTAATTTGATCTGAGCATGCTTGGCACTTTGTCCGTCGGAATTCCCTACACACGATCGGAAAAAGTCAGATCGGATTTTGTTGTCGGAAAATTTGAGATCCTGCTCTTAAATTTTTTCCGTTGGAAATTCTGACGGAAAAAGCCCACTTGAGCCCACACACGATCGGATTTTCCAACGACATAATCTGATCGGACTTTTTCCATCGGAAAATCCGACCGTGTGTACGGGGCATAAGTCCTAAAATTGGTACCAGACCAGTCTTTCGCAACCTTTTTACCCCAGAGGAACTCTTGAAATCTTTTTCAGGTCTTGAGGAACCCTTACTAAAACTCATTGGTGGTCATGGAAAAAAAAAAGGCCTTTACGTTTGTGGACATGTGGAATAAGGCAGCCCTTACAGTGATTGTCAAAATGCAACTCCTACGGATGGCTTAAAAGATTGTTAGCTTCATGCAACTGGCTCTACCAAGTGGTGTTGACCCCAGAACTATGCAGACATCTTAAGATAGGAGGTCAATCAGCCACAGCTCAAGGAACCCCTAGCAACCTTTGGAGGAACCCTAGAGTTTCCAAGGAACCCTGGTTGAGAATGGCTGTACCCATGGGCGTCCGCAGAACTTTTTTCAGGGGGGGGGGGCATCATATTAGGGTCAGCCATGCACCGCCCCTTTTCAACAATGTCATCATTATCACATTATCATGGTCAGAGACTGCAGACGTAGTACAGTCCCTAGGATAAGTAATGGATAATGGTCAACAGGCCCTCTTATACCAGGCCCAGTGAAACTACAGCAGTGATCCTCCTGGCTGGACGATCGCTCACTCTGAGTTCCCCGGGGGCGACTCTAGTCAGTAGTGTAGCATGTCTGTACCCTGGTAGTGGCTCAGTCTTTCTCTCTGGTGGCGCTGGGCAGCGTGGCTCTCTCTCTGGTGGCGCTGGGCAGCGTGGCTCTCTCTCTGGTGGCGCTGGGCAGCGTGGCTCTCTCTCTGGTGGCGCTGGGCAGCGTGGCTCTCTCTGGTGGCGCTGGGCAGCGTGGCTCTCTCTCTAGGGACACTGGGCAGCGTAGCTCTCCTACTGGTTGTCGCTGGGCAGCGTGTCTCTCTCTGGGGACTCTGGGGACACTGGGCAGCATGGCTCTCTCTCTGGGGACACTGGGCAGCGTGGCTCTCTCTAGTGGCTGGGCAGCGTGTCTCTCTCTGGGGACACTGGGCTGGCTCTCTCTGGGGACACTGGGCAGCGTGGCTCTCTCTGGGGACACTGGGCAGCGTGGCTCTCTGGGGACACTGGGTAGCGTGGTTCTCTCTCTGGCTTCCGCCCAGCACACTCCTCATTCTTTGTCCTGTAGCGCTCTCTCCCTCAGCTTTTTTCCAGGCTGCAGTCTCTCAATCTCTCTCTTGATCAAGCCGTAACCTCCTCCCTGTGGAAAATGGGGCCGCCAATCCAGGCCCAGTGAAACTACAGCAGTGATCCTCCTGGCTGGATGATCGCTCACTCTGAGTTCCCCGGGGGCGACTCTAGTCAGTAGTGTAGCATGTCTGTACCCTGGTAATGGCTCAGTGGCGCTGGGCAGCGTGGCTCTCTCTGGTGGCGCTGGGCAGCGTGGCTCTCTCTGGTGGCGCTGGGCAGCGTGGCTCTCTCTCTGGTGGCGCTGGGCAGCGTGGCTCTCTCTCTGGTGGCGCTGGGCAGCGTGGCTCTCTCTGGTGGCGCTGGGCAGCGTGGCTCTCTCTCTAGGGACACTGGGCAGCGTAGCTCTCCTACTGGTTGTCGCTGGGCAGCGTGTCTCTCTCTGGGGACTCTGGGGACACTGGGCAGCATGGCTCTCTCTCTGGGGACACTGGGCAGCGTGGCTCTCTCTAGTGGCGCTGGGCAGCGTGTCTCTCTCTGGGGACACTGGGCAGCGTGGCTCTCTCTGGGGACACTGGGCAGCGTGGCTCTCTCTGGGGACACTGGGCAGCGTGGCTCTCTGGGGACACTGGGTAGCGTGGTTCTCTCTCTGGCTTCCGCCAGCACACTCCTCATTCTTTGTCCTGTAGCGCTCTCTCCCTCAGCTTTTTTCCAGGCTGCAGTCTCTCAATCTCTCTCTTGATCAAGCCGTAACCTCCTCCCTGTGGAAAATGGGGCCGCCAATCCAGGCCCAGTGAAACTACAGCAGTGATCCTCCTGGCTGGATGATCGCTCACTCTGAGTTCCCGGGGGCGACTCTAGTCAGTAGTGTAGCATGTCTGTACCCTGGTAATGGCTCAGTCTTTCTCTTTCTCTTTCTGGTGGCGCTGGGCAGCGTGGCTCTCTCTCTGGTGGCGCTGGGCAGCGTGGCTCTCTCTCTGGTGGCGCTGGGCAGCGTGGCTCTCTCTCTGGTGGCGCTGGGCAGCGTGGCTCTCTCTCTGGTGGCGCTGGGCAGCGTGGCTCTCTCTGGTGGCGCTGGGCAGCGTGGGCTCTCTCTCTAGGGACACTGGGCAGCGTAGCTCTCCTACTGGTTGTCGCTGGGCAGCGTGTCTCTCTCTGGGGACTCTGGGGACACTGGGCAGCGTGGCTCTCTCTCTGGGGACACTGGACAGCGTGGCTCTCTCTGGGGACGCTGGGCAGCGTGTCTCTCTCTGGGGACACTGGGCAGCGTGGCTCTCTCTGGGGACGCTGGGCAGCGTGTCTCTCTCTGGGGACACTGGGCAGCGTGGCTCTCTGGGGACACTGGGTAGCGTGGCTCTCTCTCTCTGGCTTCCGCCCAGTACACTCCTCATTCTTTGTCCTGTAGCGCTCTCTCCATCAGCTTTTTTCCAGGCTGCAGTCTCTCAATCTCTCTCTTGATCGAGCCGTAACCTCCTCCCTGTGGAAAATGGGGCCGCCAATCTTTGGGACTACATGTCCCATGATGCTCTCCTCTCCTAGTCTCCTTTGATTGGCCCTCAGTTATGGCCAATAGGGAAGGAACAGAGCGGGCAGGAAGCTGGGTGGGGAACTTGGTGAGAGTCGCCGTCTCTTCTCCCTGACAGGAGGGGAGCGGGGGAAACCCGGGGGGGGAGCCCGCAGCTCGCCTTTCTCCTGTCACAGCAACGCCGAGTTCTCTGCTGGACTGAGCACCTTGATGGTGTCACCCCACTGGCTGGTGGCACCTGGGTACCGATAGCGACGCAACTGTGCTGAATTTAAGATCTGATCCCTGATTCCAGGGGGGGGGGGGGCACTTGACCCCCCTTGCCCCTATCTGCGGACGCCCATGGCTGTACCAGACCTACATGATCTACCAAATGAGGATCTCTTATGGAGGCCTTCCTCACAAATTTTCTATTTTTCACTTTAATCCTCAATCGATTCACATTGAGGGTACAACACTGACCCCTATCTGCAGGATGAATAAATCTTGCAGCGGGCCGGAGTTAAGAGACCCCCTGCTCTATAACTATACCGTCACATACACTTTAGGACCCTTGCTGTTTTCCTTTTGGAAAAAAAAGCGATTTCTTAGGTCATGGCGTATCTACTAATTGGGTTGCGAATTCTTTGGCAGATATTATTCCAACTGTGCGCATTATTTCACCTGATCGGCCTTTATCCTGACCCTCGTAGTTTAGGCAATCTTGGGAGGTGAGGAAGCTCAGGAATTCAGAAGCTGAGATCTGGGATTCGTTCGGCCTATCTGTCTGCGCCACCCACACGCTCCCGGTTCCATTCTCCTTACTCCGGGGGGGTATTAGGATTATCTGAAGCAAAGATTAAAAGAAAGAACAACACGGTATTTTCTTAATTTATTAATGGGAGAGAAATAAACTCTCACACTGTGCCAAATGAGCCATACCGTACAGCTGAGTCTTATTACTGTTCTTGGCAGAAGGCGCGGCACATATGTGATCATTAAAATGCCGCACAATAACACAGCAATGTAGATAGCGCCCAACTCAGATATGTGGCTGACATGCTGATTATTGTATTAATATAAAGGGCTAAAGAAACATTCAAAAAAACATTTGCTTAAAGTGATACTAAACACACACAGTTTAGTTTATATTATTATTATTATACAGGATTTATATAGTGCCAACAGTTTACGCTGTGCTTTACAATATAAAAAGGAGACAATACAGTTATAATGCAATAAAATACAAGAGGATTTTTTAACTACCTGAGATCCGCGCTATAGCCAAATGACGGCTACAGCGCGGATCTACTGTGCCGGGACGACGTCTATTGACATCGTCCTGGCCACGAGCTGCCTGCGCGCCCCTGAAGGGCGCGCGCGGCGCGCTCTGTGATCAGCGAGTCTGTGAGACTCGCTGGATCACAGATCCGAGTAAGGAGTCGATCCCGACCCCTTACCACGTGATCAGCTGTCAGCCAATGACAGCTGATCATGTGATAACAGAGCCGGTAATCGGCTTTTTTTCCTCCCCGCGCTGACAGCACGAGGAGAAAAAAAAAAAAAAGCTGTTCACCGGCGGCAGTGAGAGGGACATCAGTCCCTCTCACTGCAATGTGCCCAATTAATTGTGCCCACCTTTGCCCCATTAAAGTGCCGCCTACCAGTGCCCACAGTGCCATCTCTCAGTGCCCACAGTGCCAGTGCTGCACATCAGTGTCACCTGCCAGTACCCATCAGTGCCCATCAGTGCCACCTATCAGTGCCCATCAGTGCCACCCATCAGTGCCACCCATCCGTGCCCATCAGTGACATCTTTGCTGTCCCCACCAGTACCGACTTATCTGTCCCCACCAGTGCAGCCTATCAGTGCCCACCTGTGCCGCTTCATCAGCGCATATCAATGAAGCAGAAAAATGACCTGTTTGCAAAATTTTATAACAAACTATTAAACATGATTTTTTTTTTTTTTCCATCTTTTTTTGTTTGTTTAGCAAAAAATAAAAACCCAGCTGTGGCTAAATACCACCAAAAGAAAACTCTATTTGTGGGAAAAAATTGTAAAAATGTCATTTGGGTACAGTGTTGTATGACCGCGCAATTGTCATTCCAAGTGCGTCAGCGCCAAAAGCTGAAAATTGGTCTGGTCACGAGGGGGGTTTAAGTGCAAAGTAATCAGGTGGTTAAGAGGGCCCTGCTCAGAAGAGCTTACAATCTAATAGGGTGGGGCAGACCCCCTTCCAGGGCTTTTTTTTCTCAGAGAATAGGTGCAGGAACCCCCACCCCCTTCTGAGTCACCCCTTTGTCTCCGCCCCCTACCCACCCCTGAGCACCGTCCCTTAGTTCCAAGTATCATTCTGTGGTGCTACCTAATTTGTATGGAATTTGTTAATGATAACAAGAAAAGCAGTAAAATAGATCCCCTGCAGCCAGCAACAATAGACCCCACCCCAGCAACAATAGATCCCCTGCACAAAAATGGACTCCACCCCAGCAACAATAGATCCCCAAAAAACAATAGACCCCCCCCACACATACACACAGAAACAATGGTCCACCCACAACAAAATACCACACCCAGCAACAATAGATCCCACCCCAGCAACAATAGATCCCCCACACAACAATAGACCCCCTCCACACGCACACACACACAGAAACAATAGACCCTTCCTAGCAACAAGAGATCCCCCACACAATAGGAGACCCCCCCCCCCCCCCACACAGAAACAATGGTCCACCTACAGCAAAATACCACACCCAGCAAATAGATCTCTTGCAGAAACAATAGGTCCCACCCCATCAACAATAGATCCCCCACACAACAATAGACCCCCCACACACACAGACACAATGGTCCACCCACAATAAAATACCACACCCAGCAACAATAGATCCCTTGCAGAAACAATAGATCCCATCCCAGCAACAATTGACCCCACACAAGCAACAATAGATCCCCCACACGACAATAGACCCATCCCCCCCACACACACACAAACATAAACTGTGGTCCACCCACAACAAAATACCACAGCCAGCAACAATAGATCACTTGCAGCAACAATAGATCCCATCCCAGCAACAACTTACCCCGTCCCAGCAACAATAGACCCCCCACACAACAATATACACCCCCCCCCCCCCACATACACAGAAACAATGGTCCACCCACAACAAAATACCATACCCAGCAACAATAGATCTATTGCAGCAACAATATATCCCATTCCAGCAACACTTGGTCCCACCCCAGCAACAATAGATTCCCACACAACAATAGAACTCCAACACAACAATAGATCCCCCAGACAACAATAGACCCTCCCACACATAGAAACAATGGCCCACCTACAACAAAATACCATACCCAGCAACAATAGAGCCCTTGCAGAAACAATATATCCCATCCCAATGGACCACCCAAACAAAATACCACACCCGGCAACAAAAGATTCACCCCAGCAACATTAGACCACCCAGCAGCAACATCAGATCTCTGAGCAGCCAGCAACAATAGACCTCTCTCTAAACAGTAGATCCCTACCAGCCACATAAGACCCCCTTTAGCAAGAATAGACCCCCAGCAGAAATAATAGATCCTCACACAAAAACAGATCCCCACCAATGACAATGGATCCCCCAGCAGCCAGCATCAATAGACCCTCCAGCACACCCCACACCCCTTGCTATTACATATATTCAGTGCTGGAAGTGCCGGAACTGCATTCCTGCTGAAAAAAAAAAAACCTGCTCCCTTCTATTTCTGTATGTGGATGATGTCACTGGTATTAGTTTAATAAAAAATCTAAGCCCCTTTTTCCTAATCGATATCCAGCTGTCACGTGACCCAGCTCTCTCCCAGCCTGTCTGCAGGGAAACATAAGCAGGAGGAGCTTCTAGTCCTCTGCTGCTGGTCACATGTTCAAAAGGAAAAAAAAAGAACAGCCTTAAGCCTTGGAATACAGAGTAAAAATAAATAATATCAATAATCTGTTTAAAATTGTCTTACAAATATATATTTGAAATCAAATCTTTATTATTTTTTGACAATAACGTGGTGTGGGTGGAATTCTGCCAGTAACCGGCTGTGTCACGCTCCTCCAGCGAGTCCTAAGCCTCGTACACACGGTACGATTGTTGGCCAACCAAGTGTCTGATTTTTGTCTTAAGGGCGTGTGCCAGGATATTGTCTTGCATACTAACGGCACACAATTGTCGTGCAACAAACACGAACGTAGTGACGTACTACGAGGAATTTCAGCTCTTGAGCGCCACCCTTTGGGCCCCTTCTGCTAATGTCGTGTTTGGTGAGCATTGATTCCGAGCATGCGTGTTTGTACCTTCGACTTTTGTGTGGCGGATTTGTGTACTGACCATACGAAAATCTGACGCCAAACCACTGTCCGCCGAAAATTTACTAGCCTGTCATCCAACATTTGTTGGCTGAAACTTGGACAACAATTGTCAAAAGGAGCGTACTAACAGTCAGATTTTAGGACAACAGTCTGTCAATAGACAATACCCTGCCAACAATCGTACCGTGTGTACGAGGCTTTAAAATAAGAGGGAGGTGAAGTCCCCATTAATCTACAGTGCCTTGCAAAAGTATTCACCCCCCTTGGCTTTTTACCTATTTTGTTATGAAGCCCATAAAAAGCTCTGGTGCAACCAATTACCTTCAGAAGTCACATAATTAGTGAAATGATGTCCACCTGTGTGCAATCTAATGCCGCGTACACACGACCAGACTTTTTGACGGACTAGGTCTGACGGTCTTCCCGACTGACTTTTGGTGGAGTTCTGACGGACTTTCCGAATGAACGGACTTGGCCACACACAATCACACCATAGTCCGACGGATTCGAACGTGATGACGTACGACCGGACTAGAATAAGGAAGTTCATAGCCAGTAGCCAATAGCTGCCCTAGCGTCGGTTTTTGTCCATCGGACTAGCATACACATGAACGGATTTCTCGATAGGAACTGGGTCCGGCGGAGTCCTGGCCAAAAAATTTGAAACATGTTCTATTTCTAAAGTCCGTCAGATTTTTGGACAGCAAAGGTCTAATGGAGCCCACACACAGGGCCGGTGTTTGCCACTTGGCAAACTAGTCGCCGCCTAGGGAGCCCTGATGCCTAGGGCACCCGGCCACTGGTTTTCCTCCTCTCTTCTCTCTGCAGCAAGCAACTAAGTCTCAGCATCAGCAGGCGGCTGCCGCTCCGTTCATGCATGGTGTCAGAGGCGCAGCAGTGGTGGAGGACTGTGTCTGTGTCCCGACTCCCGCAGCAAGAAAACATTTATTGATGGGCGCTGGTAGCTTGCATTTGATGGGCGCTGGTGAGGCTGCATTTGATGGACGCTGGTGAGGCTGCATTTGATGGGCGCTGGTGAGGCTGCATTTGATGGGCGTTGGTGAGGCTGCATTTGATGGGCGCTGGTGAGGCTGCATTTGATGGGCGCTGGTGAGGCTGCATTTGATGGGCGCTGGTGAGGCTGCATTTGATGGGCGCTGGTGAGGCTGCATTTGATGGGCGCTGGTGAGGCTGCATTTGATGGGCGCTGGTGAGGCTGCATTTGATGGGTGCTTTATTAAAAAGGTTGGATTTACATGGGCAGGGGAAAGGGGGCGGAGTCAGCCAAGGGGGGGTGGCAAAATGAGGTTTCGCCTAGGGTGTCAAATATCCTTGCACCAGCCCTGCCCACGCACGATCGCATTGTCCGACGGATTAGTTCCGTCTGACCTTTGTTGTCGAAAAGTCTGGTCATGTGTACGTGGCATAAGTGTCACATGATCTGTCATTACATATACACACCTTTTTGAAAGGCCCCAGAGGCTGCAACACCTAAGCAAGAGGCACCACTAACCAAACACTGCCATGAAGACCAAGGAACTCTCCAAACAAGTGAGGGACAATGTTGTTGAGAAGTACAAGTCAGGGTTCGGTTATAAAAAAATATCCAAATCTTTGATGATCCCTAGGAGCACCATCAAATCTATCATAACCAAATGGAAAGAACATGGCACAACAGCAATCCTGCCAAGAGATGGCCGCACACCAAAACTCACGGACCGGGCAAGGAGGGCATTAATCAGAGAGGCAGCACAGAGACCTAAGGTAACCCTGGAGGAGCTGCAGAGTTCCACAGCAGAGACTGGAGTATCTGTACATAGGACGACAATAAGCCGTACGCTCCATAGAGTTGGGCTTTATGGCAGAGTGGCCAAAAGAAAGACATTACTTTCAGCAAAAAACAAAATGGCGCATTTTGAGTTTGGGAAAAGACATGTGGGAGACTCCCAAAATGTATGGAGGAAGGTGCTCTGGTCTGATGAGACTAAAATTTAACTTTTTGGCCATCAAAGAAAACGCTATTTCTGGCGCAAACCCAACACATCACTTCACCCAAAGAACACCATCCCCAGGGGCGGACTGACCATTCGGCCACTCGGGCACTTCCCGAGGGCCCCCGGGCCACTAGGGGGCCCCATCAGGGTTGCCAGCCTCAGTAAAACCAGGGACAGTATGTAAAAATCTGTGTTTTTTTTTTTTACATCTGTTTCTGAAATATCCCTTACCGACATCCTTTTGGTCAAAAAATCCAGAGATTATGGCTGCCCCACCTCTCCAGTACCTTTTCAGCCAAAAGAAACATGTCTGTGTATACTGTGTGAATGTATACTGTGTGTGTGTATACTGTGTGGCCCCATAATCTATGATTGGGGGCCCCATAATCTCCTATTGCCTGGGGGCCCCATGAGTTTGTCAGTCCGCCCCTGACCATCCCCACTGTGAAACATGGTGGTGGCAGCATCATGCTGTGGGGATGTTTTTCAGCAGTCGGGACTGGGAAAACTGGTCAGAGTTGAGGGAAAGATGGATGGTGCTAAATACAGGGATATTCTTGAGCAAAACCTGTACGATTCTGTGTGTGATTTGAGGCGAGGACGGAGGTTCACCTTCCAGCAGGACAATGACCCCCAAACACACTGCTAAAGCAACACTTGAGTGTGCAGAGTTGCCACCAAAGCGAGTTTCCCCATAGAAGTCAATGGAAACAAAGATAATTGACTTCTATTGCATGCAATACCGCATGTGGCCAGAGGTGGGGGGGGGTGCCAGAGAGCGTCAGAAATACACAGTGACAGCTCGGCTGAACTCGGAAACCCTCGGAAAGGCTCAGAAACACTCGGGAACAGAGTACTTCTGAGTATTTCCAAGTATTTCCAAACGGCTCCGAAATGTTCCAGGTGTCACTTGCGCCCCCGCAACTCAGTTTTATCTTTTAGATTTAGCAGGAATTCTGTGAGTTGTATTTGTGTCTGCTAATAATGACTTTACTGTATTTCTAGCAAGATTTTCTTGGGGGGGTCTGTAAGGTAGTCTGTACGGGGCCCTGCGATTTCCATCAGCAGCCCTGAGCCTAAGTGCAATCAAACTGGAAAAAAAAAACAGCAACTGGAACACACTATATTTCCAAAAGTATTGGGACGCCTGCCTTTACACACACATGAACTTTAATGGCATCCCAGTCTTAGTCCGTAGGGTTCAATATTGAGTTGGCCCTCCCTTTGCAGCTATAACAGCTTCAACTCTTCTGGGAAGGCCGTCCACAAGGTTTAGGAGTGTCTATGGGAATGTTTGACCATTCTTCCAGAAGCGCATTTGTGAGGTCAGGCACTGATGTTGGACAAGAAGGCCTGGCTCGCAGTCTCCACTCCAATTTATCCCAAAGGTGTTCTATCGCGTTGAGCTCAGGACTCTGTGCAGGCCAGTCAAATTCCTCATACCCCAAACTCGCTCATCCACGCGCCTGTCAAATTAGGACCCGTGACGGTTTGTACAGCCTGCGTCCCCATAGCATAACAAAGTCTGCCTACACACAGCTCCAACCAACAATTCACACTGTAGAGGCCACAGCACCCATGGGAATGAGCACCAAGACCTCATTCACACACATAACTTTATTTATTCATTTCACCCTGTTTTATATTTTAGATTAGGCAGGAATTTTGTAAGTTATGTTGTGTTTGTGTACACTAATAATGATTTTAACCACTTAAGGACCGCCTCCTGCACATTTACGTCGGCAGAATGGCACGGCTGGGCACATCCTGAGTGGGTCCTGAGCTCCGTGACCGTGGCTGCGGGACCCGCGGACTCGACCGCCGCCGGTGTCCCGCGATCAGGTCACAGAGCTGAAGAACGGGGAGAGGTCTGTGTAAACAAACCTCTCCCCGTGCTTCCTAGTGAGGCTGTCACTGATCGGCTGTTCCCTGTCAGGGAAAGACGATCAGTGATGTCACTTGCCAAGCCACACCCCCTACAGTAAAAAAAAAACACATAGGTCACACTTAACCCCTCCCCCGCCCCCTAGTGGTAAACCCCTTTAGTGCCAGTGTCACTTACACAGGAATCAGTGCATTTAAATTGCACTGATTGCTATATAAATGACAACGGTCCCAAAAATGTGTAAAAAATGTCCGATGTGTCCGCCATAATTTCGCAGTCACAATAAAAATCGCTGATCGCCGCCATTACTAGTAAAAAAAAAAAATATTAATAAAAATGCTATAAAACTATCCCCTATTTTGTAAACGCTATAACTTTTGCGCAAACCAATCAATAATTGCAATTTTTTTTACCAAAAATATGTAGAAGAATACGTATCGGCCAAAACTGAGGAAAAAAAGTTTTTTATATATTTTTTGGGGATATTTATTATAGCAAAAGTAAAAAACATTGCATTTTTTTCGAAATTGTCGCTCTATTTTTGTTTATAGCGCAAAAAATAAAAACCGCAGGGGCGATCAAATACCAGCAAAAAAAAAAAGCTCTATTTGTGGGAAAAAAAGGACGCTAATTTTTGTTTGGGAGCCACGTCGAACGACCGCGCAATTGTCAGTTAAAGCGACGCAGTGCCGAATCGCAAAAAGAGGACTGGTCCTTTGGCTGCAAATTGGTCCGGGCTGAAGTGGTTAATATATTTGTAGCTGGGGGGGGGGTAGGGGGCTGTCAGGTAGGCTTTATGGGACCCTGTGACCTCTAACAGCAGCCCTGCCTGGCATAGCTATTGTGCTTTGTGACTGATGCCCTTTAAACAAGGAACATTTTGGTCTCCAATGGGAAGCAAAGAAACCCATTGTGAATTCCTAAATTATCTTACATGACATTGTAACTCTTCTTCCTCCTTCGGGCCAAGGCAGCAAGCCAATGGAACCCAGGGAGAAGCCTTCAATGGAAGGAAGTCATCTTGTTCAGGAAAAGTATAGATACACACCCATCCCTGAAGCTTTGACAAAGGGGACATTAAATCTAAAAATATTTGTTCTTACTTATTCTTTTATTCTTATTGGTGGTTAGATTTTGGAAACAGATATCAGAGTTTCTGCATTGTGCCAGGATGTTTTTGCTAAAATTGAATACATTTTAAAACATATCAAGAAGATAGCTGGGGTTCCGATGATTATTTTGATCAAATAGATTTGACAAAAAAAAAAAAAAAGATGAAAGACTTGAAAACAGATGAGTGTTTTAGAATACTGTTCATAGCCCAAAACTTGATGCCTTATTACAACTGGCACAAAGAGAATTGCCAATGCCAGCTCATCGTGAGTAAACCCTAACAGCAAATCCAATTTTCCAAAACACCACTGATGGCTATGGGATTGGTATTGTGAGGGTTGCAATTTTTTCTGTAGGAAGACTTGTAGAAAGACCTGTAGAGAACGCTCTGCAGTTGGTCCATGTTGGGTTCAAGACCCGGGAGGTTGTTTTGTGTCCCCCAACGTACAGATCACACAATATCGCTAAGTGAATGAATGAATAAATGATTTGTATAGCGCTGCATCTGCGAACTGAATCGCCTCGAGGCGCTTGATCCGACCTGCGTTGATTCCTTCTTAGAAGAGGTGGGTCTTGAGTTTTTTCCTGAAGGCCCGATGGTCTTTTTCTAAGCGGAAGTTCATAGGTAGAGCGTTCCATAGCCGTGGTCCTTGGACTGCAAATCTTCGTTCTCCCCTTGATTTGTACCGGGACTTGGGGATGAGGAGGAGGTTTTGGTCGTTAGATCGGAGGTTGCGATTGGGGTGTAGTGTTGTATTTTTTCGCATAAGTATTGAGGAGCGTCTCCTTGTGTGCATTTGTGGGTCAAGCAGAGGGTCTTGAATGTGATCCGATTCTTTACGGTTAGCCAATGGAGGGTCCTCAGGGATGGGGAGATGGATTCCCATGGTTTTTTTCCTGTGACTAGTCTTGCTGCCATGTTTTGAACGACTTGTAGTCGTGTAGAGGGAGTTTGCGTAGTCGAGTCGAGAGTTGATGATTGTTCCTACCACTATGGCTTTGTCCTTTTCTGGAATGAAGGGGATGGGTCTACGTAGCAGGCGTAGAAGATGGTAGGATCCGCTGACTACTGATCCTATTGTGCATCCATTGACATTTCTGAATCGAAGATGACTCCGAGACTTTTGGCTTTTATGCTTAGGGGGATGGTCTGTCCAAGGATGGTGGAGTCCATGGTGTCGTAGATTTAGTTTTAAGTAGAGTACGTTGAAAAAGTTTTCGCACACCTTGGAATTTTCCACATTTTGTCATGTTACAACCAAAAACGTAAATGTATTTTATTGGGATTTTATGTGATAGACCAGTGATGGCGAACCTATGGCACCTGTGCCACAGCTGGCACACCAGGGGAATCACCCAGCCAGGCAGTCACTTGCACTGACGGTGCAGGCAGGCTCCCTTCCTTACATCAGTGCCACTGCCAGTGATGTCAGCAGTGGGGTGGGCAGCCAGTCATATTGTCCCATGTGCGATGTTTAGGGGGGGGAGTAAAATTCTTTCTCCACCGTACCGATTCTGCAGCTCATTGCCTCCCCCGGACCCCTACACCTACGGTAAGGCATTCGGGCATTCCTTTCTGCAGGCACCCTATTCCAGGATGACTTTGGTTCAGTCTGTCCCTCTGGTGCAGCCTGTGAAACAGCGGAGGGGGGGGGGGGGGTCAGAGCAGATCATCCATGGCCATGGGGAGAGGTGCAGTGGCTGACCCCCCGGTGGCAGGTATATCAAGGAGCGGCTGGATGGCGGGGATTCCTACAATACTGCCTGGGGAAAGCAACCATGATTTAGGATGGCTAAGTCATCAGGTTCAGGCAAAGTCATTAAAACTAAATAAAAAATGTATTTTCATTCAAAATGCTCTACACTTATAACAATAAAAGCCTGAACATTCAGATTCCTGAATGAGCCCACATCTGACTAGTAATTTTAATGAGACCAATTCAAAACCCGAATACTCAATGGTACTTGAAGCCCCCCTTGAAGGTGTAGTGGGTAGCACTCTTGCTTAGCCATAAAAAGGGTCGCTGGTTCGAATCCCAACCACAACACTACTTGCCTGGAGTTTGCATGTTCTCCCTGTGCCTGTGTGGGTTTCCTCCCACACTCCAAAGACATGCTGGTAGGTTAATTGGCTTCTGTCCAAAATTGGCTCTGGTATATGAATGTGAGTTGGGGATCTTAGATTGTGGGCTCCTTGAGGGTAGGGACTGATGTGAGTGTGCGATGTATGTGTGGAGCACTGCATAAATTGATGGTGCTATATGGGTACCTTAAAGTGGAAGTAAACCCTCCTATCGTTTTCAGCCAAGGAAGCTGCCATCTTGGCCTCCGTTTAATCTTTAACTGCCATGAAGCTGCACATGTGATCAGTTATGACACCAGCCATTGGATGATTTGACAGTTTGGTTGGGAGTACAACCAATGTGACAGTTAGCATTTCCGGCATGCCAGAAATGTAACTGTTTGTTCAACCTGTTAGATTGATGGGTTTACTTCCACTTTAAATAATAATAATAGATGAGCATCTTAGTGAGACACAATGTACAGGAATAGGGACAATTGTAGACACTCACTCAGGTTGACCTGGATGGACTGGTATCTTTAATATTGATTGGACCCTGGGCAAAACAATTTCCTGCTCCGCCGCCCCCCCCCCCCCCCCCCCATGCAATTTCACTCTCCACCTTCTCTGAGACATACAATAAATAGCAGCTAGGCTTAAAATCAGTTTACTGTATCGGATCAGGCAGCAATTGCGATTGGTTGCCAGCGGTTATGGCATGTCATTACTGCTTACTGGCTGGTTGCTAGAGGTTACAGCACACATTATGGCTCACTGATTAGTTGCTAGAGGTTACAGCAAATGATTTCTGCTTGTTAATTGGTTGCTAGAGATTACTGTACAGTAATACTGCTCACTGATTGGTTGCAAGAGGTTACATCACATCATCTCCTCACTGCAGGGGGGCATGATATACATACATATGAATGCCGCCTTTATTTACCTATCAATGCCGCTGGCCGCAGCTATTTACTTATGAATGCCGCCGCTACTTACATATCAATGCCGGTTATTTACATGAAAACACAGGGTCTACAAGTGAGTCATCTGTACACGACAATAGGGCAGAGCTGGGCAGCATTAGTAGCAGCACTTCACACTGAGATATCGGGACACAGAACGGGTCTAGAAATTAAAGGGACGAGGGAATTTAAATGGGGATAGTTGTCAATTATGAGGCAGCTGCTTTGGGCCCCACAGCAATGACAGGGCCCGGGGCAGCTGCCCCTTTTTGCCCTGCCTTAAAGATGGCCCTGGTCCTTGTTCCACTAGTGATCCTGTTGCAAGTGGCAACTCAGAAGTGGCAAGATCAGTGAGAGCAAAAAAAACACACAGATGCTTCTTTAGGGTTGCTCTGGGCCAGGCCAGATGGCTAGACCATCAATACATCACTACACTACTACCTCAGTGGAATGTAAGATTCTGAAGTGTTTCAGCCAGCAAGAGAGCAATGCTGAAAATTCAGGTGAGAGTTGGCCATTCCGCTGCTGGTGAGTTTGTGGGGAGGTGCAGCACAGTGCGGCGGCAGTAATTACACAGTCCAGGTAAGGAAATAAAACTTGTCAAAATTCACCTTCCCAAAAAGCCCGGCAGAAAGACACCCAAACGGGAATACTTACAGATTGTAACAGCAGAGTGGAGTAGAGCAAGTCTTGGACGTACCGACAGCATCTGTCCTAGCAGTTTGTACCCAAATGGGAGAATTCCAGAAGGATGGCATTTCCCTAGTCTGTCCCTACTCGTCTGGAACCTTAGCCTACTGCTGTTCACTTTCCCTGACAGACAGGTGACCTGTCCCTACACTAAGGCCGGCTTCACACTGGGGCGGTGCGGGGCGGCGACTGTAAAGCAGCGCTATATTTAGCGCTGCTTTACCATTGTTTTACCCGCGGTATGCGGCCGCTAGCGGGGGTAAAACCACCCCGCTAGCGGCCGCATACCGCGGGTAAAACAAGGGTTAAAAGAAAAAGGGTTAAAAACGTTCGCAAAGCGCCGCTGCAGCGGCGCCCTACCGGCGGTATTCCTGCGGTCTCCCATTGATTTCAATGGGCAGGAGCGGTATAGGAGCGGTGAACACACCGCTCCTTCACCGCTCCAAAGATGCAGCTAGCAGGACTTTTTTTACCGTCCTGCTAGCGCACCGCTTCAGTGTGAAAGCCCTCAGGGCTTTCACACTGGAGACACAGCAACAGCTGTTTCGGGTCGGTTTGCAGGCGCTATTTTTAGCGCAATAGCGCCTGCAAACCGCCCCAGTGTGAAAGCAGCCTAACCACTCACGTAATGCACACCAAACCTAAAAGCCAGGGTCTAAAATAGACTCTGCTTGACCCAAGATGGCCGCCAGAGTCACATGGAGTGGCAGCATCATTGCTTCCCCAGTGACCCAGGAAACCATAGAGGAGCATGTTCCTCTTGACTTCCACTCCCTCTGCAATGCTGCTGAGGATGAGCGTTACCCGCAATGAAGGAGAAAAGACTGCACCTGCCTACAAGTTGCCTCCAGCATCAAGATTGCCAGTGTACCAAAAATAGTAGATCTCACAGTTAAGGCCGCTGATGAAGTCCCGCCCCCTTTTGGGACGTAACGCGTACGGAAACCACGTGTCCTTGATCGTGACATCCCCTGCGTCTCACACGCTGACTCTCGTGGAGTTCACTGTATCGCTGCTATCCTTTGCACTGGGGCACTATTTGTAAGTGTACACTCTTTGTATTAATAAATGGTTTTGAGCACTAGATATTATTGCTTTCGTTCTATGCATCTGCCGTATCTGGAGTGGATGACGAAAATCCTATAAACAAGCCACCGGCATCTGTCCATTATTTGTGTGTGACCCTGTTGACCCGACCCCTTAAAGGGAATTGCTGTTTTGACCTGAATGATTTACTCCGGGGCTTGAGGTGAGCGGCCAATATTCTCGGTGGTGGAGGTTGTCACATAAGTCACCATCTGTATCCATATATCACTATTTTCACTGGACACTTGCTGGGCTGTGTAGAATTGCTGGATAACTTTATATGAAGAGCATGGACTTCCTTTCTTATTTTTTATTTCCATTTTAGTGATTTTGTCTCATTAAGATTGTGTTGTTTTATGTTTTGCGCTGTACTGCTTTTCTAAACAGATCTCACAGTTAAGGCTGCATTCCCACCTGAGCGTTTCAAAGTTGCGCGTTTTTACCGCGATTTTGTTCAGGCCGCCAATGTAAAAGGCAGAAAAATGCCTGTAATCTGTCCCAAAGACGCTCATGTTCTTTTTTGAGCTTAGGGCGTTTTTCAGGCGTTTTGCTTCAGGTTAGAAAACGCTCAGATGTGAACAGGTGCCATTGAAATGAATGGGATTTTGCTCGTTGGGCGTTTTTCAGGCGTTTTATGGGCGTTTTATGAGCTGAAAATGCTCAGGTGTGAATGCAACTTTAGACCCTTTTCACACTAGGGCGTTTTTCAGGCGTTTTTTAGGCGCTTTAGCGTTACAAAAAAGCGTATGTAAACGCATGAAAGAAGCCTCATCTGCAATCCCAATGTGAAAGCCAGAGTGCTTTCACACCAAGACCCCTTTCACACTATGGCGTTTTTCAGGCGCTTCAACTTTAAAATAAGCGCCTGTAAAGCACCTGAAAGAAGCCTTAACTGCAATCCCAATGTGAAATCCAGAGTGCTTTCACACTGAGGCGCTGCGCTGGAAGGGGGGCAAAAAAAGTCCTGCAAGCAGCTTCTTTGCAGCGCTCTTGGATCGGTGAATACACTGCTCCAAAAGCACCCCTTCCCATTGAAATCAATGGGAAGCGCCTGAAAATCGATTTTGGCAGCAGCACTTTGTGGGCGCTTTTAACCCTTTATTTGGCCCCTAGCAGGGGTTAAAAGCGCCCCACTAGCGCTCAAAAAACACTGGTACAGCGCCGCTAGTTTAAGCGGCGCTTTACGAGCGTTTTTCGGACGTTGGCAGTTGTGAGAGGGCTCTCAGGCCCCTTTCACACCTAAGCGTTTTTCAGGCGCTACAGCAATAAAAATAGCGCCTGTATAGCGCCTGAAAAAAGCGGGTCCTTTCACACTGGAGCGGTGTGCTAGCAGGACGGTAAAAAAAATAGTCCTGCTAGCAGCATCTTTGGAGCGGTGAAAGAGCGGTGTATTCACCACTCCTATACCGCTCCTACCCATTGAAATCAATGGGACACTGCGGCAATACCATGGCAATACCGCCGGCAAAGTGCCGCTGCAGCTGCGTTTTGCGGGGGGTTTTAATCCTTTTTCGGCCGCTAGCGGGGGTTAAAACCGCCCGATAGAGGCTGAATACCGCGGGTAAAACGACGGTAAAGCCGCGCTAAATATAGCGCTGCTTTACCGCCGCCGGTAAAAGTATTGGGACACCTGCCCTTAAATGCACATGAACTTTATTGGCATCCCATTCTAGTCCGTAGGGTTCAATATTGAGTTGGCCCACCCTTTGCAGCTATAACAGCTTCAACTCTTCTGGGAAGACCGTCCACAAGGTTTAGGAGTGTCTATGGGAATGTTTGACCATTCATCCAGAAGCGCATTTGTGAGGTCAGGCACTGATGTTAGACGAGGCCAGTCTCTGCTCTAATTCATCCCAAAGGTGTTCTATCAGGTTGAGGTCAGGACTCCTTGGAGGCCAGTCAAGTTCCTCCACCCCAAACTCACTAGTCTACGTCTTTATGGACCTTCCTTTGTGCACTGGTGCGCAGTCATGTTGGAACAGGAAGGGGCCATCCCCAAACTGTTCCCACAAAGTTGGAAGCATGAAATTGTCCAAAATGTTTAGGTATGATGACGCCTTAAAAGTTCCCTTCACTGGAACTAAGGGGCCAAGCCCAACCCCACAAAAAAAAAAACCCCACACCATAATTCCCCCTCCACCAAATGATTTGTACCAGTGCACAAAGCAAGGTCCATAAAGACACGGATTAGCGAGTTTTGGGGTGGAGGAACTTGACTGGCCTGCGCAGAGTCCTGACCTCAACCCAATAGATCACCTTTGTTGAAGGTGAATATGAATTAAAGTGGAGACTGCAAGCTAGGCCTTCTCGTCCAACCTCAATGCCTAACCTCACAAATGTGCTTCTGGAAGAATGGTCAAACATTCCCATAGACACACTCCTAAACCTTGTGGACAGCCTTCCCAGAAGAGGTGAAGCTGTTATAGCTGCAAAGGGTGGGCCAACTCAATATTGAACCCTAAGGACTAAGACTGGGATGCCATTAAATTTCATGCGTGCGTGTAAAGGCAGGTGTCCCAATATTTTGGTAATACCAGGGCTTTTTTTCAGCAGGAACTAGGGGGAACTCAGTTCCACCACCTCTGGCTCAGGTCTTCTGCTCCCTGCTTACCTCTATCACTTGGTAACACTGAAGTCCAGCTTCTGCATTTACAAGTGATAGCTTATAACTTATAACTTATAGCTTAAGTCAAATCTCCTGCGCAGATCCCACTGAGTGCCGGACAGGGGCAAGGAAGATACAGAACAGGTGCCCAGGGCTCAGTGCAGTCATGGGCAGGAGAGGGTGCGTGGTAGGTTGTGGTCTCCATTTTTTCCCTGATGACCAGTTGTTGATGCTCCTACTGCATGATCTCCCTTGCAAGTGACTGTAGTATAGTATAGTATGCTGGGAGGTACTACAGCCGGATAGGTGCCTCAGCTTAATATTGCAACAAAGGTAAAACATATGACAGATGGTGGAGCATTTAAAGAGGGGGGAGAAGATGAGGGCAGTGGAGGGAGGGGTTGTATGCAGAGGGAAGAGCTACTACCGTATTTATTGGTGTATAACACGCGTCAGTGTATAACACGCACCCCGAGTTTAGGAAAGATTTTTAAGGAAAAAAAACTTACATTTAAATGCCCTTTCAATGCAGCCTTATCAGTGTCCATTGCAGCCTTGTCAGTGCAGCCTTGCCAGTGCATCCTTGTCAGGGCAGCCTTGTCAGTGCAGCCTTGCCAGTGCAGCCTTGCCCCAGTGCAGCCTTGTTGTCAGTGCAGCCTTGCCCAGTGCAGCCTTGCCCCAGAGCAGCCTTGTCCCAGTGCAGCCTTGCCCCCAGTGCAGCCTTGCCCCCAGTGTCTATTGCAGCCTTGCCCCAGTGCAGCCTTGCCCCCAGTGTCTATTGTAGCCTTGTCAGTGCAGCCTTGCCCCAGAGCAGCCTTGTCCCAGTGCAGCCTTGCCCCCAGTGCAGCCTTGCCCCCAGTGTCTATTGCAGCCTTGCCCCAGTGCAGCCTTGCCCCCAGTGTCTATTGTAGCCTTGTCAGTGCAGCCTTTCCCCAGTGCAGCCTTGCCCTCAGTGTCCATCGATTGGACGATTTAAAATTGGCGCTGCCGAGACTTGCCAGAGCGGAGCGAACGCTGCCAAGATCGCAGGGACTGGGCAGAGCCGAGATACACATAGCCGAGTATACTCGGCTCGGCTCCGCTCACAGTCACGCCCTGTCCCGCCCTATGATGGACATAACACAGGTCCAATGGCGGGACTGGGCGTGACTGTGAGCGGAGCCGAGAAGAGCTGAGAAGAGCCGAGTACACTCGGCTATGTGTATCTCGGCGGCGATCGCTCTGCTCCGCTCACAGTCAGTGGAGATCGGCGGGGGATCGGTGGGGATCGGCGTATAACACGCACCCACGATTTTCCCTCGATTTTAAGGGGAAAAAGGTGCGTGTTATACACCGATAAATATGGTATTTGATGCCATTTGCCAGATATGTGTTTGTGGCGGGCATGGTTGAGTTCCCGCACCTATTCTCTGGGGAAAAAAGCCCTGGGTAATACTGTATAGTGTACTTGAGGAGTAGGAATGAGCTGAGCTTCCCTGGGTTCAATTTGAGCGGGGTTCAAAGAACTTCAAAGACACTTGGATGTCAAACCCAAACATCACTGAAACCAATGGAAGCCAAATCTGTCAAATCAAAAATGTCCATTTTATAGCCTGATAGGCAAAGGGTTGTCAAAGGAAGGATGGGGGAATACTTTTGACAATATTATTATTGTTATTATAATACTTGATTTATATAGCGCCAACAGATTACGCAGCGCTTTACAAAGTATAGGGGGGGACAACACAATTACAGTACAATTCAATACAAAAGGTACAAGAGGGCCCGGCTCGTGGAGCTTACATTCTAAAGGGACGGGGTGGTGGTACAAAAGGTAATAGCTGCAGAGAATGATTTGATGGGGGGTGGCTCGGGGACAGTTGTTGTTAGGTGGGTATGGGATAGGCTTCTCTGAATAAATGAGTTTTCAGGGATCTCTTAAAGGTGGACAGGGTAGGGGCTGATTGGACATAATGGGGCAGGAAGTTCCAGAGGATGGGAGAGGCTCTGGAGAAGTCCTGAAGACAAGCATGGGAGGAGGTAACAAGGGAGCTAGAGAGCAGGAGGTCCTGGGAGGAGCGGAGGGGGCGATTTGGGCGATATCTACAGACAGGGCTGGTGAAAGGATTTTTGACACCCTAGACCAAACCTCATTCCCCCCCCCCCCCCCCCGGCTGACTTTTCCCCCTTTTCCCTGCCCATGTAAATCCCACCTTTTTAATGAAGCGCCCATCAAATGCAGCCTCACCAGCGCCCATCAAATGCAGCCTCACCAGCATCCATCAAATGCAGCCTCACCAGCACCCATCAAATGCAGCCTCACCAGCACCCATCAAATGCAGCCTCACCAGCACCCATCAAATGCAGCCTCACCAGCGCCCATCAAATGCAGCCTCACCAGCATCCATCAAATGCAGCCTCACCAGCGCACATTAAAAAAAATGCAGCCTCACCAGCGCCCATCACATGTAGCCTCACCAGCACCCATCAAATGCAGGCTACCAGCGCCCTTCAATGCAGCCTACCAGTGCCCATCAATGAGGGTTTGCTTGCTGCGGGAGTCGGGACACAGACAGAGTCCTCCACCACTGCTGCACCTCTGACACTATGTGTGAACGAAGCTGCGGCTGCCTGCTGATGCTGATACTTAGTTGCTTGCTGAGTAGAAAAAACTGTGGCTGGGCGCCCTAGGCAGCAGGGCGCCCTAGGCGGCCACCTAGTTTGCCTAGTGGTAGCACCGGCCCTGTCTACAGATGGGGGCGATATATACACAATATGGTGTAACCTGTAGCATTCAGGCTGATGTGGCACAGGTACAAAAATAATCTGGTATGTAATGTATATATTTGGTTTCATGTACATCTAGAAGACCTTTAACTGTGTTACAAAACAGTCCTGCCGACAAGTAGGGCTAAATACAGTCATTTTATTTTTTCTTTGAGATATTATTAAGCTTTTCTTTTCTTTTTTTTTATTAAATTCTTTCCGCTCTCCTGCATGTTCCACCAGTATCTGCTGTTTCTGTAATCTGTGAGTCTGAATTATTGCAATTCACAGCACAGCAGTTTTGAAAAATGTAAATATACAATGTCAAAATTTGAAAAGAGCTTTTTCCGTAAGTAATATATTATTAAACATCAGTCCCAAGTCCGAGCACATTAACTGATTAAAACATATGTCGCCAATCGCCATCCTGCAGAGGCTGTAAAGTGCATTAAAGAGAAAGTACAATTCTCTTTCAGATTAAGATATGCTTTGACAACACAATCCATATAGCAACTGGCATTTCATTTACTAGATGGGTACACAGCAGACTTTGGATACATTACCATAATTAAGACCTCTCATAAAAAAAATAAAAATAAAACGATTTGACATTTATTAGGTTTTAACATCTCATATAAGGATGAGGGAATCGGGTTCGGTTCATGGATGAGGGGAAGTCATGTAATTTTTCTTGACTTCATCAAAACCCAAACATACCATTAAACCCTATTGAAATCAGTCTACTTTAATATCTTTATTATCAGTTTAAAGTGGTGTTAAAGGCTCAAGGTTTTTTACCATTCTATGCATGAAGGTAAAAACCTTCTGTGTGCTGCACCCAGGACCGTTTTTAAGGTAGGGCAAAAGGGGCAGCTGCCCTGGGCCCCATCATTGTAGTGGGGCCCAAAGCAGCTGCCTCATACTTTCCAACTATCCCAGTTTAAATTCCCTTATCCCTTAAAGGTTTAGTCCCGTGCTGTGTCCTGATATCTCAGTGTAAACTTCTGCTGCTGCTGCCCAGCTTCATGTAAATAGTCGTGGACGGCGGCTTTGATGTGTAAATAGAGGCAGCATTCACATGGGCGTCCGCAGGTAGGGGCAAGGGGGGGCGAGTGCCCCCCCCTGGCTAGGGTGCCCACGTGTCCCGGATTGCCCGGCAACTGAGAGGGAGAGGAGACAGGGCCGTCTTAACGCACCGGCAAGGGCCTGAGGTGCATGGGGAGCTCCTGAACTTTCGTCCCCCGCAGACTGTGAACATGGGGGAGCTGCCTGTCAGTAATAATGACAGCTCCCCTGGGCGCTGGCAAATACAAACTGCACGTGCACAGTTTAACAGTCAGCCGTTCTTCATCAGCTGAGCTTGGTATGGGGCATGCTTAGAGTGCTGCCTGATGACACTCCGGGGCGGAGCCTGTGTTTAAACATCTCGGGAGCCTGGCTGGCATTTTCCCGCTGCCCCATGCAGCTCAAAGTGCAGTGCACTCAGAGAGGGGTCCACTCCCCACACTGCCTGCAAAGAACGGCCAGGCTGAGCGGATATCTCTCCCCTTCACTGAGAAGCATGAGAGCAGTGAGATCACCTGGAGCTGCACACAGGAGTCATGGATGGCTTTGATCTTCAGATGGTCACGGTAAGCCTGACACTTTACTCCTGGATACTATGCCCTTTCCAGGTCACAGAGCTCTGTAACACCTCCTGTACTGTGCCCCCTGTACTGTGCCCACCTGTACTGTCCCCCCCAGTACTGCCCCCCCCCCCAGTACTGTACCCCCCCTGTACTGTACCCCCCCTGTACTGTACCTCCCCTGTACTATGCCCTCCGGTACCCATGTTCCATGTATTGTTCCCCCCTGCCTCATGTACTGTGCCCCCTACAATGTTCCCTCCCGCATGCCCCATACTGTGTAAAAAAAATACCTAAATAAAGGCCACTGATAGGCTGTGAGAGATATTTATGACAGGGGAGCAGTGTGTACACGGAGGGGGGTGGCATAAAAAAAGTGTGGGAGCAGGTCTCCATTATCAGTACACCATCCATCCCCATTCTACTGCACCAAGTATAGTGTCAACACTCACTGTGGCTATGTACAAGGATAGCAGGAGCCTTCCTCACTATACCCATATGAATGCCTATATAGCACCAACATCTTCTACAGCGCAGTACAAGGACATTTGTCCTTCCAGCAACACTATCAATGCAGAGACATTTTTTTTTTTTTTAGTGACACCACATATGCAGTTGAAGTTCTACCTAAGACCCTGTCCACCCATACTGTAGTCGCCTGTGTTTTAAAGATGTAATTTTTATGGGGGGGGGGGGGGGGGCGGCAATTAGCTGGTATTGCCAAGGGTGCAAGTTATTAAAGCACCAGCCCTGGCCCAGCGTTGAAAGTGGAGGAGGATTTCACTTCCTCCTCCTGCGCATAGTGCTGCTGGGAGTCACTGCTGGTTCTTTCACCTCCGCACTTGGCTCCAGTGACTGGCATGCAGCGTGTGTGGGGTGTTTCTGTTCCCACACGCTGCAATTACAGTTTGTATGGCATCTCTCCCTTCCTCCCCCTCCTGCCCACCTCACACTAACACACGGACTGAAGTCCCCTCCCCCTTTTCCTCGGCTTGGGTGTCACAGACAGGAGAAGGAGGGGGAGGAGAATGGACACAGCACACAGGACGGGACATGCTGATCTGAGGTTTGTACAGAATATTAATGCTTGGCACTTGCAGGATAAGGAGACAGAGACAGGGGGCAAGTTGTGAGAAACGAATACTTGCAGTGATTTTGGGGATAAGAGCATGTTGTATGTGCTTTAGGAGGGGAGAGAAATTGTTCTGGGGGCTCAGAATTTTTTATTCAACCCCCCCTTCCAGCACAATTTCTCTCCCCTCCCAAAGTGTGCCCCTTAGCAAATACAACATGCTCTTATCCCCCAAAATCACTGCAAGTATTCTTCTTTGACAACTTGCCCCCTTCCCTAAAGACAAACTGACTGCTATTGAGGGGACAATTGTACTGTCTGGAATCCTGGGAACTTTGCTAGAGATTCAGGGCAATTCTGTAGGAGGATGTAAGGGGTCACTTTGGAGGAGGATGTAAGGCACACTCCAACCTACAGGGTGCCCCCTTAGTGCCTCCAGAGTGCCCCCTTACATCCTTCAGAGTGCCCCACCACCAAGGTGTTATAGCAGTGCCTGACAGACTATCAGGAGGTGGTATTGCACTCCTCTTCCTCCTCTCTCCACTAACTACCCAATGCCATACATTCCGCATTCCTCTCCTGTACATATTACCCCCCTGCCATACACTCCACACTCCTCTCCTGTACATATTACCCCCTGCCATACACTCCGCACTCCTCTCCTGTACATATTACCCACCCCTGCCATACACTCCGCACTGCTCTCCTGTACATACTACTCACCACATACACTCTGCATTCCCTATTTAACATTACTACATTCTGCACTATATTAACAACACCCCCTTTAAGCCAATATTTAGCGCAATTTAAAACATGTCCACTGTTCACCACGACGCGCTTTGCGCACCATATTGTTGTTTGTTCTTGATGCCTAGGGCCCACTTTTGATCTTGCACACAGGCCCACTGTTTTCATAGCCCGAGCAGGAACCGCTGCTTTGGGTACTTTTCTGCATATCCTCTGAGGACCAGCGCGGCAATGAAGCTCTTCTGTGACAGGTGTCGGCTGCTTATCACAACAGCACACCTAGCCGATGGAGCCAGTCTCCTTCATTCTGACCAGGGGCGGACTGAGGGCCCAGAGTAAGTGGATGGGGGGGTACAATTGTCACTGTGGGGACAGCAGCTTCTAAATACATACACTGTGCCAGCGGTGTATGTATTTAGAACCTCCAAAGCTCTTCTCTCCATCCGTCTCCTGCACTGTGAGATCTCTGACTCAACCTCTCCTTGGAAGAAAAGCTGCCAATGTTTCTGTAGGATTTGTCTTGTAGGTATTGTGATCAGTGATAAGAAGATGAGGAGAATGAAGAGACAGCCGAAACTTCCCCCAATCACTCTGTACAGATAAAGTGAAGGTCATTTATGACCATTCATGTAACTCTGTTTATGTAGTGAGTTTACACTTCTGATGGTGCAGCCCCAGAGCTTTATATAACACAGGGTTACATGAATTGTCATAAATAAATTTCACATTATCTGGACATACATAGAGTGCTAGGGGTTATATATCCAGCTGACAGACATCACTCGGACCCTTATCTACCCAACATCCATCTTCCTTCTTGTATTCTTCCATCATCACTGACTGCAGATATACATCATCTGTCCTGTATATATAGCTGTATACAGGACAGATGATATATATATGTAGTCAGTGATGATGGAGAAGGTCTCTATATACAGGTAGCTGTATATACCTACCTTCCTTCCTGTATATAGAGACCTTCCTCCATCATTACTGACTGCAGATATACATCATCTGTCCTGAATACAGCTATATACACCCACCTTCCTTCCTGTATATACTAATACCATCCACCCCCTATATATGCACATACTGTACACCCCCGTACTGTACAGGCCAAATCTGATAATGACTAAGCCCCTCTGCCTTCATGACATTGTCAATAAGGGGCGGAACATGGATGACTTAAAATTATGCCCCCCCCTGAAAAAAATTCTGCGGACGCCCATGAGCATTCATATGTATATCATGTTCCCCTGAGGTCACATCTACCATCACTTCTGCTGAATGCTGCCCACTGGGGAGGTAGAGGAGCATGCTTGAAAGTCCTGCCTACAACTGTGGTCATTAAGCCTAACATCAGCCTGTTCTGCAAAAGTAAGCAAATTGGAGGTGGAACCCTTCTTCAAAATAACGCGGTGCCACGGCACCCTGCATTTTGGTGCATGTGAATACGCAGGCAGGCAGTGAGGAGATGATGTGCTGTAACCTTTAGCAACCAATCTGTGAGCAGTAATTCTGTGCACTAACCTCTTGCAACCAATCAGTGAGCAGTAATAATGTACAGTAACCTCTAACAACCAATTAGTGAGTGATATAGGTGTTCAGTAACCTCTAGCAATCAATCAGTGTGCAGTATTGATGTACAGTAATCTCCAGCAACCAATCAACAAGCAGAAGTCATTTGCTGTAACCTCTAGAAAAAAACAGTGAGCCATAACATGTGCTGTAACCTCTAGCAACCAGTCAGTGAGCGGTAATGATACATTGTAACCTCTGGCAACCAATCACAATCACTGCCTGATCTGATTCAGTAAATAGATTTTTGAGTCTAGCTGCTATTTATTGTATGTCTAGTGCATGTGGAGAGCGAAATTGCGTGGAAGAGGGGGCCCAAGAGAATTTTGCCCAGGGTCCAATCAATATTAAAGACGGCTCTGGCTGCACCCTCAGCCTCCCCTAATTCTCAGCTGAGCCCCCTCCTGATTCAGCGTCGTGCATGAGAGCTGAGCTTCTCCCGGGTCTCTCATTTATCATTGGCTGAGACTGCAGCAGGAGCCATGCGCCGTAGACATCGGTGCCTGTCTTTTGCAAATATCTCCTAAACCGTGTAGGTTTAGGAGATATTTCTTGCACTTAATCTAGGCTTACCTGTAGTTAAAAGTGGTCTGTAAGGGTTTACAACCACTTTAACCAAAAAGTGCATTCTATGCATCCAAAAATATAGAAAATATACCAAATCAAATCATTATTCAAACAAAAAAAAAAAATGTCAAAGCAATAACTCCAAGGCCAATAATAAATAATGCGTTATCTCCTCCGATTCCGCAACAAGGCTGGTTGAAGAACGGCCGTTCAGAAACTAACTGAAAAGCACAAAATGAAAAGCGCAAACTGAAAAGCGCTAAATGAAAAACGCGAAAAGAAAAGCGCGTATCAACACTCAATCAACAAACTTCTACGAACACGAAATTAGCAGAAGGAGCCCAAAGGGTGGCGCTAAAGAGCTAAAAAAACACGTAGTACATCTAGTACGTCACTACGTTCATAATTGTTGGCCAACAATTGTGTGGCCGTGTGTATGCAAGACAAGTTTGGGCCAACGCCCTTCGGACAAAATTGCACGGTTTTGTTGGCCAACAATTGTGTGGCCGTGTGTATGCAAGACAAGTTTGGGCCAACGCCCTTCGGACAAAATTCCACGGTTTTGTTGGCCAACAATTGTGTGACCGTGTGTATGCAAGACAAGTTTGGGCCAACGCCCTTCTGACAAAATTTCACGGTTTTGTTGGCCAACAATTGTGTGGCCGTGTGTATGCAAGACAAGTTTGGGCCAACGCCCTTCGGACAAAATTCCACGGTTTTGTTGGCCAACAATTGTGTGGCCGGGTGTATGCAAGACAAGTTTGGGCCAACGCCCTTCGGACAAAATTCCACGGTTTTGTTGGCCAACAATTGTGTGGCCGTGTGTATGCAAGACAAGTTTGGGCCAACGCCCTTCTGACAAAATTCCATGGTTTTGTTGGCCAACAATTGTGTGACCATGTGTATGCAAGACAAGTTTGGGCCAACGCCCTTCGGACAAAATTCCACGGTTTTGTTGGCCAACAATTGTGTGGCCGTGTGTATGCAAGACAAGTTTGGGCCAACGCCCTTCGGACAAAATTCCACGGTTTTGTTGGCCAACAATTGTGTGGCCGTGTGTATGCAAGACAAGTTTGGGCCAACGCCCTTCGGACAAAATTCCACGGTTTTGTTGGCCAACAATTGTGTGGCCATGTGTATGCAAGACAAGTTTGGGCCAACGCCCTTCGGACAGAATTCCACAGTTTTGTTGGCCAACAATTGTGTGACCGTGTGTATGCAAGACAAGTTTGGGCCAACGCCCTTCGGACAAAATTCCACGGTTTTGTTGGCCAACAATTGTGTGGCAGTGTGTATGCAAGAAAAGTTTGGGCCAATGCCCTTCGGACAGAATTCCACGGTTTTGTTGGCCAACAATTGTGTGACCGTGTGTATGCAAGACAAGTTTGGGCCAACGCCCTTCTGACAAAATTCCATGGTTTTGTTGGCCAACAATTGTGTGACCGTGTGTATGCAAGACAAGTTTGGGCCAACGCCCTTCGGACAAAATTCCACGGTTTTGTTGGCCAACAATTGTGTGACCGTGTGTATGCAAGACAAGTTTGGTCCAACGCCCTTCGGACAAAATTCCACGGTTTTGTTGGCCAACAATTGTGTGACCGTGTGTATGCAAGACAAGTTTGGGCCAACGCCCTTCGGACAAAATTCCACGGTTTTGTTGGCCAACAATCCGATCGTGTGTACGAGGCTTTAGGGTTAAATACTTGTTGACCAAAAGCAGTCCACCACAAGTGGTGTGAACATGCCCTTGGTTCAATATGTCTGGGATGCGCCAGGTTTACTTTTCAGAAATAGTTGTCAAATGTTCCAGGTACGAACCCAATTTGTCTCACTTATTAGTAATACCGGTAAAAACATCAAGAAATTGCCAATTTCTAATATTGTGAAATCTGCTTTTGATATATTTGTAGCTATTTAGAAAACATTGAACACCTGCTACTTGTCAAGAAAGTGCTCAGAAATCCAATGCATCATCCGCTTGGTGAGCCAGACTTTGTGAACTGGGAACATTGCAGCCGACTCTTCCTTAAAAGGATTCCCAAGCCAAGGTTAATGAATAGACTGCTGTGTATTCTCCCGTGATACAATGATTGCACATTCCACACACACGCTCACTCCTCACCAGCCACAGGACCTGCCAGCTCTACTCCCCTCTGAGTCTGCACAGGTACATTCTTTAATTCCAGTAAGAGTTGCTACAGTAACAAAACAGTAAATTCCAAAAGCTTAAAGGGCAATTCCACGAAGAATAGTTTGATTGAAAAAAAAGAAAGAGAAGAGTTTAACGGCTTCAGCCCCGGAGGATTTTACCCCCTTCCTGACCAGAGCACTTTTTGCGATTCGGCACTGCGTTGCTTTAACTGACAATCGCGCGGTCGTGCGACGCTGTACCCAAACAAAATTGACGTCCCACAAATAGGGTTTTCTTTTGGTGGTATTTGATCACCTCTGCGTTTTTTATTTTTTTGCACTATAAACAAAAAAAGAGCGACAGTTTTGAAAAAAAGAAAATAATATTTTTTACTTTTTGCTATAATAAATATCCCCCGAAAATATACAAAAAACTATTTTTTTCCTCAGTTTAGGCCGATATGTATTCTTCTACTTATTTTTGGTAAAAAAAAAAAATCGCAATAAGCGTATATTGATTAGTTTGCGCAAAAGTTATAGCGTCTACAAAATAGGGGATAGTTATGGCATTTTTTTAGTTCGTTTTTTTTTTTATTAGTAATGGAGGCGATGTATAATTATGTCCCATTGACATGTATTGTAATTTCATTTGTGGCAATTTTAAGCTTATCTATTTACAATTGTTGTTTCTTTTATAGTATAATTCATGTGACACTTCTCAAAAAACTCCAAGCTCTTGTGAGCGAAATATGTAGAGTAAGAAGTGGTTGTTTATGCTCTAAGAAATAATACATGAATCTTATAAATGTTTACTGCGATTTAAAAAAATAGTTTAAATAAAATTTATACTTTTTCAATTTGTTTTCTTCGTTTGGTACCTTAAAAGTCCCGCCTGCCCCTCTTTCTTTTTCAATCTGATGTAGAGTTGCCATTGCTGAAGTGTTGCCTCTGCTCTTGGGGTTATTCTCAGGTCGGGAATCCCCTGATAGCAGCCTAAATACGATATTGAGCTATATTGCTCTGGGTCTTAGTTATTATTGTTCAACTGATTCACTTGACATACCGTATATACTCGAGTATAAGCTGAGTTTTTCAGCACCTTTTTTTGTGCTGAAAATGCCCCCCTCGGCTTATACTCAAGTCAAGCATTTTTCTGCTGCAGAAAATTACATTTTCCAAACTGACTTTGGGGCCCCCCTATCTCGGGGCCACTTGGTGCTAGGAACCCCAAATTTGGTGTGCAAACCCAGCGGAACTAGCACTACAACATATCCAAAAGGGGTTCCTAGCACTAAGTGGCCCCGAGATACGGGGCCCCAAAGTCGGTTCGGAAAATGTCATTCTCTGCTGCAGAAAAGTGCTTGACATTTTCCGAACCGACTTTAAGGCCCCCCTATCTCGGGGCCACTTGGTGCTAGGAACCCCAAATTTGGTGAGCAAACCCAGTGAAAACTAGCACTACAACATATCCAAAGGGGTTCCTGGGGTTCCTAGCACTAAGTGGCCCCGAGATATGGGGCCCCAAAGTCGGTCAACTGTGTCCATCTGCAGCAATGTCATTTCGGGACCCTTTGGGTCCAGAAACCCCAAATTGGCTGCAGCTAGGGGGCATCTAGGAACCATTAACTACCGAGTTTGAAGTTCGGGGGACCTATGGGTGAAAATTGGCACAGTGAGGCATGCAAATGGGCATTGTTGACCGTCTTTTCCACTTACAGTAGCTGCGCATTTCTCACCCTAGGCTTATACTCGAGTCAATACGTTTTCCCAGTTTTTTGTGGTAAAATTAGGTGCCTCGGCTTATATTCGGGTCGGCTTAAACTCGAGTATATACGGTACTGTATGTGCATTGTTACTGTTCATTACTTTCCCACAGAAAACCAGACAATTTTTGTGTTTTATCATAACGTGTGTGTTTCTCATTGGTCCTTGCACTTACACTATTGCCAAGTGTGCCAGACTGTTATTGGGGTTGAGAGGCAGAGTACGCAACCAACCATACTCAAGCGGCTACTGCGGGGGTAGCGATACACAAGGATTTGTCCCGAATATGTGAATTGGGTGAGACTGGGATATCGGAAAAAGCACGGTCTGCCTGTAGCTCAGAAATGCAATTGAAACTTTTCAAACTGATAGATGAATACACTGATAGCAAATGATACAAACATCATGTAGCCAGCTTGTTAGTGGCCCTTCTGCTCTATTTTTATACCACTTCCCACTCTCTCAGATTAGAACGTATAGTGATACACACACTGTGCTGTAATTGAGTAATGTGCCCAAAGTAACCTGAGATCCAGTATTTTTCGTAATTCTAGCAGGCCATTAATCACTTGCGCTCCGGCCATTTTTTGCTATTAAGCACTGCGCTACTTTAACCACTTCAGCCCCGGAAGGATTTGCCCCCCTAACCGCTTCCCGACCGGCGCACGACGATTAGACATGTGCACAATAGAAAAATTTGTTTAGTTTTGTTTCGTTTCTGTTCGTTTCCGTTGATTCGTAACGATTCGTAATTTCGTAAGTCGTCAGTGTTCGTATTTGGACTCGTTCGTATTTTCGTAGAGTTATTTTTTCGTTGATTCGTTTTTCCGTAATTTTCGTTTATTCGAAATTCGTATTTTCGTATTTTCATGTATTTTGTATTCGGACGCATTCGTATTTTCGTAGATTTAGTTACATTCGTACTTTTGTAACATTGTTTTCATAGATTCGTAATCGGAGCATAATTCATAATTTTATGTAATGTGTATGCTATTATTACATTCTAAGAGACACGGAAAATTTTACGAATCAACAAAAAAATAAAAAAAAAAGTTACGAATGTACGAATTTTTTTGTTCAATCCATTCGAAGCACATTAAGCAGCGCCATTGTAAGAGACACGGAAAATTACGAATCAACAAACAAAAAAAAAAAGTTACGAATGTACGAATTTTTTCGTTCATTTTGATTTTCGTTGTTTCTGTTTTCGTTTTTCGGATTTTCATTCTTTCGTAGTTTCGTTGTTTCTAATTTAATTATTTTGTATTTTTGTTGTTTTTCTTATTCGTTTGTTTCGATAGTTCGTTATTCATTAGAATTTTTAGCGAATCATTCGTTCATTCGTACGATAACGAATGAACGAATATAACGAATTTGAACTAAACGAATTGCACATGTCTAACGACGATATACGTCGACAGAATGGCACGGACAGGCATAAGGGCGTATAAATATGTCCCCTTTAAGATGCCGCCGTGCCATCGGGCGCGCGCCGATCGGGACCCCCGTTACGCGGGTGCGTAAATAAACAGCATCTCCCCGTTCTGCCTAGCAACTAGTGACGCCGATCTCTGCTTCCTGTGATTGGAGCAGAGATCAGCATTCACTAGCTGACAGCCACGCCCCCCCACAGTAAGAAACACACCTCTAGGCATACTTAACCCCTACACTGCCACCTAGTGATTAACCCCTTCACTGCCAGTGTCATTTATACAGGAATCAATGCATTTAAATAGCATTGATTGCTGTATACATGACAACGGTCCCAAAAATGTGTCAAAAATGTTCGATGTTTCCGCCATAATGTCGCAGTCACAATAAAAATCGCTGATCGCCGCCATTACTAATAAAAAAAAAAAATGATTAATAAAAATGCTATAAAACTATCCCCTATCTTGTAAACGCTATAACTTCTGCGCAAACCAATCAATAATCGCTTATTGCGATTTTATTTACCAAAAATATGTAGAAGAATACGTATCGGCCTAAACTGAGGAAAAAAAAAGTTTTTTTATATATTTTTGGGGGATATTTATTATAGCAAAAAAGTAAAAAAGAATGCGTTTTTTTTTTCAAAATTGTCGCTCTTTTTTGTTTATAGCGCAAAAAATAAAAACCGCAGGGGCGATCAAATACCCCCAAAAGAAAGCTCTATTTGTGGGGAAAAAAAGGACGTCAATTTTGTTTGGGAGCCACGTCGCACGACCGCGCAATTGTCAGTTAAAGCGACGCAGTGCCGAATCGCAAAAAGGGGCCTGGTCCTTTGGCTGCAAATTGGTCCGGTCTGAAAGTGGTTAATGACCAGAGCATTTTTTGCGATACGGCACTGCGTTGCTTTACTTGACAATTGCGCGGCCGTGCGACACTGTACCCAAACAAAATGGACGTCCTTTTTTCCCAACAAATAGAGCTTTATTGGTGGTATTTGATCACCTCTGCGTTTTTTTTATTTTTTTTTGAGCTATAAACAAAAAAAGACAATTTGAAAACAATGCTTTTTTTTTTACTTTCTGCTATAATACATATCCAAAAAAATATACAAAAACGAAATTCATTCATCAGTTGAGGCCTATATATATATTCTTCTATATATTTTTGCTATAAAAAAAATAAATAAAAATTGCAATAGGCGTATATTGATTGGTTTGCGGAAAAGTTTTTACATCTACAAACTATGGAATAGATTTAGAGACTTTTAATTTGTTTTTATTGTTTTTACTGGTATCTGCGTTTTTTAGCGGGACTGCGACATTGCGGCGGACAAATCTGTCCCCAAATTACACTTTTAGGGGACCAGTGACATTATTACATTGATCAGTGCTATAAAAATGAGCTGATCAATGTAGAAAATGACACTGGCAGGGAATGGGGTTAACACTAGGGGGGCGATCAAGGAGTTAACTGCGTTCCCTCAGCGTGTTCTAACTGTAGGGGGGATGGGCTTATTGAAACATGACAGAGATCGTTGTTCCTGATGGCAGGGAGCAGTAGATCCCTGTCATGTCACTAGGCAGAACGGGGAAATGCCTTGTTTACATTGGCAGTTCCCCGTTCTGCCTCTCCTCGCCGCAATTAGAGGCCGCCGTCGGACATCAGGCCCGCTATCCTGCTTTTACAGACTGAAGTAGAGGTACGTCAGTTCGAGCAGGAGAGCCGACCTGCCGCGGTATATCTGTGTGAGCAGGTCGGCAAGTGGTGAAAAGTAAAGTGATTGTCTTGATTTTCTTTTTTCTATTAAAGTAACAAACATATTATACTTACCTTTTCTGTGTAATGGTTTTGCACAGAGCAGCCCAGATCCTCCTTCTCGGTCCCTGGCTGGAGATCCTGACCCTCCCTCCTGTTGAGTGGCCCCACAGCAAGCAGCTTGCTATGGGGTCACCGGAGCATTTTTTTTTTAATTAGCAATGGCGGCGATCTGCAATTTTTATTGTGATTACGACATTATGGCAGACACATTGGACACTTTTGACACTATTTTGGGACCATTGTTACTTATCCAGCGATCAGTGCTATAAAAATGCACCAATTACTGTGTAAATGACACTGGCAGGGAAGGGGTTAAACACTAGGGGGTGATCAAGGGGTTAAGTGTGTCCTAGGGAGTGATTCTAACTGTGGGGGGGATGGGCTGCCACTGACATGACAGCGATCACTGCTCCCGATGACAGCATGTCACAAGGCAGAACAGGGAAATGCCTTGTTTACAAAAAACATCTCCCCGCTCTGCGACTCCACGACACGATCGCGGGACACTGGCGGGGCACCTGCGGGCACGGTCACACCGTACTCGCCCGCTAGCCCCGCCAATTAAAGAGGATGTACAGGTACGCCAATTTGCCCACCGCTGCAATTGTGCTGATGTATTTCCGGGTGCAGCGGTGGGCAAGTGGTTAAAGTGAAGCCCCATACACACGCTCGGACAATCCGCGGACCAGGTCGGTCGGACTTTGTCCGACGTACTTTGTCCGATGTTGGCGTTGCGTACACACGGTCGGACTACGTTGTCGGAATATCCGGTCCGGAAGAACGTCGTGACGTAATTCGTCGTCCACGAGATTACAAAAGGGAAGTTCAGCACCACGTCAGGCACCCGTTGGGCTCCTTCTGCTGATCCCGTGTTTATCGCGAGTTAGTGGAAGTTTGGTGACTTAAGATTCGCGCTTCTCAGTTTTCTGACTCAGATCGTTACTGCTCTTCAGTTTGTGCTTGTCGTGCGTATCTGTTTATTAGTGCGTGTAGTCAGTTCGCATTTGTTGGTCATTGCGGCCTATATCTTGATATAGGACGCTTTGATTTGCACTGCTTATTGTCTGCTCGTTGCTGGTATTCACTTCGTTCTTTCAGGCCTTGCTGTTTATCGGTGCTTTCTGTTTGTCCGTTCTGACCAGCCGACCTTTTGTGACCTTCTGAGCGATGTTTCCCGTGCGTACTCGTCGCCGAGTTCGTGCTGTACGCGGAATTGGTGTCGGGCTTTTAGCTTTGAGCCAAGACCCGTCCATGAACAGAGTGACGAGGAGTATGTGGACCAAGAATTGGTTGCTTCAGCGTGACCAGTTCTCGCACATGCCTTTGCTTCGTGAGATCCGGGAGAATAATCCTGATGATTTCAGGAACTTTCTCAGGATGACGGACCCCGATTTTCACCGTCTTTTGGCTTTGCTGACCCCCTTTATCAGCCGGCAGGATACCTGCATGAGACAAGCCATTACTCCGGAGCAGAGGCTTGTTGCCACGTTGAGGTACTTGGCGAAAGGGAGAAGTCTTCAGGATTTGAAGTTCTCTTCAGGTATCTCTCCCCAGGCCCTGGGAATCATTATTCCAGAGACCTGTTCTGCCATCATTCAGGTCCTGCAGGAGGACTATATTAAGGTAACATTTATACTTTACTATTCCCTTCTATGTATGCTCTGTTTGCTAATGTCTTCTATTTTTGACCTCCTTCCCTAATTACCATGATTGCAATATGTTCTAATATGCTGTGCCCCTTTTCTCCTTCATGCATTTTTCCCTTCACTTACCTCCCCAGCATGCTCTTCTGCCCCAATAGACACCTATGGCATAGTCACTTAAGCAATGTCTTTTGTCTGCTGCATAGTATTGTTTGCCCCAAAACACCCCCTAAAATATGCACAAATGTTTGCTGTGTGGTTTACTTCATGTAGAGCCCCCTTTTTTTTTTCTTTTGGTGGGGGGGGGGGGGGCAAACTCATTAGGAACCCCCTCCCCCAACTGCTCTGTCAGATGGTACCAATCCTTTATCTGCTGGCTTTCCCAAGGTCCATACACACTATATACCTACCTCTTTATAGTGCGCATCTTTAGGGATGAATTCAGCAAAGCATGTAGTGCAAGGGGCTGCCTCCATACATTCCGTTTACTATTTTTTTGTCTTCTTTCCCTCCTATTAGCTTGCTTGGTAATTTAATAATGTCACACTGTGCCTGCCTTTTTTTTGGGGGGGGGGGGGGGGGGGGGTTGAAATGTTATTTGATCTTTCCTGTGGCCTGCCAATAGTGTTAAGTACAGAGGGTCTGGCCAAACTAGCCCACATTATTGAGCCATTTGCCAATCAATGAAGTGCAGAGGGTTAGCTGTCCACCACCCCCCCCCCCAAAACCCTAGTTATTGCCAATGTCCCATCAGAAGTGGGGGGATTGATGGGGGGGTGAGTAATCTGTGAAGGGGAGCCTCTACTTTTCTGTGCAAATACTTTCCAGCCTCCAATTTTATACAATGCTCTTGTTCCAAGATGTTGATTGTCTAATCTGCTTGCAATGTTTAGGTGCAAAGTGACTAATTTTTTTTTCTTGTTTCACTCCACAGTTCCCTTCCACGCCACAGGAATGGCAGACTGTGGCCTCCCACTTTGCCAGCCGTTGGGACTTTCCTAACTGCGGAGGGGCAATTGATGGGAAACACGTCCGCATCATCACACCGCCCAACTCGGGGTCCTACTATTATAATTATAAAGGGTTTAATAGTGTAGTGATGTTGGCGGTGGTGTCGGCAACATACGAGTTTATGTATGTGGACGTGGGGATGAACGGCCGGATATCGGATGGTGGGGCCATTACGCACACAGAGTTCTACTGGCGTCTCCAAAGTGGCAGTCTGTGCTTGCCACCTCCAGAGGAGAATGCCGAAGGACTCCCCTTCGTCTTTGTCGCAGATGAAGCGTTTGCGTTGACTCCCCATGTGATGAGGCCGTTCCCGATGAGGACCCTCACCCCGGACCAGAGGGTCTTCAACTACAGGCTGTCCAGAGCCAGAAGAGTTGTGGAGAACGCTTTTGGCATCCTGGCCAGCCGCTTCCGCCTGTTCCTGACGGCATTTAACTTGGCGGAATACAAACTGAACCACATAGTTCTTGCCTGTTGCATATTGCACAACTTCCTCAAAAGACATAACAGGAACTATGTGGTGCCCGTTGGCCCAGATGTGGAGGGCCCTCCAAATGCGGAACTCACAGCCCTTCGAGTGGCACGTCCAGGCTTGCCCCCTCTAAATGCCCGTGTGGTCCGGGACCAATATATGGAGTACTTTGTGGGTAGGGGGGCCATTGCTCTGCCTGACGATGTGTGAGAGGCATTTTTTAATAAATCTGATATTTTAACCAACCTATGATTTCTTGTCATTTCAGTCTTCTTTTTAGCTTATTTTACTTTGACATTTTTTCCCTTTGCCTTCGACAGTGGGAATGCACTTTCTGGGCAAAAGGAGGTAACAGTCTCTTCTTCCCAAAAAGATTATTCTCATGTTGTGTGTTTGCTACCTAATCTTTGGTCTAGAGAAGGTTTGTACTGCATAACTGACACCCAAAATACTCCTTTTCATCACCAGGTCTGACATGTGTGTATTCTCCAAAATGCTGTGCTCCGTGTTTTCGTACAAAGCACTGTGGGTGTCATTTACATAAGTCAAATCCGCTATGCTCTACAAGTGCATTGAAAAAGTTCCCAGGGAAAGAAAATTGGAGTGCAAAGTGGATTTGCCTTTAGTAAATAACACCCATTGCCCCCCATATCCTTTTCATTTTACATACATAATGCATTGTGTTTTTTAAATAAGGAAGCCACACATTTAGAAAAATAAAAGTTTACTAGGAAAACATTCACAAGTGCGTTTACAATCTTCACGCCAAAACTGACAACATCTTGGTTATTTACAACATTGTTTACAAACATTCCGCAATTGGTAAAACCAGGCATGGAGCAAAACAGAACCTAGGAACTTGGAAAGTTCAACTTTGTAAAGTGAAGACAAGATCAGACATGACTATATGTTCAAAGTGTGTTTGATCTTGCCTTCATCACATGGGGGGGTCACCCCCGAAAAGTGGAAATTTGGAACATGCACACAATTTGGGTCTGAAAATGGTCATTAGATGGGAAAACACATGCCTAGAAGCTTCAAAAGTGCCATTTTCCATCATGGGGATGAATGGACGTTTTTTGGGGGTGCAACCCCTTCACCACAACCACTTTCGTAGTTCGTAAAGTGTTTGCACCCCCAAAAAAACGTTGCCATTCATCCACCATGGTGGGAGCTAGCACATGTGGACACAATGTGTGCATGTTCCAAATTTCACACAGTTTTTAAGTTGCAAATGTGTTCAGAAGCTGGCACAAATGTGTGTTAATTACTTGGTGCGTTTTCATATTTTTCCTAAAACATCAATGATGTTCTTCAATTTTTGTTGAACATCATTGATGTTTTGCTTTATGTAATCTAGATCTCGATTGCAGACCATTATCTCTCCGATGAGTACGTGGGCACTCTCTGTGGTAAAGTGCGATTTTTCTTCCACAACATCCACGTCACCTAAAAACCACAAACAAACAAAAATGGGGTGTTGGAAATGAGGCAGCCATACATGGATTAGCTTACCAGTAGCTGTGTTCTCCCACACTCACCTGTTGTGGTGACAATTTCTCCAAGTTCGATGATCTCTCCTTCCTCCTCCTCCTCCTCCTCTGCTTCTGCTCTTTCCCCTTTTTTGGGAGGTGTTGGTTTGGGGGTTTCCTCAGACGGCCCAAGTTTTCGCTCCCCTATGAGAATGTCCAAAAGGAAGATTTAGCAACACAAGCTATTGAGGGCAGAAATAGGAAATGACAAACATTGCTTGAAAGTGACGGACACTATTTTAGTTTGGCCAGTTACAAATGTCAACTACATGAATGTAGTCACTTTGTAAAGGTGCTAAACTGACTAGCTTTTTGGTAGAAGTTTGTGTGATGGAGACCCCCCTCTAGTATCCACTGGAGCACATGTGTGGAAAAGCATAATAAAAAGGGGGTTTGGGTGTCCCAGCACTAGTGCTCTAGAGTCCAGATGGGTAAACAGCTACTGAGTGACCTCTCCTTTACATTGAATAAATTGGCTTTACATTCTTGATGACATTTCTAGTGAGAACAAACTTCCTTTCCCCAAAAAAAACACCAAACATCGTATTATAAGTGGCCGAACGATCGAGGTTGCGTACGATCGAATGCACACACACGATCATGACAGTGGCAGAAAGATCGAGGCTGAGTACGATCGAATGCACAGACGAACCTGAAAGTGGCCATTTTGGAATGTACAACTTGGTAAAAATCAAAACACAATGGAGCAGTATGCAAGCAAGAAATCAAACACAAAACACAACTACTTACTTTTTTGAAGAATTCTCTTGATCTTTCTGTACTGATCGGCCTCCCTCAGTTTCAGGTCTGACCAGCGTTTCCTCAGTTGTTCCTTGGATCGTTGTACCCCAAACTGATTGTACAGCCTCCTCACAACTTTAGACATGATCTTGGCCTTGCGGACATTGGGGTTGAGGTAAGGCCCATACTTCCCATCATAGTCGCTCCTCTTTAATATGTCCACCATCTCCAACATTTCTCCAAATGACATATTGGAGGCCTTGAATTTCAGGCTCCGGGATCGGGACGTTTCTGCCTCCGGACTTTCCTCGTCCTCCTCCTCGTTGGTGGGATATTTGTGGCGCACCTGCTGTGTCCCCGCCATGTGCTCTCCCCACTACGCCGTAAAGAGAAGGGGTGGGGAATAGACGAGAAAGATCGTCAGGGGCGGGCGGAGTTTGAAGCATGCGCAGTGTATATAAAACGTCACACGCCTGTGTCGTAGCCACGATCTGGGAGACGAGGGGAGAGAAAACTCACACGAGACGATCGCTACAAACGAAGGTACAATTTAACGTTGGTACATAACTAGCCTAGACTGATTTAAACTTGAGGCTTCTTTATGGAGAAGATTAGGAGAGTTTAGCCTGACATAATTTATAGGGTTTGGTGTGTTGTTGTGTCTTGCAGAGATTGATATGAAGGGATTCAACGACATGAGTTTTCTCCCCCTCTTCATTGCCAAATACAGGGATTTTCCCATATTGTGGCAGGGTATACACCCACATTACACCAACAAACCAAAGAGGCACGCAGCCCTGGAGGAACTTGTGGAATTTGTCAAGCCAAGGTTCCCCACGGCAACTGTTGATGATATTAGAAAGAAAATTGGCAGCCTGAGGAGTGCGTATATCAGGGAGCGGAAGAAGGTCGTGAAGTCTGAGGAAACTGCAACTTCAGCAGATGAGGTCTATGTCCCCAAGCTCTGGTACTATCAGAGTCTCCATTTTCTGAAGGACCAGGCTGATGTCACGGAGCCAACCTCAACTCCTCCTTCCACGCTTCCTTGCGCGCAGCCCACCCCTGATGAGGCTTCCGAGGAGCAACCTGGGCCTTCCAGTCTGGAAGAGGTGGAGGAGCCCAGCTTGTTCCAGGTATAGTAGTTTTGTTACCATTTATGGGAATAATGAATGATGTTCACTTAATTCAGGATCGCCAATTGCTTAGTTCCTAACGTGTTTGACATATCAACAGACAGTGGTGTGGGAGACATTTGGGGCCAGAATCTAAACTGCAGGGCTGAGAATTGTATGGTTTTCTATTTGTAAACATTTTGCACCAGTCACTAGATGAGAATTGTGTGTGTTTGATGAACAAATAACTGAAACTATGTCCCTTTTTCATACACAGGAAGACCTCAGCCAGGAGGTGGCTGTGGAAGGTGGCAGTCAGGAGGAGGCAGGGGTTAGTGGCAGCCACCAGCTGGGTAGTGGCAGCCAAGAGGGGGCTAGGCCTCGGAGCCTGACTGACACCCAAACCCCTCCCCTCCGCCCTCCGTACAAAAGGGCGAGAAGGGGGGGTTATGCGGCACAGTCAGCGCTCCGGATGATCAGAGAGGCTTCAGACTCCCTACATGCCACACCCGCCGACGAGGAGACCTTTGGCTCGGTGGTTGTCACAAAAATGATGGGTATGGAGGTGGGGCAACGCAACATGTGTGAGGGGCTCATCCTCCATGTCCTAAATAAGGGTAGGGCTGGGGAGATGACCCCAGTCACACATGTTTGCCATAGCTACCATGCTCCGCCTCCTCCTCCTCCTCCTCCTCCTCTGCCACCCCACCAGCACGACAGCCACAGCGTGGAAGGAAGCGTGGAAGGAAGACCTGAGAGTGACGACCTGCAATCAGTCTGGTGTGAGAGAAGATGGAGCCTCTTGTAGTACCAGAGCCTGGGGACCTAGATGGCATCTGCTGCAGTTCCGGATACTTTGGACTTCACGACCAGATTGCACTCCCCTTAATATACGTACTCCTCAGGCCCCCAATTTTCTACGCTTGGACAATGATGGTTGCCGTGGGGGGCCAAGACTTTGCAAATTCCCCAAGTTTCACCATGGCTGCGTTCCTCTTTGGTTTGTTGGTGTGACCTAAATAAAGGTTTTTTTGATTTGAAATAATCATTGACTATTGTGTTTTACTTTGCTACAATGACAGTTTTTCTTTGAGTAGGCAGGTACATTTCACTAATCCTAAAGTAGAATTAACAAGGGGCAACAACAACAAACAACCTCCTAGTAAATTTAAGCAAGAAATACAAATGTAAATAATGTGTTTTTGGTAATTTGAGACACACAACCCCCCTCCAAAAAAAACAAAAAAACAAATATGTATTCCCCAAAAAAAAAAAAAAAAAAAAAGACAAATCATGGTAAAAAAATAACAAAGATTCTTTTCCGTTCAGAGTAAAAATAAACATGTAGTGTATAAATGCTGCAAAGTAATAAAGAAGTAAGTTTGTGAGAAGTGCGGGTGAATAGGAGCAGCTAAAAGATGTCATTCTTGTTGCATTGTAAAGAAAAAGAGAATGCGCTGCATTAAAGACATTTTAACATTGCAGCGTGACGAATGTGCTGTGTCGATTAGGAAAGGTAGTTTTACCTGACCGAGCGCTTCCGTCACAGAATTTCTTCTGAGCATGCGTAGCACTTTGTCCGTCGGACAAGCGTACACACGCTCGGATTTGGTGTGATCGGACCGGGTTGACGGCAAATCTTTCCAGCAGGAGATAAGACTTTGTCCGACGGACAAACCGACGAACACTGTCCGATGGTGCATACACACGGTCTGATTTTTCAACAACCTTGTCCGATCGGACCAAATTGATGAAAAAGTCCGACCGTGTGTATGGGGCTTTACATTCGTACATTCGTAACTTTTTTTTTTTTGTTTGTCGATTCGTAATTTTCCGTGTCTCTCAATGGCGCTGCTTAACGTGCTTCGAATGGATTGAATGAAAAAATTCGTACATTCGTAAAAAAATTTTTTGATTCGTAATTTTCCGTGTCTCTTACAATGTAATAATAGCATACACATTACATAAAATTATGAATTATGCTCTGATTACGAATCTACGAAAACAATGTTACGTAAGTACGAATAAATCAATCTTACGAAAGTACGAATGTAACTAAATCTACGAAAATACGAATGCGTCTGAATACAAAATATAACGAAAATACGGATTTCGAATAAACGAAAATTAGACTAACGGAAAAACGAATCAACGAAAAAATAACTCTACGAAAATACGAACGAGTCCGAATACGAACACCGAAGACTTACGAAATTACGAATCCTTACGAATCAACGAAAACTAAACTAAACAAATTTTTCTATTGTGCACATGTCTATTCAGCACCTCTGTGCTTGCAGCTTCGTGCTGTACTGGCTCCCTTCTGACTCCTGGGCCAGAACTCCTGCCTGCCGGGCGGAGCTGTCTCTAATGCCGCGTACACACAAGCGGTTTTGTCGTCGGAATAAACTCCGAAGGTTTTTTTCCGACGGAGTTCCGCTCAAGCGGTCTTGCCTACACAAGGTCACACCAAAGTCCGACCGTCAAGAACGCGGTGACATACAACACGTACGACGGGACTAGAAAAAGGAAGTTCAATAGCCAGTAGCCAATAGCTTCCGTCTCGTACTTGTTTCAGAGCATGCGTCGTTTTTGGTCCGTCGGAACAGCATACAGACGAACGATTTTCCCGATAGGAATTGGTTCCGTCGGAAAAATTTAGAACATGTTCTCTTTCTAGGTCCGTCAGAATTTTCAACGTAAAAAGTCTGATGGGGCACACACACGATCGGAATATACGATGAAAAACTTCTGTCGGACTTTTTCTGTTGGAAATTCCACTCGGGGCTGATTTACGAACGGTTTGCGCCATGTGTTGCGGCGCACGCCGATGCGCAACAGGATTAGTGATAATACTATACACTGTCACTATGTGTACACACGTCCAAAGTACAAACACGCATTCTCGTATTTACAAAACATTTGCGCCTGTAACACAGCGTAATTCCCCATTTACTATTGTATTCTCGGCGCACGGGAGGAGGCGATCGGTGCGCCACTATAGACATGGCTCACGGCATCTTCAACTCAAAATTTAAAGAAGCTGGAAGTGCCAATATTATGGGGGTGATGTGGGTGATGTGAGGAAGTATAGTAATAACTGCCCAAGTAACAAATATCCCCAAAATAGAATGAGAAAGTAACTTTTTCTGAACAAGCCTGCTGCGCCTGCAAGTACACTTAGAACTGCGTGAGGTCAATTTATGCACTGCGCATGCGCAAGCGGCATTTGCGCACGTTCAAATGCTTTGGTTCACCGCGCCGGCAAAATCTTAGTAAATGTCAAGCAGCGTAAATGCATTTGCATAGGTTGAACGGGCGCACCTCTCAACTTGACTTTTTTTTTTTTTTACGCTGGTTCACTTTTATCTTTTTTTTTAAGGATATTTGCACACAGCTCATGTTAGCATTAAGAAAAAAAACAAAATTAAAAAAAAAAATGGGGGTCCCCCAAAATTACATACCAGGCCCTTCAGGTCTGGTATGGATATTAAGGGGAACCCCGCCCAAAAAAAAAAAAAAAATGGCGTGGGGTCCCCCTCAAAATCCATACCAGACCCTTATCCGAGCACGCAACCTGGCAGGCCGCAGGAAAAGAGGGGGGACGAGAGCCCCCCCCCCCTGAACCATACCAGGCCACATGCCCTCAACATTGGGAGGGTGCTTTGGGGGTAGCCCCCCAAAGCACCTTGTCCCCATGTTGATGGGGACAAGGGCCTCATCCCCACAACCCTTGCCCGGTGGTTGTGGGGGTCTGCGGGCGGGGGGCTTATCGGAATCTGGAAGCCCCCTTTAACAAGGGGACCCCCAGATCCCGCCCCCCCCCCCTGTGTGAAATGGTAAGGGGGTACAAAAGTACCCCTACCATTTCACAAAAAAAGTGTCAAAAATTTTAAAAATGACAAGAGACAGTTTTTGACAATTCCTTTATTTAAAGTCTTCTTCTTTCCATCTTCTTCGGGTCTTCTTCTTCCTTCCTTCATCCTTCGGTTTCTTCCTCCATCTTCTTCTTCCTCTGCTTCTTCCTCCGATCCTCTGCTTCTTGCTCCGGTGTTCTCGTCCGGCATCTTCCTCCACAGCGCTTTCTTCCCTGCTTCGTTCTCGGGCCGCTCCGCATCAATGGGAGGCTCCCGCTGTGTGACGCTTCTCTTCTTCTGACACTTATATAACGGAACCGTGCGTCAGAGGGGGGCGGGGTCACCGGGTGGCCCCGCCCTCCGTTATATAAGAACTGTCAGAAGAAGAGAAGCGTCACACAGCGGGAGCCTCCCATTGATGCGGAGCGGCCCGAGAACGAAGCGGGGAAGAAGAGACGCCGTGGAGGAAGATGCCGGACGAGAACACCGGAGCAAGAAGCAGAGGATCGGAGGAAGAAGCAGAGGAAGAAGAAGATGGAGGAAGAAACCGAAGGATGAAGGAAGAAGAAGAAGAAGACCCGAAGAAGATGGAAAGAAGAAGACTTTAAATAAAGGAATTGTCAAAAACTGTCTCTTGTAATTTTTAACACTTTTTTCACTTTTTTTGTGAAATGGTAGGGGTACTTTTGTACCCCATTACCATTTCACACAGGGGGGGCGGATCTGGGGGTCCCCTTGTTAAAGGGGGCTTCCAGATTCCGATAAGCCCCCCACCCGCAGACCCCCACAACCACCGGGCAAGGGTTGTGGGGATGAGGCCCTTGTCCCATCAACATGGGGACAAGGTGCTTTGGGGGGCTACCCCCAAAGCACCCTCCCAATGTTGAGGGCATGTGGCCTGGTACGGTTCAGGAGGGGGGGCGCTCTCTCGTCCCCCCCCCTCTTTTCCTGCGGCCTGCCAGGTTGCGTGCTCGGATAAGGGTCTGGTATGGATTTTGAGGGGGACCCCCACGCCATTTTTTTTTTTTTTGGCGCGGGGTTCCCCTTAATATCCATACCAGACCTGAAGGGCCTGGTATGCTCTTGGAGGGGAACCCATGCCAGTTTTTTTTTATTTTAAATTAAAGTCGCCTGGCCTGGGGGCGACTTAAAGTCATGTTGTAAGTCACCCCAAGTCGCGCTGTGATTCATACTCAAGTCGTGTCCAAGTTGCCTCCCAAAGTCGCGCTGGAAGTCGTGTTGCCCCTGTGTGAATGGACTCTTAATGATACGGCGTGCGCTATTATCAATGGCATATTATTATTGCTGTTGCGCATATGAGTGCGCCGGTTCACACGCTCAATTAATGATTTATCTGGCGCACCAATTAAGGTATGAACCGGCGCAGCGCATTCACTTTTTTTTTTCTTAATTTTCCGTGTCTCTTACAATGCTTAACGTGCTTCGAATGGATTAAACGAAAAAATTCGTAAATTCGTAACTTTTTTTTTTTTTTCGATTCGTAATTTTCCGTGTCTCTTACAATGGCGTTGCTTAACGTGCTTCGAATGGATTAAACGAAAAAATTCGTACATTCGTAACTTTTTTTTTTTTCGATTCGTAATTTTCCGTGTCTCTTACAATGGCGTTGCTTAAGTGCTTCGAATGGATTAAACGAAAAAATTCGTAAGTTCGTAACTTTTTTTTTTTTTCCGATTCGTAATTTTCCATGTCTCTTACAATGGCGTTGCTTAACGTGCTTCGAATGGATTGAACGAAAAAATTCGTACATTCGTAACTTTTTTTTCCGATTCGTAATTTTCCGTGTCTCTTAAAATGTAATAATAGCATACACATTACATAAAATTATGAATTATGCTCCGATAACGAATCTACAAATGTTACGAATGTACGAATAACTACGAATGCGTCCGAATTTCGAATAAACGAATATTAAACTAACGGAAAAACGAATCAACGAAAAAATAACTCTTACGAATGTACGAATCGTTACGAATACGAACACCGACGACTTACGAATGTACGAATCGTTACGAATACGAACACCGACGACTTACGAATTTACGAATCGTTACGAATCAACGGAAAACGAAAAAAACGAAACGAAAATAAATTAATTTTTTTGTTGCGCACATGTCTAATATTCATTCCAAGGGTGGGACGTTTCTTCTTCGTCCGATGGCCTCCGAATGACCACAGGCCACTTGACCCCCTCCTTCACCATACCAAAAAACCCTCCTATTCTGTGCCGCCCACCCGCTTCTGATATCTGAAACCCCAGCACAACTGGATTAACCCTGTATATGCTGTTAGCCCTGCTACCTGGTCATGCCAGCCCTACGCTTATTTTTTTATTTTATTTTTTGCTTCGGGCATATCTTTAGGATTATTGCATAGTAAACATGTGCACAACAAAAAAAAATTGTTTATTTTCGTTTCGTTTTTTTCGTTTCCGAAAAAAAATCTTTTTTTTTTCGTTTCGTTTTTTTCGTTTCCGTTGATTCGTAACGATCCGTACATTCGTAAGTCGTTGGTGTTCGGATTCGTAACGATTCGTACATTCGTAAGTCGTCGGTGTTCGGATTCGTAACGATTCGTACATTCGTAAGTCGTCGGTGTTCGGATTCGTAACGATTCGTACATTCGTAAGTCGTCGGTGTTCGTATTCGTAACGATTCGTACATTCGTAAGAGTTATTTTTTCGTTGATTCGTTTTTTCGTTAGTTTAATTTTCGGACGCATTCGTATATATTCGTACATTCGTAACATTCGTAACATTCGTAGATTCGTAATCGGAGCATAATTCATAATTTTATGTAATGTGTATGCTATTATTACATTTTAATAATTTACGAATCGAAAAAAAAAGTTACAAATCGAAAAAAAAAAAAAAAAGTTACGAATCGTAAAAAAAGTTACGAATGTACGAATTTTTTTGTTCAATAGAGACACGGAAAATTACAAATCGAAAAAAAAAAAAAAAAAAGTTACGAATCGAAAAAAAAAGTTACGAATGTACGAATTTTTTTGTTCAATCCATTCGAAGC
>CM053028.1:25296755-25315644 GCA_028564925.1 Lithobates sylvaticus | reverse complement strand
ACCTACAAGGTTTTTTTTTGTTTTTTGTTTTTTTATCAATGACTTTTTTTTATCAATGACTTTTCAATGAATGACTGTTCTCTGTATTACGGGGGGAGCCGGCAATTCATTAGCCGCGAGTGATTTTAATTAGCTTTTTTTCCTGCAAAAATGACACTTTGTGCAGGGACAGTTCTAAGTACGGGAAACATGCGCCCCTTCACAGGCATACTATAAGACACCCCCCAGGTACGAAATTTAAAGGAATATTACACCTTTTTATTGTTTCACTTTAAGCATTATTAATATCACTGCTCCTGAAAAAACGTCCGTTTTAAAAAAAAAATTTGCATTGATACATGTCCCCCTGGGGCAGGACCCAGGTCCCCAAACACTTTTTATGACAATAAACATGCATATTAGCCTTTAAAATTAGCACTTTGATTTCGAACGTTCGCGTCCATTGTAATTAATAGGGTTCTTAAGTTCGCACGAACTTTAGGTCCGTTCGCAGGTTCTGGTGCGAACCGAACCCAGGGGTGTTCGGCTCATCCCTACCCAACACATATTTGTGGCGTGCTAACAATTTTCTCTTACAGGATTACACATATGCTCCTACACTATTAAAACATCTAGAGGGTTATTTCTCCTTTAACTCCAACTCAGTGGAGGACCCAGCGACTGTGTGGAATGCTCACAAGGCTGTAATTAGGGACATTTTTATCTAATTAGGATCTCGAGCAAAGAAAAAGAGGACGCATCGCTTAGACGAACTTACTGCTGATATATCAGTTTCAGAATCCCTTAACAAAACAAACCCTTCGTTGTCTCTCCAAGCTAAAATCTTCTCCCTAAGACAAGAACTCAGATCTCTATTATCAGAGTCATTTGAAAAATCCCAAAGGACACTTAAAGCTAAAATGTATTTCACGGGTAATAAGGTGGGGAAAGCTATAGCCTCAAAAATGAAAGGGCAACGCCTTAATTCCAAAATACACCACCACTACCACCCCATTACCAATTAAAAAATCATCAAACCCCAAGCCATGGCCAACGCGTTTAGCCTATACTACAGTCGTCTCTATAATATCCGAGATGAACAAGGTAATCACCAACCCTCCCAAGAGAAAATCTAAGCTTTTCTCGACCACATTAAACTTCCCTCTCTATCCCAGCAACAACTCTCTTAACGAACCCTTCACTATCATAGGAATCCTACAAGTAATTCACAAATTACCCAACTTTAAATCACCAGGCCCAGATGGGTTCACTGGGGAATACTACAAAAAATTCCAGCACATCCTAGCACCTCTCCTATGCTGCCTCCTCTTTTTCTTTCCCTTCTGAAATGTTAAGTGCACTTGTAGTGACTAACCCACTATAAAGAACCCACACCCCCATAAAACTTCCGACCAATCTCCCTACTCAACATTGACTTAAAAATGTATACAAAACTCATAGCAGAAAGGATGATTAATTCACCCTGACCAATCAGGTTTCACAAAGGGGTACCAAACCTCGGATGCAACAAGAAGAGTGATAGATGTTATCCATCACGCTGAAACATCTGGAACGCCTGTTCTCTGAAACACTGGAGCGACCTTGCCTCAGTATTGACTAAATTTGGCCAAATATTCAAAGCCATTATGGCTCTATACACAACTCCATCAGCACGTGTCTACACATCCAACATCCTCTCACCCCCCTTCCAAATAACAAATGAAACTAGGCAAGGTTGTCCTCTATCACCCTTGTCTTTAACCTACTAATGGAACCCCTAGCAGAACATATTAGAGAGAAAACACAAATATCCAGTATCCCCATCAACTCACAAGACAAGACCACAAGATCAGTCTATTCACTGATGATGTCATCTTAATGATTACCAATCCCTCAACCTCACTACTTGCTGTGCAAAAAACACTTTGTTCAAAAGACACTTTCCTGGTTCAGCATAGTCTCTTATTATAAAGTGAACGACACAAAATCCTCTATCCTTAACCTAGGGATAGACATAACATCCAGCAACCTCCTTCAAACCCTTTACCCCTATGTGTGGACAGACAATAATATATCTTATTTAGGGATGCAATTGACCAAATCCACTAAAAATCTATTCCAAACCAACTATATATCATACTGCACCAAACTACAACAAGATCTTAACAACTTAGCAAAATTTGAATTCTCCTGGATAGGAAGGCTGGCGGCATTCAAAATGCTACACCTACCCCATTTTCTCTATCTTTTTAGAACACTACAATCTATTTACTCCAGATTCATTCACATTGTTCAGTAGGGGGAGCAAGATATATCACCTTGGCTGATTACTACCTAGCTTCTATACTCACACAACTTAAAGAATAGCTCCTACCTTCTCCTACCACAATTTGGGGAACTATAGAAACATCCTGCACACCAGGTCACTCCCTAGTTCCCTGGCTCGTTAGCTTTCCACTGGGAGCTAGAATCCCAACACATATACCTCCCACCATGACAGCTTTGATTAAAGCTTGGAAAATATTGATTCAACCAACCCACTCCTAACCTCACTCCACCACCCTGAAAATCCCTATTTCAGTGTTACATCACATCATGGATTCAATACCCTTTACAACCTGGCAATAGAAAGTTATAAAATATATCAATGACCTATTTGACAAAGACAATGTCAAGCCCTTTCCTACCCTCCAAAAAAAAAATGTTCTCCTCCCAAAAATTCTGATCTATCTAATCCCGATCTCAGATTATGGCCATGCAAAATATCCTCTCCACAATAGGATCTCGCTTTTCTATACTATTCTGCAACAAAAATGCACCTTTATTAAATCAGCCCCTCTACTAACAATGGACCGCAGCCTGCAACGGCACATATAAAGCCACCAGTTGCTCCACCCTCTGGAAACTCTCCATCAAATTGATACTCGGATGGTACTTGACACCAGACAGAATTTCTCGATTTAACCACTCCACAACTAACTTATGCTGGAGACACTGTGGCCAAAAGGGTGACCTCCTTCTTACCTTTTGAGTGTGCCCTAAATTGACAGCATTCTTGACATCCACATTTAAACTCATCTCCGAAGTCACCCAAACTTCTATCATACTTTCTCCTAGCCTTGCACTCCTATCGCTGGAAATGGAAACATTCCCACGCTCATCACAACACATAACCACTCATATTCTACTAGCTGCTAAACTTACCATTAGGGATGAGCCGAACACCCCCCCGTTCGGCTCGCACCAGAAACCCGCGAACGGACCTAAAGTCCGTGCGAGCTTTTAGAACCCTATTAGTTATAATGGATGCGAACGTTCAAAATCAAAAGTGCTCATTTTAAAGGCTAATATGCATGTTATTGTCATAAAAAGTGTTTGGGGACCTGGGTCCTGCCCCAGGGGACATGTATCAATGCAAATTTTTTTTTAAAAAACGGACGTTTTTTTCAGGAGCAGTGATTTTAATAATGCTTAAATTGAAACAATAAAAGTGTAATATTCCTTTAAATTTTCGTACCTGGGGGTGTCTATAGTATGCCTGTGAAGGGGTGCATGTTTCCTGTACTTAGAACTGTCCCTGCAAAAGTGTCATTTTTGCAAGAAAAAAAGCTATTTAAAATCACTCGCGGCTAATGTGAATTGACGGCTCCCGTAACACAGAGAACAACAGTCATTCATTGATAAAAATAAAAAAATTCAAAAAAAAAAAGTCATTGATAAAAAATAAAAACATATTAAAAAAAAAAAAGGTGGCGTGGGGGCCCCCTCAAAATCCATACCCAGACCCTTGAGGTCTGGGATGGATTTTAAGGGGAACCCCAGCCAAAAACAAAAATGGTGTGGGGTCCCCCTCAAAATCCATACAGACCCTTATCCGAGCACGCAACCTGGCAGGCTGCAGGAAAAGAGGGGGGGACGAGAGCGGCCCCCCCCCTCCCGCCTGAACCGTACCAGGCCACATGCCCTCAACATTGGGAGGATGCTTTGGGGGTCTGAGACCCCCAAAGCACCTTGCCCCCATGTTGATGAGGACAAGGGCCTCTTCCCCACAACCCTGGCCGGTGGTTGTGGGGGTCTGCGGGCGGGGGCTTATCGGAATCTGGAAGCCCCCTTTAACAAGGGGACCCCCAGATCCCGGCCCTCCCCCTATGTGAAATGGTAAGGGGGTACAAAAGTACCCCTACCATTTCACCAAAAAAGTGTCAAAATTTGTAAAAATGACAGGAGACGGTCTTTGACAATTCCTTTATTAAAATCTTCTTTTTCTTCTTTTCTTCTGGTCTTCCTTTCTTCATCCTTCGGTTTCTTCATCTTCTCCTTCCGTCATCTTCTTCCATCTTCTTCTTCCATCTTCTTCTTCCTCCGATCCGATCTTCTTCTTGCGCTGGTTTTCTCGTCCTTCTCGTCCGGCATCTTCTTCCATGGCTTTGACGTCGGTGTCTCTTCTTGGGCCGCTCCTCGCAATGGGTGGCTCCCGCTGTGTGAGGCTTCGCTGCGTCTGACAGGTCTTTTATAACGGACGTCCTGTCATTTTTACCATTTTTGACACGTTTTTTTGGTGAAATGGTAGAAGGGATACTTTTGTACCCCCTTACCATTTCACACAGAGGGGGGGGGGGGGCCGGGATCTGGGGGTCCCCTTGTTAAAGGGGGCTTCCAGATTCCGATAAGCCCCCCGCCCGCAGACCCCCCCCCCCCACAACCACCGGGCCAGGGTTGTGGGGAAGAGACCCTTGTCCTCATCAAAATGGGGACAAGGTGCTTTGGGGGTCTCAGACCCCCAAAGCATCCTCCCAATGTTGAGGGCATGTGGCCTGGTACGGTTCAGGCGGGAGGGGGGCCGCTCTCGTCCCCCTCTTTTCCTGCGGCCTGCCAAGTTGCGTTTGCTGGATATAAGGGTCTGGTATGGATTTTGAAGGGGGACCCCACGCCATTTTTGTTTGGGGGCTGGGCTTTCCCTTAAAAAAAATGCCCATCCCAGACCTCAAGGTCTGGTATGGGATTCTATGAGGGGGACCCTACGCGCCATTTTTTTAACATTTTTTTTTTTTGGCTGGGGTCCTCCCTTAATATCCATCCCATCCAGAGGACCTGTTAATGGCTTTTTAATTTTTTTAGTTTTTTTTATCAATTTTGACATGTGAAAACCATGTTCTCGGTGTGTTACTGGGGAGCCATCAATTCATTTCATTCATCCGCGAGAGTGATTTTAAATAGCTTTTTTTCCATGCAAAAAATGACACTTTTGTGCAGGGAAACCTGTTCCCCAGGGAAGACCTGCCCCCTCTGGATCACAGGCATACCTTATAGAACCCACCCCCCAGATGTGATAACTGCAATGGCTGTACTAACAGCACGCACACACAAATCCCCAGAAATAGAAGCACATATTGTCAGCAGTCAGCTGCACACTGACACGCTGACAAAACTGAAACTATAAGTATGTCATCGAATTATTTCCCGGCGCGGCCGGCCGGCCTATACCTGTGGGCTGCGTGTGTACTAAACCCCTGAGCTATAATTGGCTTTTACAGGCCATTCCTGCCTGTAGCCAATTATGGCTCTTCCTCTCACTTTGCGTAGACGGCGCTGGTGATTGGACCAAGCATGCGGGTCACAGTGCTTATGCTTGGCCAATCATCAGCCAGCATTGCACTGCGACTGGGCGCATTTTTGTGCATTGCGGGCCGACTCGCATCACACGGGGGAATTTTTGATTGCGCGAGCGCGGGGGGGCCCATAATGAAGTTTAATTCCCTGGGGGGCTCGTCTCGAATAATCGGGGGGCGGGAAACGCTTCCGCTGTTTTGAATGCCGGAAACATGGGTTTGAAGTCGACCACCCGGGCGGGCCCACATTCCATAAATTAACACTATTTCGCACTAAAAATGATTGGAAATAGGACGCCTAAACCCTGCCCGACCCTATTGGGGGGGATGTGTCGATCAGAATCTTAATCCAACCTGCCACTATTCAACATTGAACAAATTACAAACTCGAATTTCCAACACCAGACAGGTGTAGAACTCTAGTTACTCGCAAACTGGAAAACCAATCGACCAGTGTGACCATGGAGCATGGGTCCTTGAAACCCCCGCCCGCTAGCACAGCCCCCACAACCACCCCAGGGTTGGGGAAGAGACCTTTGTCCTCATCAACATGGGGACAAGGTGCTTTGGGGTCCAACCCCAAGATCTCCAATGTTAGAGGGAATGTGGCCTGGTACGGTTCAGGCGTGAGGGGGCCGCTCTCGTCCCCCTCTTTTCCTGCGGCCTGCAGTTGCGTGCTGGATAAGGGTCGGTATGGATTTTGAAGGGACCCCACGCCATTTTTGTTTGGCTGGGGTTCCCATTAAAATCCATCCCAGACCTCAAGGGTCTGGTATGGATTCTGAGGGGGACCCTACGCCATTTTTTAACTTTTTTTTGGCTGGGGTCCCCCTTAAATATCCATCCCAGACCTGAAGGCTTTTTTTTTTTTGTTTTTTTATCACTGAATGACAGTTCTCTGTGTTAACGGAGCCATCAATTCATTATCCGCGAGTGCTAGGGGGAAACCTGCCCCCCTTCACAGGCAACCTATAGACACCCCCCAGATGTTATACTGCAATGCTGTACTAACAGCACGCACACACAAATCCCCAGACAGAGAGCACATATTCTCAGCAGTCTGCAGCACACTGACACGCTGACACTGAAACACAATATCACAATATGCGAGGCCGCCGCCCCTGTACTAAAGCCCCTGAGCTATAATTTGCTACAGGCATCCTGCCTGTAGCCACTTATGGCTCTCCTCACTGCCGGCGCTGTGATTGGCCAAGCATGCGGGGTCACAGTGCATGCTTGGCCAATCATCAGCCAGCATTGCACTGCGACTGGCGCAATGCATTTCGGGCCGCTCGCACCACACGAATTTGATGCGAGCGGCCCAAATAGTTCTGGGCTCGTCGAACGGGGCGAACGCCCGATGTTTGATTCGAACATGGGTTTGAATCGAACACCGGGCCCATCCCTACTTAACATCACTAAAAGATGGAAAGACCCTAACCCTCCCACCCTATGGGATGTGATAGATCTAATCCAACTGCACTATTCACATGAACAAATTACAACGATCAACCCAGACAGGTTAGAACACTTTACTCGCAAATGGCAACCATGGACCATGGACCATGGAGCATGGTGGCACAGTGGTGTAGTGGTTAGCACTTTTGCCTAGCAGTAAAAAGGGTTGCTGGTTCAAATCCCAACCACAACACTACCTGCCTGGAGTTTTCAATCCAATGACGGTTTTCTCCTATACGGTATACTTATCCGAAACAGGTGCTCCTCCTTCCTATTTCTAAAGAAATCAAATGCATAACAGAACTATGTAAAACGCTTGTGATATTTACACTGTATGCCTGAAATGCCTTTACAATTGTTAATAATGTTCTGTTTTCTTTTTCTTGTCAACTGAAAATTCAATAAATAACTATTAATAAAAAAAATAAAAATAAAATAAAAAGTCCATATCTACTGTATCATTGAACCAGAGAGATTAATTCCCTGTACTAGAGAAAACGATTTCTATAGCATACATATCACATTCAGAACCAGAAGGTATTCAACGTGCAGTTGCTTAGAATTCTACATGCATCAACATAGAGATGTAAATAGTCTTGGAAACACGGACACTCATACAAAAAAGAAACGTTACTAGAGCAGCAGTGCTCTACAGCATGTCAGACAGCCCTTGTAGCTTTCAAGTGGTTACCAGCGGTACATACCTATCAAGACCCATAGGCAGAAAGCAGATGAAATAATATAGTGGCAATTACACAACACATATGCTCAAAGGATTAGAAAAGAAGAGGAAAGGCCTACAGCATGTTGATTTCCAGTTGTTGAGTTTTGCTTTTGACTTGCTCTTCTTGTTAAGTGATAAAAAGTGACAGGCAGCATCTTATCTCATTGGCTGGTGACTTAAAAAACAGGGAGAAGTAGAGCAAGTGTAGAATAGATAATGAGGACAGAATAGTAAGGATTTGATAACAATGGAAACTGACTGAATTCTATTATCTCCATGAATATATCTCTCTTTTGCTTCTTTCCTTTGAAAGGGTGTGCACTTGATGACTTTAAATGCTTATCGCATGCTGCTCACCCCATCACATCTGACTATAGGAAATAAATTCCTGTCCCTTCCAGCAGTCAAAGAGATAAAAGAAAGGTCAACAAGCTTGCTTAGACACTGCAGGAGATAGTCAGAAAGAAGATGGAAGTGATAGTAATAAATATGTGTAACTTAACAGTAACTCTGCGCAGCCATCGACATGATTAAAAATGTGAAAACTGGAATATTTAGCCTAACGAGGGTAAATGGGTTTTATTTAGAAGTTCCATGCCACACTATGTTTCCTTAGCAACCAGAATCTGTCCCCAATCCTATCACTGTAATTACAAAATAGAGAAGAAATCTATTTTATTGCTATGGATAGCACAAATGTTTCTCTCCTACAATTTTATACATGAGGTCCTATCTGAGTGCATGTTTCACACTTTTCAATATAGATTGGACTATTCCGCCCAACAGACTATAACAGAAATGTTCACTTCAAATATATATAATCTCAATCAATTAAATTTCATATCAATTTTATCATGTTAATCTTATTTCAAAAGTAATTGTTAATCATTTTAAGGCAGATTAGTACCGCTAATCAGCTTCTTCACCTCTTCTTCTAACCTATTTGTTTGTCTATTTATTTATTTTTTTTGAGGGGGGGGGTACTTTTTTCTGAAAGGTACCTGCTCCCACTTAGGTGAAAATTACCAAAGTTTGGCCCACCCACCACTTCCTGGGACACGTCACACATTCAGGAAGCTGCTGGACCAATCTGACAGCACAGCGCTATCTCACCCATGTGCAGTGGGGACCTATCTGTGCAACAGCAGGTAGTGACAGCCAGCTCCCAAAGCCAAGATGGTTGCACCAGGGATCCAAAAAATATTGAAGAACTAGCCCCATAACGACAGCCCTGGACTCATGAGTATAAATACTGTTTATTAAAAGTCAGCTGGCCTCCAGTCATTTTTTTGAATGACTGGAGGTTCTCTTGAAAATTGTTGTAAAGCTTGGACAAACTGTATAAGTGACCCTTGGCTTAACGCACCTCAACACTAGGTCATGCTATATCACAGCAGCCTTATCTTGGCTCTGCCGTCCTTTTCCCCCTTTCTTTCTATGACTAGTTCTGTTACATCTACTTTACAGTCATAGTTTTTTTATTGACAGAAATTACCCAATGTCCACTTGATTACTGCATATGCCTTCTTGAGCTTCTGTCTGTAAGCACCCTGCAGTTCAGGTGGACACTGGACAGCCTTCATACACATTTGTCTTTGTGTCTTTGTTACTGTCATATACCTTTGTTTCGTTTATTTTTTCAATCAATAAAAAATTGAACAAGAAAATGGTTGTAAAGCTCTGAAATTAAAAATAAACCAAGCATGTCCCTCCCTCTAGTGTATACTAGCCTCAATCCAAAGCACCTAGTGTGGTTCCTATCTGCACTATCTGCCCTCTGATATCTGCATACGTCATATATGACAGGTAATGCCGACACCACAGAATCCCTTTAGATGTAATTTTCCTTTGAGAATTTCTCACCAAATATGACATTTTCGTTTCAGGGGATCCCAAAAATCTGATTTGTATCTTAGTGAAGACTTCTGAGAAAATCAGTGAGTCAATTGAACATGCCGTAAATTACATTTCTGGGAAGCGTTCTGTACACCATCTGTGTACAGAATGCCTCCAGGTAGCCATATTACATCACATTTTACAAAAAATGACAGAGCTGCAGATTGAAAAGAAAAGGCAATTGTTGTAATAACATTCAATTACAATATAACTTATGTCTTAATTGTATATGCTATATAATTTTTTTTTTATTTGCTATTTTTTTTTCAGACAAAAGTGGAGTTATCCTTTAATGTTATTTTAAAAAGTCACTTTCAATATTTGAAAAGTGAAAACCCAAAAGCAATATAATATATGATAGCATACCAGTCCTTATATGCAGTGCCTACAGTCATTTCGTTTTAAGGCTTCCTTTATTTTCACTTGGTGATCCTGCCAGTAACATACTTTCTGTCCTAAGGTAGCAACACTCACTCACCATACTGTATCTATGGAGGATTAGCATTGTCACCCTAGGCTTTTCTCTTAAATTGAACTACAAACACCTCATCTAACCTCATCATCTCTATTATATAGAAAGGAGGGGTTGTGCAGTTCCCAGAAAAGAAGCTTGGAAAGTTGATAACTTTGTCTGAGATTGCTCCTAAATTGATAGTAAACCTTAGATTTTTTTTTTTTTTAAGATTAACAAACATGCCTATACGTACCTGCTCTGTGCAATAGTTTTGCACATAGCAGCCCCGATCCTCTTCTTCTGGGGTCACCCACCAGCTTTTCAGGCCCCTCCTCTTCATTGGGTGCCCCCATGGAAAGCCGCTTTCCATGGGGGCACCCATGTGGGTCCATTACATCCATGGACACAGACAGCGGGACTTGACCCTGTCCCCCTCTCCTGTTTCACAGTATTTGATTGACAGCAGCAGGAGCCAATGGCTTCTGCTGCTATCAATCTGTCCACTTCTTAGATCGGCAGTGGCTGGATCGGATGGGGGCGAGCTGCAGCACAGAAGATTTTTCAGTTTAATACATAGAATGCATTAAGCTGAAAAACCTTAAAGTGTTACTAAACCCACAACAGTAAAATCTGTCTGTATATGGAGTAAAGCATGCTTGTTATACCCACTGTGCAACCTGAGGGGTTAATTCTTTGCAATGTGTTTGATCCTGTCTATCTGATCCTCCTCTTCTTCCACTGTCTCCAAAAAATAATCTGACATTTACAGAGCCAGGGGACAGGCTGCACATGCCCTTGCAAAAGTGTCCCTTATCTATCCATTAGAATGCATGTGCTCCCACTGTGGAGACGCTCATAAATTTAGTAGTGTTACAGGGGAGGGCTGGAAGCCTTAAGCCTGGGGGGGTTTGACCCAGACACAAGCTCTTTGTAGTTCAGATTTGGCCCCAACCTTTGGCTGCTGCAGCCAGAAGTCATTTATTTAGTGGCGGTTTTACAACAGCTTCTGGATCCCACGTACCATCCTTGACCAATTATGGTCATGATCATATTTGGTTAAAATTATTGTAAACGATCACCTTGTTAAACAACCCATTCAGTTTAAAATAGAAATGAAAGGTGAAAAAAAATTTGTACAGATATAAAAAAAAAATAAAAAAAAAAAAAACATTATAAATACCTTTTTTTTCACTTTTTTATAAGTGATCACATTCCCTCTGTTCTCAGCTGAATACGATCTGGGGGAAGGAGAAGCAGCAGCACACTGAGCTTCCCAGTGAATGGCTGTGCAGCGGGGACAGGACAAGTCTGATCATTGGAGGAGAACACACTGAATTCCCAGCATAGCTAGAAAACTGACCATGATGTGTTTTCCTGCTTAGTGTGGTCAGTTTTTAATAGGATAAGCAGAGATACTAGAAGTAACACCAGGGATTTCACATGAAGCAAGCAATACGAAGAGAACAGGAGACTTTCTCATATAAGGACATTGTACAGCAGGCACATATCAGCAATATGAAATATAGGGGTACCAAACGCTTTAAGACTTCAGCCAGCGTCACCAGCTGATTTGTTGACATTCAGTAGCCAGACAGGAGCTGTCATTTAGAGAGAGGATCGTCATGAAGCGGATCGTCGTGTTGGTAAGCCACCAGGATATAAGAAGTAGATTTTTGTTTTTTGAGCTGGGTGGTGGCCATGTTAAAATCATTGTTCAGTTATCTTCTTTTTTTTAATGCGTATTTCTGAGCATGGGACATGTGTCATACTATCCAAAATCTGCCACCATTTATTAAGAAGTGGAAGTAAACCCTCCTATCGTTTTCAGCCAAGGAAGCTGCCATCTTGGCCTCTGTTTAATCTACAACTGCCATCATGCTGCACATGTGATCAGTTATGACACCAGCCATTGGATGGTTTGACAGTTTGGTTGAGAGCACAACCAATGGGAGTGTTACATTACGTGTTTTATGGATGGGTTTACTTCCGCTTTAAAGGCTGGGGCAATTTTTTTGTTACTGGGACTCAAGAGTGTTATTGTAACAACCCCCTGCTATGGCCAAATCAGTGTGACATGTTTCTGATAGGACAGTCACCCCCCCTATTTACCAGCCATAGACCTCCTAGATAAAGCTAATTCAATGACATATAATTAAATCATCTGTGTTTATTCTGTGCTGTATCTGCTTATATTAGAGGCAGCAATTACCAGCAACATAATACAATCAGCCTGCAATCTGGATGAAGCTGCACAATAGCTGAAGAAAGTGATATGGCTATTCCTGGAAGTCTCTATTTACATACAGAAGAGCTTGTGTTTGTCTCTTTTGTCACTTTTAACCTTGTTTGTGATAATGACCCTCCAGCTTTTCTCATATGGCAAGTCACAAGCCATGCTTATGACCTGTAAAATTTGAAAAATCCAGTAATAAAGGGTATAAATAGAATGTTATATTTTACATTTTGAGTTATATTTGTCCCAATTAGCTGAGAGTTAAAGCTAAACGCCAGGCAAAAGGCTGGATGCCAAAGGATTTGTGTTTTTTTGTCCATCCATTCCCTAGAATTACACAGCTCTGCCACACAGCACAGACCTGTCTAGCAGGGGATGAGACCTGATCTTTCTCTGCTGTAGTTTAACTTTCACCTTCAGGTCCCCTCACCATCTATACTCTAGGGGCCGATTCCTGCGGGTAATTCATATGTGGTTCAGTGCGATGCGATCTACGCCCATTTGTTTTTAATAGGCTCATATCACATCACACTGCACTACTTTTTGAGACTCCCTGCAACTGGGCTGCTCTTCACCGCATTCTGGTGTGAACAGGGACTGGGCAGCGAAAGGAGATGCAGCACATTGATGCACTCATCTCTCTGTCACTCTGCTCTCTCCTCCTGTTGGCATGCTTCTTGCACTGCAACACACCTGGTTGGCTCTTTATGGTTCTTCTCCCTCACCCTCTCTGCAGTACAGCTCTGTAGGCACCAAATGTTAACATCAAGGCAACTTAAAGTGTAACTTTAGTCAGAAAATGAAGACCTGATAGATCACTCCTTGCTGGCCCCTTTTGCAGATAAAACATTAAAAAGAAGTGTCTATACTGTTTAAAATCCAGTAATGCACTGTCTCACCCTGCTCTGCACATGCTCAGTTGTTCTTTATTCTGGGTACTGTGCTTAAAATCAGAATTTCAACCGCTAGAGGCCTATCAGCTAACAGCTTTAATATTTACTGTTGCTGAAGTAGGAAGAAAGCAACAGGAATGACAGACTGTGATGAGGGAACACAGACTAGGAAGGGAGAAAAGAAAAGCAGGAGAGGTGATAAGAGACACAGAAGAGTTAGGCCCCTTTCACACGAGGCGGATCTGCTTCTACGGAGTCCGCCTCTGTCCGCTGGCTCAGCAGGAGATCTCTCCGTTGATCTCCGCTGAGCCGGCGGATGACAGGTCCCTCTCTGCTCACTGAGCGGGGAGGGGCTTGTCGGGCGCCGCTGGTCTCTATGGAGAGATCGGATGAAAACGGACAGCATGTGGGGGGCAGGCCAGTCAAGTTCCTCCAAACTCCCTCATCCATGTCTTTATGGACCTTGCTTTGCACACTGGTGCGCAGTCATGTTAGAACTGCTCCCACGAAGTTGGGAGCACGAAATTGTCAAAATGTCTTGGTATGCTGAGGCCTTAAGAGGTCCCTTCACTAAAACTAAGGGGCTAAGCCCAACCCCTAAAAAAACAATCCCACACCATAATCCCCCCTCCACCAAATGATTTGATTCAGTGCACAAAGCAAGGTCCATAAAGACACGGATGAGCAAGTTTGGGTTGAAGGAACTTGACTGGCCTGCACAAAGTCCTGACCTCAACCCAATAGAACACCTTTGGTATGAATTAGAGTGGAGACTGCGAGCCGGGGTCTCACGTCCAATATTAGTGCCTGACCTCACATATGCGCTTCCGGAAGAAGGGTCAAGCATTCCCATAGACACACTCCTAAACCTTGTGGGCATCCTTCCCAGAAGAGTTGAAGCTGTTATAGCTGCAAAGGGTGGGTCCAACTCAATATTGAACCCTACGGACTAAGACGAGGCTAGTAGCCAATAGCTTTGGTCTTGTAATGTGTTTGTGTGCATGTAAAGGCAGGTGTCCCAATACTTTTGGAAATAGAGTGTATATCCACAACACCATCTGCTTGGAGTTTGCATGTTTTCCCTGTGCCTGCGTGGGCTTCTTCCAGGTACGCCGGTTTCCCCCCACACTCTAAAGACATGCTGGTAGGTTAAACGGATCCTGTCTAAATTGGCCCTAGTATGTATGAATGTGTGTTAGAGATCTTAGGTTGTAAGCTACTTGAGGGCATTGACTGATGTATATGTACAATGTATATGTCAAGCGCTGCGTAAATTGACATTGCTATTTAAGTACCTGAAATAAAAATATATATACAGGGGAGGGTTGGCAGCTTTAGGCCTGGGGGGCAAGTCCAGTCAAGTGGCCCATAGAGCCAGTGGTGGCAAAGTGATGGATCAGGGAAAACAGTCTAAGGTTTTACATTATCACAAAGGTGGGGTAGGGGCAGGGAGGACAATGTGGCCCTCCAGGGCCCCTGGGGGACTCGTACCACCATGGCCTCCAGGAACTAAAGTGCAAACAAGTCTCTGTATGAATCCCTCAGAGCTGAGAACCTGCCCCCCCCCCCCTGCAACTAGTGAAGAACTACAAGTCCAAGCATTAAAGCCTGAGATCTAAGGATGTGACCCCCCCCCCCCCCAATTAGTTACGGAGTACAAGTCCTAGCATGAACCCCTGAGACCTAAGGATGTGACCCCCTTAGATCTCACGGATTCATGCTGTGACCTGTAGTTCTTCACTAGTGGGGGGGGGGGGGGTGACACATCCTGAGCGCTGAGGGGTTCATGCTGGGACCTGTAGTCCTTCATTTTGGGGGGTCACATCCTCAAAAGTGAAGGACTACAACAAGTCCCAGCATGAACCCCTGAGATCTAAGGATGTGGCCCCTTATATCCCACGGGTTCATGCTGTGACCTGTAGTCCTTCACTAGTAGGGGGGTGTGACACATTCTCAGCTGAGGGGTTCATGCTATGACCTGTAGTGCTTCACTAGTTGAAGGGCCGGGGAAACATATCCTTAGCTCTGAGGGGTTTAAGCTGGGACAGTGGGACCTGTAGTCCTTCAGTAGTTGGGGAAGGGGGGCACATTCTGAGCTCTGAGGGGTTCATGCTGGGACATGTAGTCCTTCACTTTTGGGGTGTCACATCCCTAAAAGTTAGGACTGCAAGTCCCAGCATGACCCCTGGCTGAGATCTAAGGAGGTAACCACCTCCTCTGCTGCCAGCTCATGCTCCCATGACACACATGCTGCACATTACACATATGTTCTAATTCATTCACTGCTCCTGACCTCACCTCAGGCAGGTTGACTCTGAAGAGGTGCTCCTGGCACAGTCAGTGACAGTTCCCTTCCATCAGGCAGGCTCCGAGGTGCATGCCGATGCACAGGAGAAGATGGAGGGAGGAGGTGGGTGGAGCCAAACAGTAATAGGTGTGCAGGAGGCAGAAGATCCTCCTCTTCTCTGAATGCTGCGGCCTCAGCCTCGCTTTCCTCTTTGGGATCATGACATGAATCGCTGGTTGCTAGAAGCCAGGCGATCCTAGCAACCAGTGCAGATGATAGAGGCCAGCAGTGGAACAAATGGGTCTCGGCTGGCCAGGTCAATCTGTAAGTAAAGCTATGCCACAGAGAGAGAGAGACACGGCTCCACATTTCCCTACAGAGAGAGAGACCCCGGCTCCACATTTGCCTACAGAGAGAGAGACCCCGCTCCACATTTCCCTACACAGAGAGAGACCCCGGCTCCACATTGCCTGCACAGAGAGAGACCCCGGCTCCACATTGCCTGCACAGAGAGAGACCCCGGCTCCACATTGCCTGCACAGAGAGAGACCCCGGCTCCACATTGCCTGCACAGAGAGAGACCCCGCTCCACATTTGCCTGCACAGAGAGAGACCCCGGCTCCACATTGCCTGCACAGAGAGAGACCCCGGCTCCACATTGCCTGCACAGAGAGAGACCCCGCTCCACATTTCCCTACACAGAGAGAGACCCGGCTCCACATTGCCTGCACAGAGAGAGACCCCGGCTCCACATTGCCTGCACAGAGAGAGACCCCGCTCCACATTTCCCTACACAGAGAGAGACCCCGGCTCCACATTGCCTGCACAGAGAGAGACCCCGGCTCCACATTTCCCTACACAGAGAGAGACCCCGGCTCCACATTGCCTGCACAGAGAGAGAGAGACCCCGCTCCACATTTCCCTACACAGAGAGAGACCCCGGCTCCACATTTCCCTGCACAGAGAGAGACCCCGCTCCACATTTCCCTACACAGAGAGAGACCCCGGCTCCACATTGCCTGCACAGAGAGAGACCCCGCTCCACATTTGCCTGCACAGAGAGAGACCCCGGCTCCACATTGCCTGCACAGAGAGAGACCCCGGCTCCACATTGCCTGCACAGAGAGAGACCCCGGCTCCACATTGCCTGCACAGAGAGAGACCCCGGCTCCACATTGCCTGCACAGAGAGAGAGAGAGAGAGACCCCGGCTCCACATTGCCTGCACAGAGAGAGAGACCCCGCTCCACATTTCCCTACACAGAGAGAGAGACCCCGGCTCCACATTGCCTGCACAGAGAGAGACCCCGCTCCACATTTCCCTACACAGAAAGAGACCCCGGCTCCACATTCCCTGCACAGAGAGAGACCCGGCTCCACATTTCCCTACACAGAAAGAGACCCCGGCCACATTGCCTGCACAGAGAGAGACCCCACTCCACATTTCCCTACACAGAGAGAGACCCCGCTCCACATTTCCCTACACAGAAAGAGACCCCGCTCCACATTTCCCTACACAGAAAGAGACCCCGCTCCACATTTCCCTACACAGAAAGAGACCCCGCTCCACATTTCCCTACACAGAGAGAGACTTCTCCAAATTGTCCGCACAGAGAGACCACTCCTCAAGAAAATCGCTTGATTCCTGTATCAACATAGCAAAGCCTTGTACACACCACTAGTTTTTTTTTCTGCTCAACTCAGTGAGTTGAATGAAAAAAAAAAACAGACAGCTCCGGTTGGAGCCGCTGTACTAAGGATCCGATGTTAGTACAGCAATCTCCCCTGCTGTTCTTTTGTGTTCTGACAGGGGGACTGCCCCCTGACAGTTCACTCCGGTCAGTGCTTGAAGCCAGTGATTAGAAAAAAAAATGACAGGCTGGCAGTATTGAAGTCAATCGATAGATCAACTTCAGTACAGCCAGCTTGTCAATACATGGATAGAAATTCAGTTGGTTTATCAGAAATGGTGATCTGTTATAGTGGTTTACGTCCGTATGTCTCTGTGTTTAACAAAATCCTTGAATCTTCTGTAAAGTGCTCCACTTGGGTGTATAAATTCACTTTGAACTCCACCTTATTTCCATAGCCTCAGGGTATATAGCTCAGCCTCAGGGTGTATAGCTCACACCACCAAAACACCAACCCCCCCAGGCCAGCGGGACTAACAACTCCCACCCCCTCGTGCTGCCAGCATGTCGGAACCTACCCGATCCAGGCCTGGGGCTGTGGTGTCCTCTCCTTCATTTGTGCAGGCAGTGGCTCTGATGTCTGCCTCCTCTCTGTTGTTCCAAAGCGCTAGGCATCCAATAGGATTGCCTTATGCTTTGGTCAATCGGGAAACTGCTTTCACCACCTGCCTGCCTCCTGATTGGCGAGGAGTTAGTGTGAAAATAGCGAAAATTCACTCGCTATGGTCACACAATTGGGTGGGATCAGGGCGCACTCTGTCCCCCGAGTCCACCCTATTTTGAAACCTAATAGAACCTTTGGCTCTAGTCAGGTGCTTAAAAAAGAAAAAAAAAAAAACATTGGAATCCATGCACCTGGCATCCTGAAAAAGTTTGGGTGCATGGATGGGTGGCGGCGGCAGGGATTTGGGGGGCAGTGCCCATGCGCCCACAATGCACGGGCTGCCACATTTGTATCATTGCCCCACACAGCAGATCGGGGGGGTCTGTGACAAGTAACCTGTGACCGACCATGTTGCTGCTTCCAGGAAAGGGTCACCACCCTGCTCAGCTGCAGTGTCTTCCCAGCAGGGAAAAGAGAATATTCTTCCCTCTCAGGCTCCCTCCAACTCGTACTCACTGCTTCATGATGCCCTCTTATCTCCCTCGATCTTCTTTGCAGCCTCCTGGTGTTCTCTCCTCTCCCCCTGTGCATGCTGCTGGCTACAGTCAACTCCCAGGCAATCACCATTTGGCCACTGGTACTCGGGACTACATGTCCCATGATCCTCCTTCTCTGACTCCTCCCTCTCATAGGCTCTGGCCACGGCCAATGAACAAAGGGAGAGAGCAGACGGCAGTGTCTGTGTAAAGAGGAGAGGGAGGGGGAGGAAATCCCCCGCAGCTGAAGGCTATCCTTTCACCTAGCCTGTCAGTGTCAGCGCTGCTGCCTTGTGGATCCTGTGGTAGGAGGGGCTGGTGGTATGTCCGCGGGGGGGGGGGGTGGGGGGCAGACATAGACTATAAAGCAGCCACCTGATGGGGTTGTACTGCCCTATCAACGGCACTGCACATGCAATGGTCACTGCTGGCAGCACATCGGCCTTTTTCTGGGGAATCAGAGCGGCCCGGGGGGAAATTGCATCCCTGCCCCCCGGCCCAGCCCGCCCCTGTTGGCAACGCTGGT
>CM053028.1:25222898-25296269 GCA_028564925.1 Lithobates sylvaticus | reverse complement strand
CCTACAGACTGGCCTTGACCTTCCCTTATCCGTAGGTTCTCTCAGGGTGCAAGTTTCAGCTTTGTCAGCCTTCTCCGGTACCTCCTGGGCAATCCATCCGTTGGTTCGTCAATTTTTCAGGGGGGCCTCAAGACTCAAGCCCCAAAGGAAGCCGAGATTCCCTAAGTGGGATCTTCCCCTGGTCCTGGATTATATTTCTGGGCTGAGTATGACGGGGCCATCCCCGCTTTCCGTTAAAGACTTTTCGGAAAAAGTTGCCTTTCTGGTGGCAGTCACCTCCGCCAAGAGGGTATCAGAAATCGGGTCGCTGGGCTTTGAAGAACCCTTTTTAACTTTCTTTCCGGACCGAGTGGTTCTCATTCCTATGTTGGGATCCAATCCTAAGGTAACCTCGGTATTCCATCAGAATCAGGAAATTGTTCTACCTACCTTTAGATCGCCAGGATCTGATGACATTCATCCTTTGGATGTCGGGGAAGCACTGAGAGAATAACTTCACATTACCTCCGCCTTCAGGCGGTCAGATCATCTTTTCATATTGCACTCCGGCAAAAACAAGGGGAACAAAGCTTCAACTAGGACTCTTGCAGCTTGGATTGTGAGAACGATACAGCAGGCTTATAGGGCTAAGGGCTTGGCTCCTCCTGTGGCGGTGACGGCGCATTCGACTAGAGGAATGGCTACTTCATGGGCAGCGGCCCGACACGTGGCTCCTGAGACAATTTGCAAGGCAGCTTCTTGGGCTTCTATTAATACTTTTATGTCACACTATTGCGTTGAACCTGCTTCTTTATCCTCTGTTAATTTTGGTGTGAAAATTCTATCGGCTGATAGACCAAATTAAATATTTTCTGTTTAAAGCATACCCACCCGTGTGGTCGGCTAGTTATTTCCCACACGTAGGCTGCCATGGAGTCTGTCAGGAAAAAGGAAAATTTATTATCAAATACTTACCGTAATTTTCCTTTCCTGATGGACTCCATGGCAGACGGAGTTCCCACCCATGAGTCATATGAGTAGGCTAGTTACGGAACACAGCATGGAGTGGTGAGTACTCTTTTATGGTAATGGGGTCCTATAGCATTGGAGAGGAGGCGGGGTTAACCCACACGTAGGCTGCCATGGAGTCCATCAGGAAAGGAAAATTACGGTAAGTATTTGATAATAAATTTTCCTTTATATATGTCTTACTTTGTGATCTTCAGTAATTACAAAGGTAAAAATTACTCTGCCCCATAGGGTGGTGTTCAGGGGGGAATTGGATAGTAAAAATTAGCAGATTTCAAAAGATTAAAAATGACTTTTGAAACTTTTAAAATTGATTACATTGTATATCCCTGTATGTCGTTCAGGTGTTCATATAATAGTTTCTTGAAACTATCGATGCTCCCCCGCTGAGACCACCGCCTGTGAAAGGGAATTCCACATCCTTGCCGCTCTTACAGTAAAGAACCCTCTACGTAGTTTAAGGTTAAACCTCGTTTCTTCTAATTTTAACGAGTGGCCACGTGTCTTGTTAAACTCCTTTCCACAAAAAAGTTTTCTCCCTATTGTGGGGTCACCAGTGCGGTATTTGTATATTAACCTCTAGCCGACCGCCCACTGTCAAATGACGGCGGAGCGGTGCGGCTCTTGTGGCGGGACGCCGTCATATGACGGCGTCTATATTTTGGCCACTAGGGGGCGCGCGCGCCGCGGGAGGCGCGCGCGCGTGCTCGCCGCGTAGCTGGGGAGCCAATGTGCGTGCCCGGTGGCCGCGATGTCCGCTGGGCACCCGCGATTGCCCAGTAACTGAGCAGGACGTGGATCTGTGTATGTAAACACACCGATCCACGTCCTGTCAGAGGAGAGGAGACCGATGGTGTGTCCCTTGTACATAGGGACACCGATCGGTCCCCTCCCCCCATCAGTCCCCTCCCCCCACAGTTAGAATCACTAACATAGGGAACACATTAACCCCTGCAGCGCCCCCTAGTGTTAACCCCTTCCCTGCCAGTCACATTTATACAGTAATCAATGCATTTCTATAGCACGGATCGCTGTATAAATGTGAATGGTCCCGAAAATGTGTTAAAAGTGTCCGATATGTCCGCCGCAATGTCGCAGTCATGATAAAAATCGCAGATCGCCGCCATTACTAGTAAAAAAAAAAATAATAATAAAAATGCTATAAATCTATCCCCTATTTTGTAGACGCTATAACTTTTGCGCAAACCAATCAATATACGCTTATTGCGATTTTTTTTTACCAAAAATATGTAGAAGAATACGTTTCGGCCTAAACTGGGGAAAAAATTTGTTTAAAAAAAACAAATTTGTTGCTCTTCTTTTGTTTATAGCGCAAGAAATAAAAACCGCAGAGGTGATCAAATAGCACCAAAATAAAGCTCTATCTATGGGGAAAATTTTTTTATTTGGGTACAGCGTTGCATGACCGCGCAATTGTCATTCAAAATGCGACAGCGCTGAAAGCTGAAAAATGGCCTGGGCAGGAAGGAGGTGTTCGTACCCGGTAGGCAAGGGGTTAAAATCATATCCCCTCTCAAGCGTCTCTTCTCCAGAGAGAATAAGTTCAGCGCTCACAACCTTTCTTCATAACTAATATCCTCCAGACCCTTTATTAGCTTTGTTGCCCTTCTTTGTACTCGCTCCATTTCCAGTACATCCTTCCTGAGGACTGGTGCCCAGAACTGGACAGCATACTCCAGGTGCAGCCGGACCAGAGTCTTGTAGAGCGGGAGAATTATCGTTTTATCTCTGGAATTAATCCCCTGTTTAATGCATATACGGGATTTTTAATGTATTTTTTTTATGGTTTTTTTTTAATGATTTTTATAAAGTAGATTTTTACATCTACTTTATGATTTGAAACTTCATTAACTGCCTTGCAACCGTCGGCTGTCAATTGACGGCCAGGCGGCGCAGCTCTTGTGGCAGGAGGGCATCATATGACGCCCTCCCCTTCCTGGCCCTCCGCACGCGCCGTGTCACTGGGCACCCGATGCGCGTGCCCGGTGGTCGCGATGTCCGCCGGGCACCCGCGATTGCCCGGTAACACAGCAGGACTGTGGATCTGTCTATGTAAACACACAGATCCACGGTCCTGTCAGAGAAGGAGACTGATGGTGTGTTCTCTGTACAGAAAAAAAACACCGATTGGTCGCCTCCCCTTGTGAGTCCCCTCCCCCCACAGTTAGAATCACTCCCAGGGAACATGTTAACCCCTGCAGCGCCCCCTAGTGTTAACCCCTTCCCTGCCAGTCACATTTATACAGTAATCAATGCATTTTTATAGCACGGATTGCTGTATAAATGTAAATGGTCCCAAAAAAGTGTCCGATATGTCCGCCACAATATCGCAGTCGCGATAAAAATCGCAGATCACCGCCATTACTAGTTAAAAAAATAAAAATGCTATAAATCTATCCTCTATTTTGTAGGCGCTATAACTTTTGTGCAAACCAATCAATATACGCTTATTGCGTTTTTTTTTTAACCAAAAATATGTAGAAGAATACGTATCGGCCTAAACTGAGGAAAAAAATGTTTTTTTTATATATTTTTGGGCATATTTAGTATAGCAAAAAGTTAAAAATATATATATGTTTTTTTAAACTTGTCCCTCTTCTTTTGTTTTTAGCGCAAAAAATAAAAACCGCAGAGGTGATCAAATACCACCAAAAGAAAGCTCTATTTGTGGGGACAAAATGATAACAATTTCATCTGTGTACAGTGTTGTATGACCGCGCAATTGTCATTCAAAGTGCGGCAGCGCTGAAAGCTGAAAAATGGCCTGGGCAGGAAGGGGGTGAAAATGCCCTGTACTGAGGTGGTTAAAAAGCAAAATTCTCCAACTATACGTCTTGCGAGGGCCAAGAAAGGGCTCTTTGCACAGATGTGACTGGCAAATTACAAATTACGAGGCACCAGCTCAAAATTCCGCTCGGTCTCCTCAGTCGGGCCCAGTGGTAAAAATGAGATTTAATTAGCGCCCCCCATCAATCCATCAAGGTGCTCCGAGAACCCGTTTTAAAGACAATCCCCGTCTGGAAACGTTCAACATAAACAAATATCGGGGGGACTGAAACCAAATCCGCTTTCAAAGACTCTTTTTATAGACAGATGTAGAATCACAAGCGCTGCGTTGAGGACTGAAATGATTCATTGCGCTCTGCGGAAGTCCTGAAGGTGGACGGTAAGATGTTCAAGAAGCATAAAAAATTAAATTGGCGAATAAAAAGAGGGAAAGCGGTGAGAGAGCCGGACTGTTGGCAGCTTTAGAGAAGACACCCGGGGGCCACGGCTGTACACAGGAGCTGACAACAAACGGCAAAGAAGAGCGCGCCGCTAATCAATAATCAAGAAAGCAGCAGGTGCAGCTCAGCAACAAATGTAACAAAAAAAAAAATAATAATAATAATGTAATAGTTTTTGCCAGAGCTGCTGTTAGAAATCATGGGGCCCCATACAGTCTACCTGACAGCCCCCCCCAGAACATAGCAAAACAATAGTTAATAAAAAGTTCTGTGAGTACATTGAGCATCTGTATTTTTTTTTCCTTTTTTTCTTTTTATGTGGCTATTGCTGTGTACAGGCAGCCTATACTATGCTATGGGAATGCAGCAGCTGTATGAACACAGCCTCAGGTTGTACAGGCAGCCTATACTATGCTATGGGAATGCAGCAGCAGCTCTGTATGAACACAGCCTCAGGTCCTCATTTGACAGGCGTGCGGATGCAGGTGTATATGGCCTTCAAACACCGACAGTGTGCCCTCGGGCCCGCTCACCCACACCTATCAAATTAGGACCTGCGGCTGTGTTTATACAGCCGCTACATCCTCATGAAGTAACAGAAAGCTCCCGCCGTTCAAACTGCTAAACAGCTCATTTACACTGTATGGGCCAGAGAATACGTGTGAATTTGCTCTTAAATTTTTTAATTATTTTTTTGCAGTTTTTTTTTATTATTTTAATTTTTTTCAAAACATTTTTAAAAATGTTAAAATTACTTTTTTTTTTATTTAATTTTTTTTTTTTTTTTACTATTTATTACTTTTAAAATTTTTCAGAAAAAAAAAATGCTAAACAGCTCATTTACACTGTATGGGCCAGAAAAAACGTGTGAATTTGCTCTTAAATTTTTAAATTATTTTTTTGCATTTTTTTTTTATTATTTTAATTTTTTTCAAAACATTTTTAAAAATGTTAAAATTACTTTTTTTTATTTAATTTTATTTATTTTTTTTTACTATTTATTACTTTTTAAATTTTTCAGAAAAAAAAATGCTAAACAGCTCATTTACACTGTATGGGCCAGAGAATACGTGTGAATTTGCTCTTACACTTTTTAATTATTTTTTTGCAGTTTTTTTTTATTATTTTAATTTTTTTCAAAACATTTTTAAAAATTTTAAAATTACTTTTTTTTATTTAATTGTATTATTTTTTTTTTACTATTTATTACTTTTTACATTTTTCAGAAAAAAAAATGCTAAACAGCTAATTTACACTGTATGGGCCAGAGAATATGTGCGAATTTGCTCTTAAATTTTTTAATAATTTTTTTGCAGTTTTTTTTTAAAATTTAATATATTAATTTTTTTCAAAACATTTTTTAAACAAAAATGTTAAAATTACTTTTTTTTTATTTATTTTTTTAGTTTTTTTTATTTATTTTGTTTACTATTTATTACTTTTTTTTTTATTTTTTAAATTTTTCAGAAAAAAAACTGCTAAACAGCTAATTTACACTGTATGGGCCAGAGAATACGTGTGAATTTGCTCTTAAATTTTTTAATTATTTTTTTGCAGTTTTTTTTTTATTATTTAAATTTTTTTCAAAACATTTTTAAAAAATGTTAAAATTACTTTTTAAAATTTAATTTAATTATTTTTTTTTACTATTTATTACTTTTTAAAATTTTCAGAAAAAAAACGGCTAAACAGCTCATTTACACTGTATGGGCCAGAGAATACGTGTGAATTTGCTCTTAATTTTGTTAATTATTTTTTTGCAGTTTTTTTTATTATTTAAATTTTTTTCAAAACATTTTTAAAAAATGTTAAAATTACTTTTTTTTTAATTTAATTTAATTTATTTTTTTTACTATTTATTACTTTTTAAAATTTTCAGAAAAAAAACGGCTAAACAGCTCATTTACACTGTATGGGCCAGAGAATACGTGTGAATTTGCTCTTAAATTTTTAAATTATTTTTTTGCAATTTTTTTTATTATTTTAATTTTTTTCAAAACATTTTTAAAAATGTTAAAATAACTTTTTTTTTTATTAATTTTTTTTTTACTATTTATTACTTTTTACATTTTTCAGAAATGTTTTATTCACATTTTTTTTTTGCAACCAGAGAATACGTGTGAATTAGCTCTTAATTTATTTTAAAAAAAATGTAGCAGTTTTTTTATTTTATTTTTTTCAAATTTTTTTTAAAAATTACATTTTTTTTCAATTTCAAAAATTTTTTTTTTTTACAATTTATTACTTTTTAGATTTTTTAGAAATGTTTTATTCACATTTTTTTTTTACAACACTGTGGGGGTTATTTACTAAAGGCAAATCCACTTTGCACTACAAGTGCAATTGGAAGTACAGTCACTGTAGATGCGAGGGGGACATGCAAGGAAAATAAAAAAAACTGCATTTTTGCTTGCACGAGATTGGATGATAAAATCAGCAGAGCTTCCCCTCATTTCAGATCTTCCCCTCAGATCTAAAGCGACTGCACTGCCAAGTGCACTTGCAGTGCAAAGTGGATCTGCCTTTAGTAAATCAACCCCCGTGTGTTAGACCAGAGAATATGTGTGAATAAGCTCTTAATTTTTTTAATTATTTTTTTGCAGTTTTTTTTTATTTTTGTATATATATATTTTTTCAAAACATTTTTTTTTTTTATTTTAAAATTCCTTTTTTTCTTAAATTTAAAAAAAACATTTTTTTTACAATTTATTACTTTTTACATTTTTTAGAAATGCTTTATTCACATTTTTTTTAAACACTGTTGGATGGGCTTTGGTGAGATATGAGGCCCATTAACACTGCCCCTTCAACAGTATTGTAAAAAAAAAAAAACAATGTGAAAAAACTATTAAAAAATGAAAAAAGTAATAAATTGTAAAAAATAATTATTTTCATTTTTTTTTACAACACTGTTGGATGGGGCTTTGGTGAGATATGAGGCCCATTAACACTGCCCATCCAACAGTATTGTTAAAAAAAATGTGAAAAAACTATTAAAAAATTTAAAAAGTAATAAATTGTAAAAAATAATTATTTTAAATTTTTTTTACAACACTGTTGGATGGGCTTTGGTGAGATATGAGGCCCATTAACACTGCCCATCCAACAGTATTGTTAAAAAAAATGTGAAAAAACTATTAAAAAATTTAAAAAGTAATAAATTGTAAAAAATAATTATTTAGATTTTTTTTTACAACACTGTTGGATGGGCATTGGTGAGATATGAGGCCCATTAACACTGCCCATCCAACAGTATTGTTAAAAAAAAAATGTGAAAAAAACAATAAAAAATTTAAAAAGTAATAAATTGTAAAAAATAATTATTTTCAATTTTTTTTACAACACTGTTGGATGGGCTTTGGTGAGATATGAGGCCCATTAACAACCAACAGTATTGTAAAAAAAAAAAAATGTGAAAAAAATATTAAAAAATGTAAAAAGTAATAAATTGTAAAAAAAAATAATAATTTCAATTGTAAAAAAAAAAGTATTTTAAAAAAATTGTAAAAATGTTTTGAGAATTTCTTTTTAATAAAAATTACTTAAAAAAACTGTAAAAAAAAATTAAAAATAAAATGAAGTGCTAATTCACACCTATTCTCTGGTCCATACAGTGTGAATAGGCCTTGCACTGAAGATAAATGAACAGTAGGACCTGTCACTGCCTATTGCTATCACAGGGTATATTTATTTTCCTTGTGATAACAATAAAAGTTGTGTTTTTGTGCATTAAAATTCCAAAAAAGTGTATTTAAAAAAATAAATAAAAAATGCATTTGAAAAATTGCTGCGCAAATACTGTGTGACATAAGAAAATGCAACACCCACCATTCTCAAGGGCCTCTCCTTTAAAAATATATATATATATATAATGTTTGAGGGTTGCATATACTCGAGTTGCAAAATCCTCATAAGTGCCACCCATCAGTACCACCTATCAGGGCCCAGCGCCGCCATTGGGAGGGTACAGAGGTCACAACTGTAAGGGGCCCCAGGGCCCGAGGGGCCTGCCCCGGGCCAGAAGAAGGCAGGACGGGTGGAGGGGGGCCGTGTTGTGCATTACAGAAACAATCTCACAGCTTCTTCTGTTCTCGTGTCACTGAGCTCAGACATCGAGCTCTTTACTGCCACCTCTGGCTACTATGTGTATGTGCACCCCTCGTGTGATCTGTACTGTGCTTCTCAGCAACATGTCAGCTTTGTGAAAATGGGCGGGGACCAGGTAGGAAAACCTTCTTTACAAGAAGGGGCTGTGAGGGAAAGGGAGGGGGGCTGTTTGTGTACAGGGAGGGGCCAGAGCCTTGTGTGTTTACAGGTTTGTGTATGTGGGGGCTGGCATATATACAGGTGTGGGGGGGGGCTGACATATATACAGGTGTGGCGGGGCTGACATATATACAGGTGTGTGGGGGGGTGGGGACGCTGACATATATACAGGTGTGTGTGGAGGGGTGGGGGCGCTGACATATATACAGGTGTGTGTGGGGGGGGGCTGACATTTATACAGATGTGTGTGGGGGGGTGGGGGGCGCTGACATATATACAGGTGTGTGTGGGGGGGGGCTGACATATATACAGGTGTGTGGGGGGGCTGACATATATACAGTTGTGTGGGGGGGGCTGACATATATACAGGTGTGTGGGGGGGGCTGACATATATACAGGTGTGTGTGGGGGGGGGCTGACATATATACAGGTGTGTGGGGGGGGCTGACATATATACAGGTGTGTGTGTGGGGGGGGGGGCTGACATATATACAGGTGTGTGGGGGGGGGGGCTGACATATATACAGTTGTGTGGGGGGGGCTGACATATATACAGGTGTGTGGGGGGGGCTGACATATATACAGGTGTGTGGGGGGGGGGGGCTGACATATATACAGGTGTGTGGGGGGGCGCTGATATATATACAGGTGTGTGGGGGGGGGGGGCTGACATATATACAGGTGTGTGGGGGGGCTGACATATATACAGGTGTGTGGGGGGGCTGACATATATACAGGTGTGTGGGGGGTGCTGATATATATACAGGTGTGTGGGGGGGGGGCGCTGACATATATACAGGTGTGGGCGCTGACATATATACAGGATTGCGGGGGGCAGGTCTAAAGCTGTGTAAGGGGGCCACCAGTTTCTGATGGATGCCCTGTCAGTTCCCATAAGTGCCACCCATCAGTGCCACCTATAAGTGCCACCTATCAGTGCCAGCAATCAGTGCTGCATATCAGTGTCCATCAGTTTGTGCCACCTATCAGTTCTGCATATCAGTGCCAGCCATCAGTGCTCATCAGTACTGCATATCAGTGCCACCTACCTATCAGTGCCCATCAGTCAGTGCCACCTATCAGTACTCATCAGTGCATATCAGTGCCCATCAGTCAGTGCCACCTATCAGTGCTCATCAGTGGATATCAGTCAGTGCCACCTATCAGTACTCATCAGTGCATATCAGTGCCCATCAGTCAGTGCCACCTATCAGTGCTCATCAGTGCATATCAGTCAGTGCCACCTATCAGTGCCAGTACCTATCAGTGCCAGCCATCAGTGCTGCATATCAGTGTCCATCAGTCGGTACCACCTATCAGTGCCCATCAGTCAGTGCCACCTATCAGTACTCATCAGTGCATATCAGTGCCCATCAGTCAGTGCCACCTATCCGTGCTCATCAGTGCATATTAGTGCCCATCAGTCAGTGCCACCTATCAGTGCTCATCAGTGCATATCAGTCAGTGCCACCTATCAGTGCTCATCAGTGCATATCAGTCAGTTCCACCTATCAGTGCTCATCAGTGCATATCAGTCAGTGCCACCTATCAGTGCCAGTACCTATCAGTGCCAGCCATCAGTGCTCATCAGTGCTGCATATTAGTGCCCATCAGTCAGTGCCACCTATCAGTGCTGCATATCAGTGTCACCTACCTATCAGTGCCCATCAGTCAGTGCCACCTATCAGTGCTCATCAGTGCTGCATATCAATGCTCAGTCAGTGCATTTCAGTGCCCATCAGTCAGTGCCACCTATCAGTGCTCATCAGTGCATATCAGTCAGTGCCACCTATCAGTGCTCATCAGTGCATATCATTCAGTTCCACCTATCAGTGCTCATCAGTGCATATCAGTCAGTGCCACCTATCAGTGCCAGTACCTATCAGTGCCAGCCATCAGTGCTGCATATTAGTGCCCATCAGTCAGTGCCACCTATCAGTGCTGCATATCAGTGCCACCTACCTATCAGTGCCCATCAGTCAGTGCCACCTATCAGTGCTCATCAGTGCTGCATATCAGTGCTCAGTCAGTGCATTTCAGTGCTCATCAGTCAGTGCCACCTATCAGTGCTACTGTCACATGACATTAAAAAAAAGTATTGGTAATCGGCAAGTACTTGAAAAAAGTCTTGGTACTTGTACTTTTCTTAAAAAAGGGGTATTGGGGAAACCCGAATGTAAACAAAAGGTGTCAGAAAATGTTTGGTTTTAAAGTGGAGATTTTCTCTAACTTCCTATTGTATCTCTGGGAAGTGAAATTTCCCAAAGACAGCAAAAAATAAACAACCCTCCTCTGCTCTATCCAAATATAAAACTAAAATGTTGGTTTTCTTCCTGCTTACAGCAGACTGATGACATCATAACTGCTCAGGAAAAGGATTGGAGCTCAGGGGTGGCTTCTCAGTGATAAATGTATTTTGGAACATCAGGAATTTATTTACACAGCCTTGTAATACAGTTACTGAAAAGTCCACTTTAATTAAGCAAAACGATCACAAACTGTCTTTATTACCAAAATAAGAAACTCTCCCACAAATACAAGTTGTAGACTCCATAATTTGTGAGGGTGAGGGGCACAGGAATTTCGGTAATTTGCATTAGGCCCCTTTCACACTGGGGCGTTTTTCATGCGGTGCAGCGCTAAAAATAGCGCCTGTTCACCGCATGAAAAAATCCGGCCCCTTTAACTCCAGTGTGAAAGCCGGCGGGCTTTCACACTGGAGCGGTGCGCTAGCAGGATGACAAAAAAAGTCCTGCTAGCAGCATCTTTGGAGCGGTATAGGAGTGGTGTGTTCACCGCTCCTATACCGCTCCTTCCCATTGAAAAGAATGGGAGACCGCGGTAAAACCGCGGCAATACCGCCGCAAAGCGCCGCTACGGCGGCGCTCTGCGGGGGGTGTTTAACCCTTTTTCGGGGTAAAACCGCACCGCGAGCGGCCGAAAACCGCAGTAAAAACGACGGTAAAGCAGCGCTAAATATAGCGCTGCTTTACCGTCACCGCGGCTCACCGCCCCAGTGTGAAAGGGGCCTAAGTGTCAGTCTCTGGTTGCAAGGAAAGAAGGTGAAAGTGTTAAAATCAAACCCAAAAAACGTAATGACTCATTTCAAACTTACATTCTTCTTCTTCTTAATTAGAGCAGGAATCTTAATTTAGATCTTTTTTTTTTTCTCTGGAAAATGCGGCATAGCTGGCGAGCCTGCTCCGAATAATGATGGGGTAGAATGTCACTTCCTACATTTAAATATTTATTGCGGCTGAATTATTGGGCTTCATAAATATTTCTGCGAGGTCTGAAATATTGTTTTATGGGAAATTCATCAAGGAAAAACTGTCATGTACCTTTAAATTTACAGCTGCCCGACATCCGTGGAGTCAAATATGATAATTTAGCAAATAGCGGTGCCGGCCTCTATTAATTCCTGACCTAGAACCGGCGACATCGCGCTGCAACATCGTACATGAAAACTCAAAAGTGCTAATTTTAAAGGCTTATATACAAGTTATTGTCATAAAAAGTGTTTGGGGACCCGGGTCCTGCCCCAGGGGACATGTATCAATGCATTTTTTTTTTTTTTTTAAACGCCCGTTTTTTCGGGAGCAGTGATTTTTTTTTTTCAATGCTTAACCGCTTCCCGACCGCCTCCTGTAGATATACGTCAACAGAATGGCACGGGCAGGCAAAAGCACGTACCTGTACGTCCCCTTTAATTTGCCTGCCCGGGGGCGCGCGCGCGCGCGCGACCCGGTCGGGAGCTCCGTGACCACGGCCGCGGGACCAGTGGACCCGATCGCCGCTGGTATCCCGCGATCGGGTTACGGAGCTGAAGAACGGGGAGAGGTCTATGTAAACAAACCTCTCCCCGCGCTTCCTACACTGACTGTCAGTGATCGGCGGTTCCCTGTCATCGGGAACGCCGATCAATGACGTCAGACGTACACAGCCACGCCCCCCTACTGTAAAAAAAAAACACAACACGTCACACTGACTCCTCCCCGCCCCCTAGTGGTTAACCCCCTAACTACAACTGTCATTTACATAGGAATCAGTGCTATTTAAATAGCAGTGATTGCTGTATAAATGACAAATGTCCCAAAAATGTGTCAAAAATGTCCGATGTGTCCGCCAAAATGTCGCAGTCACAATAAAAATCGCTGATCGCCGCCATTACTAATAAAAAAAAAATATTAATAAAAATGCTATAAAACTATCCCCTATTTTGTAAACGCTATAACTTTTGCGCAAACTAATCAATAATCGCTAATTGCGATTTTTTTTACCAAAAATATGTAGAAGAATACGTATCGGCCAAAACTGAGGAAAAAAAATGTTTTTTTATATATTTTTTGGGGATATTTACTATAGCAAAAAGTAAAAAATATTGAATTTTTTTCAAAATTGTCCCTCTATTTTTGTTTATAGCGCAAAAAATAAAAACCGCAGGGGCGATCAAATACCACCAAAAGAAAGCTCTATTTGTGGGAAAAAAAGGACGCCGATTTTGTTTTGGAGCCACGTCGCACGACCGCGCAATTGTTAGTTAAAGCGACGCAGTGCCGAATTGCAAAAAGGGGCCTGGTCCTTTGGCTGCCAATTGGTCCGGGGCTGAAGTGGTTAAAGTGAAACAATTAAAATGAAATATTCCTTTAACTATTGTGCCTGGGGGGTGTCTATGGTATGCCTGTAAAGTGGCATTTAGTGGCATCCGTGATTCTGCTTTCTCCCGGTTTTCCTCCTACCGCAAACCCTGCGAGTGGGGGGGGGGGGGGGGGGGCGGACACAGTGGCTGCATTTGATGGGCACAAGTGGCTCCATATTATGGGAGGAGGAGCCTAGTGACGTCACCGAGACAACGAGGACGAGTAGGGCAGAGAGCCCTTACAGTGCCTGACACATTTTTGCTACCGCGCTCACATCGCAGGGTGCTGTCACGGAAAGGGACAAGAAGTTTAAAGAGGATGAGATCACCAGGAAGCATCATCTTAAAAAGATAAGTGAAAGTGATACTTATACTAAGTAACCACACACCAGCAACAGTATTTATATATTGACGGTGCCTATCTTTGTTTCACATTCAACAGGGTTAATTAAGTAAACCAATTAAAGGTGGTTTTAGCTCATCATCTGATTGTTTAACATAAAGCAATTATCCAATTGAGCAACAGGACTAACTAGACATGTGCACAACCAAAAAATTCGTTTATTTTCGTTTCGTTTTTTTCGTTTCCGTCGATTCGTAACGATTCGTACATTCGTAAGTCGTCGTTGTTCGTATTCGTAACGATTCGTACATTCGTAAGAGTTATTTTTTCGTTGAGTCGTTTTTTTCGTTAGTTTAATTTTCGGACGCATTCGTATTTATTCGTACATTCGTAACATTCGTAGATTCCTAATCGGAGCATAATTCATAATTTGATGTAATGTGTATGCTATTATTACATTTTAATAATTTACGAATCGAAAAAAAAAGTTACGAATCGGAAAAAAAAAAGTTACGAATCAAAAAAAAAAGTTACGAATGTACGAATTTTTTGGTTCAATAGAGACACGGAAAATTACAAATCGAAAAAAAAAAAAAAAAAAAAAAAAAAAGTTACGAATCGAAAAAAAAAAAAAAAAAAAAAGTTACGAATCGAAAAAAAAAAAAAGTTACGAATCGAAAAAAAATTTACGAATGTACGAATTTTTTTTGTTCAATAGAGACACGGAAAATTACAAATCGAAAAAAAAAAATAAAAAAAGTTACGAATCGAAAAAAAAAGTTACGAATCGAAAAAAAAAAAGAGTTACGAATCGAAAAAAAAGTTACGAATGTACTAATTTTTTGGTTCAATAGAGACATGGAAAATTACAAATCGAAAAAAAAAAAAAAAAAAAAAAAAGTTACGAATCGAAAAAAAAGTTACGAATGTACAAATTTTTTTGTTCAATCCATTCGAAGCACGTTTAGCAGCACCATTGTAAGGGACACGGAAAATGACCAATTCAACAAAAAAAAAAGTTACGAATTTTTTCGTTCGTTTTCGTTTTTTCGGATTTTCTTCATTAGTACATTCGTTGTTTCTAATTAGTTTTTTTCGGATTTTCGTTGTTTTTCGGAATTTCGAATGATTCGTTATTCGGATTCGTACGATTCGAACGATTCGTTACGATTCGTTATTCGTATTCGTACGATTCGAATGATTCGTTCATTCGTACGAAAACGAACGAACGAAAATAACGAAAAAAAAAAAAAAAAAAAAAAAAAACGAAACGAATTGCACATGTCTAGGACTAACTAATGAGTAAAACCCACTATGCGGCCGCAGTAAATCCCTAAGAGGCAATTAACTAATGTATGGACCTAATAGTGGGCTCCAACTAACAATTATTTGATACAGGTGTGGCATCTTTTTAAAAACACCTCACTAAGCACAATTTAACAAACATCACAAATCCACCGGTACCACATAACACTGAATTAACCGCTTCAGCACCGCACACTGTCATATGACGCCCACAAGGTGGATCTACCATCCTGGGTGGGCGTCATATGACGTCCTCGGATTCCCGGCCGCCCGGTGCGAGTGCCCGGCGGCCGCGATGTCCGCCGGGCACCCGCGATTGCCCGTTAAAACAACGGGACCAGGCGGGACCGTGGAGCTGTGTGTGTAAACACACAGCTCCACGTCCTGTCAGCGGGGAGGAGACCGATCATGTGATCCCAGCACGGAGGAACACATGATCGGTCTCCTCCCCTTAAGTCCCCTCCCCCTACAGTTAGAATCACGTCGCTTAGGGAACACATTAACCCCTCCAGCGCCCTCTAGTGTTAACCCCTTCCCTGCCAGTCACATTTACACAGTAATCATTGCAATTTTATAGCAACGATCGCTGTGTAAATGTGAATGGTTCCAAAAATGTGTCAAAAGTGTCCGAAGTGTCCGCCGCAATGTCGCAGTCACGAAAAAAAAATCGCAGATCCCCGCCATTACTAGTAAAAAAAAAAAAAAAAAAAAATTCAATAAATCTATCCCCTATTTTGTAGACGCTATAACTTTTGCGCAAACCGATCAATATACGCTTATTGCGATTTTTTTTACCAAAAATATGTAGAATAATACGTATCGGCCTAAACTGAGGAAAAAAATAGTTTTTTAAAAAAAAAATGGGATATTTATTATAGCAAAAAGTAAAAAATATTGTGTTTTTTTTCAAAATTGTCGCTCTTCTTTTGTTTATAGCGCAAAAAATAAAAACCGCAGGGGCGATCAAATACCACCAAAAGAAAGCTCTATTTGTGGGAAAAAAAGGACGTCAATTTTGTTTGGGTGTAACGGCGCACGACCGCGCAATTGTTAGTTAAAGCGACGCAGTGCCGAATCGCAAAAAGTGCTCTGGTAAGGAAGGGTGTTTAAAAGCCCTGTATTGAAGTGGTTAAGCAAGTTTTTTATTTATTTATTTATGTATGCTAGTTTCACGGATATAAGTGTTTTTTACATACCACATATGTAGCACGTTTTGCACAAAGGAATTTTTTTTATCAAATCTACTGGAATTTTAAGGTTGATTCAGAGCGCACCCATTGCACAATTTTGTGTATATTTTAACATAATTTTTCACGTGTGAGAACACTAATTTATGGGTTGCAGCCATATCATTTGGGTATCTTAAAATAACTGTTGCATTTCTGTTTTTAAATATTCATTCTAGCGCTTGAGTATACACACTCAATAATATTATGGGCACAGTGGCTGCGTTTGATGAACACAAGTGGCTGCGTTTTAATGGGCACAAGTGGCTGCGTTTTATGGGCACAGTGGATGCGTTTGATGAGCACAAGTGGCTGCGTTTTGATGGGCACAAGTGGCTGCGTTTTCTGAGCACAAGTGGCTGCATATGATGGGAACAAGTGGCTGCATTTGATGGGCACAAGTGGCTGCATTTGATGGGCACAAGTGGCTGCATTTGATGAGCACAAGTGGCTGCATTTTGGTGGCACAAGTGGCTGCGTTTTGATGGCACAAGTGGCTGCATTTTGATGGGCACAAGTGGCTGCGTTTTCTGGGCACAAGTGGCTGCATATAAAGAGGACCAGTGGCTGCATATGATGGGAAAAAGTGTCTGCATTTGATCGGCACAAGTGGCTGCATATTATGGGCACAGTGGCTGCGGTTGATGGGCACAAATGGCTGTTTATGATGGACACAAGTGGCTGCGTTTTCTGGGCACAAGTGGCTGTATATGATGGGCACAAGTGGCTGCATATTATGGGCACAGTGGCTGCATTTGAGGGGCACAAGTGGCTGCGTTTTGATAGGCACAAGTGGCTGCGTTTTCTGGGCACAAGTGGCTGCATATGATGAGCACAAGTGGCTGCATATGATGAAAACAAGTGGCAGAATTTGATGGGCACAAGTGGCTGCATATTATAGGCACAGTGGCTGCGTTTGATGAGCACAAGTGGCTGCGTTTTGATGGGCACAAATGGCTGCGTTTTGATGGGCACAAGTGGCTGCATTTGATGGGCACAAGTGGCTGCATTTGATGGGCACAGTGGCTGCGGTTGATGGGCACAAGTGGCTGCGTTTGATGGGCACAAGTGGCTGCGTTTTCTGCGCACAAGTGGCTGCATATGATGATCAAAAGTGGCTGCATATGATGGGCACAAGTGGCTGCATATTATGGGCACAGTGGCTGCGGTTGATGGGCACAAGTGGCTGTGTTTGATGGGCACACTTGGCTGCATATGATGGGCACAGTGGCTGTAGTTGATGGGCACAGTGGCTGCATTTGATGGGCACAGTGAGGCTGCAATTGATGGGCGGGGGGGTTTCAGTATTTTTCCGTATGTTTGCGCCCCCCAAAAAATTTTGACCACCAGTCGCCACTGTATCTGCATAGAGACCATCCTAGGTAATGCCCAAATGTGATGCTGAGCCTCCATGATTGAAGGAACTGAAATCCAATGACTGAAAGCGGTGGGCTGGGGAAAGTCAGACTGGGGAGGAAAGGGCTAAATGCTGAACGACTTGCTTCAGCTTCTAATTCAGTGTGCGGTGAAATCAGAGTAATTTCAGAGCCGGTACAACCGTGCAACCTGAAGGGAAGGCCGGAGGTCAGATTTAAGGACGGTTCACAAAGTGATTTTCCTAAATGTTCCATTAGTCAAAGAGATTTGTCTCCATGCCTCGTGAATGTTAATTAATTCTATCGTCATTTCTAATTAAGTGGATAAAAACATTGCTGGCCATAATTAATTGTGTGACCCACAACTGGTCACATAGTGTGGATGATATCAGTTTTAGGACACATAATTATCTAATTATAGGGGATGAGTATTCTCGGTAGGAAGTTTGCACATTTCTTGAAGTCGAGTCGCTATAATCAACACTAAAGCGGAGTTACGACGGACTTCCGAACGAACGGACTTGCCCACACACTAAAGTCCGTTCGAAAGTAGACATGTGCACAACAAAAAAAATTGTTTATTTTCGTTTCGTTTTTTTCGTTTGCGTTGATTCGTAACGATTCGTACATTCGTAAGTCGTCGTTGTTCGTATTCGTAACTATTCGTACATTCGTAAGAGTTATTTTTTCATGGATTCGTTTTTTCGTTAGTTTAATTTTCGGACGCATTCGTATTTTTTATTCGTACATTCGTAACATTCGTAACATTCGTAGATTCGTAATCGGAGCATAATTCATAATTTGATGTAATGTGTATGCTATTATTACATTTTAATAATTTACGAATCGAAAAAAAAAGTTACGAATCGAAAAAAAAGTTATGAATGTACGAATTTTTTTGTTCAATAGAGACACGGAAAATTACAAAATCAAAAATTTTTTTTTTAAAAAGTTACGAATCGAAAAAAAAGTTACGAATCGGAAAAAAAAAATAAAAAAAAAAAGTTATGAATGTATGAATTTTTTTGTTCAATAGAGACACGGAAAATTACAAATCGAAAAAAATAAATAAAAAAGTTATGAATTGAAAAAAAAGTTACGAATCGAAAAAAAAGTTACGAATGTACGAATTTTTTGGTTCAATAGAGACACGGAAAATTACAAATCGAAAAAAAAAAAAAAGTTACGAATCGAAAAAAAAAAGTTACGAATGTACGAATTTTTTGGTTCAATAGAGACACGGAAAATTTAAATTCGAAAAAAATAAAAAAAAAGTTATGAATGTACAAATTTTTTTGTTCAATCCATTCGAAGCACATTTAGCAGCACCATTGTAAGGGACACGGAAAATTACCAATTCAACAAAAAAAAAGTTACGAATGTACGAATTTTTTCGTTAGTTTTCGTTTTTCGGATTTTCTTTATTAGTACATTCGTTGTTTATAATTATTTTTTTTCAGATTTTTGTTGTTTTTCGGATTCGTACGATTCGAACGATTCGTTACAATTCGTTATTCGGATTCGTACGATTCGAATGATTTTGCGTCGTATTTGGTTCCGTCGGACCAGCATACAAAAGAACGGTTTTCCCGATAGGAATTGAGTCCGTCGGACAGATTTGAAACATGTTCTATTTCTAAGTCTGTCTGATTTTTATAACGAAAAATTATCGGCTTGGCCCACACACGATCGGATTGTCCGACGGACTGATCCCCTTGGGCCTAGTCTGCTGGAAAGTCCGGTCGTGTGTACGTGGCATAAGGCTCCATTCACACTTGTGCGACTTGTCCTGCAACCTGGGACTGCAAAGTCGCATGGCAAGTCATGATTTCCAAGGAGTACCGTTCATATCGGTGCGACTTCAAAGTAGTCCCTGCACTACTCTGGTCCGACTTTGATGCAACTTGAGGTCCATAGACCTCAAGATGACACAGGCATTGCTTCAAGTCGTGTCGAAGTCTCGACTAAGTCATGTCAAAATCGCAGCAGACTCACGCGACTTTCAGGTCGCACAAGTGTGAATGGGGTCTAAAACAGAGATTTTGTGTCAATTGTCATTTTTTTATTGAAATACAAATAAATAAAAATGACAATCTTAGAAGATTTTTTTCCTACCGAGAAAAAAATGATTTCTTTTTGAAAAAAAAAAAAGTGAAAGTATGTTTAAATTCTTACATAATTGCTGTTTTTTTTTTTTTTCATAGCATACTCTTTTTTTATGTTTTTATTTATTTAATTCCATCTCAGTGCTACTGATCCCCTGCATCCTCTTTCAGATCGGAGCTATAAGTCCATCTCTTTGCTCCAGGGTAGCCAGAGCTACAAGTCCATCTTCTTGCTCCAGCGTGGTTGAAGCTAGAAGTTAATCTCCCTGCTCCAGCGTGGTCGGAGCTAGAAGTCCATCTCCTTGCCTCAACATGGTCTAAGCTAGTTCATCTTCTTGCTCCAGCATAGTCTGAGCTAGAAGTCCAAATCCTTGCTTCAGTGTAGTCGGAGCTCGAAGTCCATCTCCCTGCTCCAGCATGACCCAAGCTATATGTGGTTGAAGCTAGAAGTCCATCTTCTTGCTCCAGTGTGGTAGCTGCCAGTAGTCCATCTTATCACCTGGCTCCAGGGTGGTCGGCGCTAGAAGTTCATCCCCTTGCTGCAGCTTAATTAGAGCTATAAGTCCATCTCTTTGCTCCAGAGTGGTCAGAACTAGAAGTCCATTTCCTTGCTCCAGCGTGGTCAAAGCTAGAAGTTCATCTCACTGCTCCAGCGTGGTTGGAGCTAGAAGTCCATCTCCTTGCTCCAGCGTGGTCAAAGCTAGAAGTTCATCTCCCTGCTCCAGCGTGGTTGGAGCTAGAAGTCCATCTCCTTGCTCCAGCGTGGTCAAAGCTAGAAGTTCATCTCCCTGCTCCAGCGTGGTTGGAGCTAGAAGTCCATCTCCTTGCTCCAGCGTGGTCAAAGCTAGAAGTTCATCTCTCCGCCCCAGCGTGGTCGGAGCTATAAATCCATCTCTGGCTCGAGCGTGGTCAGAGCTAGAAGTCCATCTCCTTATTCCAGTGTGGTTGGAGCTAGAAGTCCATCTCCTTGTTCCAGTGGGGTCAGAGCTAGAAGTCCATCTCCTTATTCAGGGGAGGGCTGGCAGCTTTAGGCCTGGGGGGCAAGTCCAGTCAAGTGGCCCATAGAGCCAGTGGTGGCAAAGTGATGGATCAGGGAAAACAGTCTAAGGTTTTACATTATCACAAAGGTGGGGTAGGGGCAGGGAGGACAATGTGGCCCTCCAGGGCCCCTGGGGGACTCGTACCACCATGGCTTCCAGCAACTAAAGTGCAAACAAGTCTCTGTATGAATCCCTCAGATCTGAGAACCTGCCCCCCCCCCCCCTGCAACTAGTGAAGAACTACAAGTCCAAGCATTAAAACCTGAGATCTAAGGATGTGACCTCCCCCCCCCCCCAATTAGTTACGGAGTACAAGTCCTAGCATGAACCTCTGAGACCTAAGGATGTGACCCCCTTATATCCCACGGGTTCATGCTGTGACCTGTAGTCCTTCACTAGTAGGGGGGTGTGACACATCCTCAGCTGAGGGGTTCATGCTATGACCTGTAGTCCTTCACTAGTTGAAGGGCCGGGGAAACATATCCTTAGCTCTGAGGGGTTTAAGCTGGGACAGTGGGACCTGTAGTCCTTCAGTAGTTGGGGAGGGGGGGCACATTCTGAGCTCTGAGGGGTTCATGCTGGGACATGTAGTCCTTCACTTTTGGGGTGTCACATCCCTAAAAGTTAGGACTGCAAGTCCCAGCATGACCCCTGGCTGAGATCTAAGGAGGTAACCACCTCCTCTGCTGCCAGCTCATGCTCCCATGACACACATGCTGCACATTACACATATGTTCTAATTCATTCACTGCTCCTGACCTCACCTCAGGCAGGTTGACTCTGGAGAGGTGCTCCTGGCACAGTCAGTGACAGTTCCCTTCCATCAGGCAGGCTCCGAGGTGCATGCCGATGCACAGGAGAAGATGGAGGGAGGAGGTGGGTGGAGCCAAACAGTAATAGGCGTGCAGGAGGCAGAAGATCCTCCTCTTCTCTGAATGCTGCGGCCTCAGCCTCGCTTTCCTCCTTGGGATCATGACATGAATCGCTGGTTGCTAGATGCCAGGCGATCCTAGCAACCAGTGCAGATGATAGAGGCCAGCAGTGGAACAAATGGGTCTCGGCTGGCCAGGTCAATCTGTAAGTAAAGCTATGCCACAGAGAGAGAGAGACACGGCTCCACATTTCCCTACAGAGAGAGAGACCCCGGCTCCACATTGCCTGCACAGAGAGAGAGACACCGGCTCCACATTGCCTGCACAGAGAGAGACCCCGGCTCCACATTGCCTGCACAGAGAGAGACCCCGGCTCCACATTGCCTGCACAGAGAGAGACCCGCTCCACATTTCCCTACACAGAAAGAGACCCCGGCTCCACATTGCCTGCACAGAGAGAGACCCCGCTCCACATTTCCCTACACAGAGAGAGACCCCGGCTCCACATTGCCTGCACAGAGAGAGACCCCGGCTCCACATTGCCTGCACAGAGAGAGACACCGCTCCACATTTCCCTACACAGAAAGAGACCCCGGCTCCACATTGCCTGCACAGAGGGAGACACCGCTCCACATTTCCCTAAACAGAGAGAGACCCCGGCTCCACATTGCCTGCACAGAGAGAGACCCCGCTCCACTTTTACCTACACAGAGAGAGACCCCGGCTCCACATTGCCTGCACAGAGAGAGAGACCCCGCTCCACATTTCCCTACACAGAGAGAGACCCCGGCTCCACATTGCCTGCACAGAGAGAGACCCCGCTCCACATTTCCCTACACAGAGAGAGACCCCGGCTCCACATTGCCTGCACAGAGAGAGACCCCGCTCCACATTTCCCTACACAGAGAGAGACCCCGGCTCCACATTGCCTGCACAGAGGGAGACACCGCTCCACATTTCCCTAAACAGAGAGAGACCCCGGCTCCACATTGCCTGCACAGAGAGAGACCCCGCTCCACTTTTACCTACACAGAGAGAGAGACCCCGGCTCCACATTGCCTGCACAGAGAGAGACCCTGGCTCCACATTGCCTGCACAGAGAGAGACCCCGCTCCACATTTCCCTACACAGAGAGAGACCCCGGCTCCACATTGCCTGCACAGAGAGAGACCCCGCTCCACATTTCCCTACACAGAGAGAGACCCCGGCTCCACATTGCCTGCACAGAGAGAGACCCCGGCTCCACATTTCCCTACACAGAAAGAGACCCCGGCTCCACATTTCCCTACACAGAAAGAGACCCCGGCTCCACATTTCCCTACACAGAAAGAGACCCCGGCTCCACATTTCCCTACACAGAGAGAGACTTCTCCAAATAATCCGCACAGAGAGACCACTCCTCAAGAAAATCGCTTGATTCCTGTATCAACATAGCAAAGCCTTGTACACACCACTAGTTTTTTTTTTTTCTGCTCAACTCAGTGAGTTGAATGAAAAAAAAAAACAGACAGCTCCGGTTGGAGCCGCTGTACTAAGGATCCGATGTTAGTACAGCAATCTCCCCTGCTGTTCTTTTGTGTTCTGACAGGGGGACTGCCCCCTGACAGTTCACTCCGGTCAGTGCTTGAAGCCAGTGATTGGGAAAAAAAATGACAGGCTGGCAGTATTGAAGTCAATCGATAGATCAACTTCAGTACAGCCAGCTTGTCCATACATGGATAGAAATTCAGTTGGTTTATCAGAAATGGTGATCTGTTATAGTGGCTTACGTCCGTATGTCTCTGTGTTTAACAAAATCCTTTAATCTTCTGTAAAGTGCTCCACTTGGGTGTATAAATTCACTTTGAACTCCACCTTATTTCCATAGCCTCAGGGTATATAGCTCAGCCTCAGGGTGTATAGCTCACACCACCAACACACCAACCCCCCCAGGCCAGCGGGACTAACAACTCCCACCCCCTCGTGCTGCCAGCATGTCGGAACCTACCCGATCCAGGCCTGGGGCTGTGGTGTCCTCTCCTTCATTTGTGCAGGCAGTGGCTCTGATGTCTGCCTCCTCTCTGTTGTTCCAAAGCGCTAGGCATCCAATAGGATTGCCTTATGCTTTGGTCAATCGGGAAACTGCTTTCACCACCTGCCTGCCTCCTGATTGGCGAGGAGTTAGTGTGAAAATAGCGAAAATTCACTCGCTATGGTCACACAATTGGGTGGGATCAGGGCGCACTCTGTCCCCCGAGTCCACCCTATTTTGAAACCTAATAGAACCTTTGGCTCTAGTCAGGTGCTTAAAAAAAAAAAAAAAAAAAAACATTGGAATCCATGCACCTGGCATCCTGAAAAAGTTTGGGTGCATGGATGGGTGGCGGCGGCAGGGATTTGGGGGGCAGTGCCCATGCGCCCACAATGCACGGGCTGCCACATTTGTATCATTGCCCCACACAGCAGATCGGGGGGGGTCTGTGACAAGTAACCTGTGACCGACCATGTTGCTGCTCCCAGGAAAGGTCATTACCTTGCTCAGCTGCAGTGTCTTCCCAGCAGGGAAAAGGAAAATAATTCTTCCCTCTCAGGCTCCCTCCAACTCGTACTCACTGCTTCATGCTACCCTCTTATCTCCCTCGATCTTCTTTGAAGCCTCCTGGTGTTCTCTCCTCTCCCCCTGTGCATGCTGTGGGCTACAGTCAACTCCCAGGCAATCACCATTTGGCCACTGGTACTTGGGACTACATGTCCCATGATCCTCCTTCTCTGACTCCTCCCTCTCATAGACTCTGGCCACAGCCAATGAACAAAGGGAGAGAGCAGAAGACAGTGTCTGTGTAAAGAGGAGAGGGAGGGGGAGGAAATCCCCCGCAGCTGAAGGCTATCCTTTCACCTAGCCTGTCAGTGTCAGCGCTGCTGCCTTGTGGATCCTGTGGTAGCAGGGGCTGGTGGTATGTCCGCGGGGGGGGGGGGGGGGGGGGGGGGGGCGGGGGGGGGGGGGGTAGACATAGACTATAAAGCTGCCACCTGATGGGGTTGTACTGCCCTATCAACGGCACTGCACATGCAATGTTCACTGCTGGCAGCACATCGGCCTTTTTCTGGGGAATCAGAGCGGCCCGGGGGGAAATTGCATCCCTGCCCCCCGGCCCAGCCCGCCCCTGTCCTTATTCCAGTGTGGTTGGAGCTAGAAGTCCATCTCCTTGTTCCAGTGTGTTCAGAGCTAGAAGTCCATCTCCTTGTTCCAGTGTGTTCAGAGCTAGAAGTTCATCTCCTTGTTCCAGTGTGTTCAGAGCTAGAAGTTCATCTCCTTGCGCCAATGTGGTTGGAGCTAAAAGTCCATCTCCTTGTTCCAGTGTGGTTGGAGCTAGAAGTCCATCTCCTTGTTCCAGTGTGTTCAGAGCTAGAAGTTCATCTCCTTGCGCCAATGTGGTTGGAGCTAAAAGTCCATCTCCTTGTTCCAGTGTGTTCAGAGCTAGAAGTCCATCTCCTCACTCGATCTATTATTTTATAATTTCCTGTAACAGGTCAAGCTGTCCACCAAAAGTGACAGCGACAGGATAAGGACAAACCATATATCATGGTCAGGGTTGTTTACAACAGTTAGATTGTATTTATTTGTCTTAAACCTCTTTTGTAAGAAAGAAAAGTTTCTTTAACTTGTTTTCTCAAAGTTCATCTATGACGTCCCTGTCCACAGGGTCACAATGCTGCTGTGTGCAGAAAAAACAACGTTGTCACTCTGGAGAGGAGAGATGTCATTCACAATGGCAAGGAGACCTGCGGATGTTCCAACTGGCAGCTTTCAGAAGAGGTGGGGCTGGAAGTCCTTCTCCTTGCTTCAGCGTAGTCAGAGCTAGAAGGCCATCTCCTTGCTCCAGCGTGGTCTGAGCTAGAAGTCCATCTACTTGCTCCAGCATGGTCTAAGATAGAAATCCATCTCCGTGCTCCAACATGGTCAAAGCTAGAAGTCCACGTCCTTGCCCCAACATGGTCTAAGCTAGTTCATCTCCTTGCCCCAACATGGTCTAAGCTAGTTCACCTTCTTGCTCCAGCATAGTCTGAGCTACAAGTCCAAATCCTTGCTTCAGTGTAGTCGGAGCTCGAAGTCCATCTCCCTGCTCCAGCATGACCGAAGCTATACGTTAATTTCCTTGCTCCAGCGTGGTTGAAGCTAGAAGTCCATCTTCTTGCTCCAGTGTGGTAGCTGCCAGTAGTCCATCTTATCGCCTGACTCCAGGGTGGTCGGCGCTAGAAGTTAATCCCCTTGCTGAAGCTTAATTAGAGCTATAAGTCCATCTCTTTGCTCCAGAGTGGTCAGAGCTAGAAGTCCATTTCCTTGCTCCAGTGTGGTCGAAGCTAGAAGTTCATCTCCCTGCTCCAGCGTGGTTGGAGCTAAAAAAACATCTCTTTGCTCCAGTGTGATCAGAGCTAGAAGTCCATATCCTTGCTTCAGTGTGATCAGAGCTAGAAGTCCATATCCTTGCTTCAGTGTAGTCAGAGCTGAAAGTCTATCTCCTTGCTCCAGCGTGGTTGAAGCTAAAAGTCCATCTCCTTGCTCCAGTGTGGTCAATGCTAGAAGTCCATTTCTTTTTACTCCAGCAGGGTCGAAGCTAGAATTTCATCTCCTTGCTCCAGGGTGGTCGGAGCTATAAATCCATCCATTTGCTGCAGCTTAGTTGGAGCAAGAAGTCCATCTCCCTGCCCAGTTTGGTCAGAGCTAGAACTCCATCTCCTTGCTCCAGCATGGTCAAAGCTAGAAGTTCATCTCCTTGCTCCAGTGTGGTTGGAGCTAGAAGTCCATGTCCTTGCTCCAGCATGGTCAAAGCTAGACGTTCATCTCACTGCTCCAGCGTGGTCAGAGCTATAAGTCCCTCTCTTTGTTCCAGTGTATTCTGAGCTATAAGTCCATCTCCTTGCTCCAGCGTGGTCAAAGTTAAAAGTTCATCTCCTTGTTTGTCAGGTACCTTTTCAGATCCCAAGATGCTGAGAGAGGCTACCCTTGCGCTGTTTACCCCTGAGGGTGGTACAGGAGGTATAGGGCTCAAAGAAGCAAGGGTTGCCAGCAGGTTGAGAAGACTTGAGCTGATGATCACTTGGAGACTTTGCCTGAGAAGACGACAAAGAGTAATGCGGACACTAGTAAAAGCCTAGCTGAGGGTAGAACACAGAAAAGCAGATTGGAGGCTGTGGTGAGGCCAGCTGAGGGTCAATCACAGGTAAGTGATAAGCCGGGGGTCAAACACTGCTAATCAGGCAGGTGCAAGTATAGCAAGTCCGAGAGCCAAACCGGGGGGTCAAACACTGGTAATCAGGCAGGTGCAAGTATAGCAAAGTCCGTGAGCCAAGCCAGGTGTCAAACACTGGTAATCAGTCAGGTGCAAGTATAGCAAAGTCCGTGAGCCAAGCCGGGGGTCAAACACTGGAGAGGAGATCAAAGCAGGTCAGGAGGCAAGCCGAGGTCACAACAGGAATCACTTGAAAGTATAACACAGGAATAGGGAAGAGCTGAAGACAATCCAGCAACTTGGGTCAGACAGAGGCAGCCTTTTATAGGCCAGCAGGGGGAACCATTTATCGCATGATGCGCCTTTGGCGCCCATTTCTTCTACTGGCAAGATTGGCAGTACTTATACGGCCTATTCTCTAAACACTATTTCTCTGACACTGCTCCAGCGTGGTTGGAGCTATAAGTCCATCTCTTTGCGCCAGCGTGATCAGAGCTAGAAGTCCATGTCCTTGCTCCAGCATGGTCAAAAGATAGAAGTTCTTCTCCTTCCCCAGCATGGTTGGAGCTAGAAGTCTATCTCCTTCCCCAGCATTGTTGGAGCTAAAAGTCCATCTCCTTGCTCCAGCAGAGGCGGCTCTAGGCTTTGTGAGGCCTTAGGTAAAATTTAGATATGAGGCCCCACATTTACACCCTTTGCAGGGGTTAAGGAAGAACCCAGAGGCCGAGCATCTTATTCCTGCTGCCGCTTGTGTGGGTGGGATGGGTACTTCGCCAATCACATGGGATGAATAGGAGAGGAGGGTCAGCAAGGATTGGCGCAGTATACATCCCATCCATACAAGCAGCAGCAGTAGTGAGATGCTCTGCCTCAAGGTGAATAGGGGTGGGTGGTATGTGCAGGAGGGGGGCAGGGAGTGAATAGGGATGGGTGGTATGCGCAGGAGGGGGGCACGGAGTGAAAAGGGGTAGGTGGTATGCGCAGGAGGGGGGCACGGAGTGAATAGGGGTGGGTGGTATGCGCAGGAGGGGGGCACGGAGTGAATAGGGGTGGATGGTATGTGCAGGAGGGGGGCACAGAGTGAAAAGGAATGGGTGGTATGTGAAATGGAGTGAATAGGGATTGGTGGTATGTGCAGGAGGGGGGCGAGTGAAAAGGGAGGGGGGCATGGAGTGAATAGGGATTGGTGGTATGTGCAGGAGGGGGGCACGTAGTGAAAAGGGATGGGTGGTATGCGCAGGAGGGGGGCATGGAGTGAATAGGGATTGGTGGTATGTGCAGGAGGGGGGCACGGAGTGAACAGGGGTGGGTGGTATGTGCAGGAGAGGAGCACGGAGTGAATAGGGGTGGGTGTATGGCAGGAGGGGGGCACGGAGTGAATAGGGGGTGGGTGGTATGTGCAGGAGGGGGGCACAGAGACTTAGGCAAATTAGGCAGCAGTGAGGCCCCTGTGAGTGTGAGGCCTTAGGCGACCGCCTAAATTTGCCTACTTAGAGAGCCGCCTCTGTGCTCCAGCATGGTCAGAGCTACAAGTCCATTTCCTTGATCCAGTGTGGTCTGATAGCGGTGGGAAAGGAGAGAGGGCTAGCTGTCCAACCACACTGTTCAGTAACCACAGCACATATATAATTTGAGATGATTGGTATGAGCTCTGGGTCTCTCGAGGATTTAACAAGCCTTTTTAAATTCTGGTGAGACTTCTTTATATGAATGGTGCCTCGGCCAGAATCACATCCATTCCTCTGTACAGTTTTGCTCTATTTTTCAGGGATGGATTTGTTTATGCCAGAAGCAGAAATAATTCATCTGAAATCACAAAGAGATGTAACAAGAATATTTCATGTGTCTCGGTGTCCGATTCCCGCTGCTTCTGTTAGATGAGCTGTTACATGGTTTATCTTACTGCAGACTCTCCCCGGATTCAGAAAAAGCCTAATTCTGCTTCAGGACGCCAGGAAAAATTGTCAGCTGCTCTCCATTATTAAAGATAATTTAAAAAAAAGCATTTCCCTAAGGAAGCTCAACACTCTGTTGGTTTAGATCCTTGGGGCTGATGATCTGGACCAGAAATCCAGTAATAGGAAGCTGTATGCAAAGTGTACCTGTTATCCAAACGATGGAGTCAAACCCAAAATCCTGCCTAGGAGAAGACACCAAAAGATATCTATTACCTGAAAACCTGTGTGCCCCTCCGAGACTGTCATTCCTCCATGTACATTGGGACCCAGTGGCCAAAGAGGGTCCTCTGTTGACTGAGGAGGCAAAACCTATTTCAGTTAGGCCTTTAGTAACAAAAATGGAACTAGTCTCAGAGAGGCAAACAAATGAAGGCTCTTTTCTGGCTAACAATGTCGCATCACTAACATTTCAACATGGATGTCGCACCACTTCCATAAACAAAATCTCTCTAAAACCAAGCTGGTAATATTCTAATACCCCCCCCCCCCCCCCTCAAGACCTTTTCAGTCAAGATCATTAATGCAACTATCAGTACCTCCCCTCACACGCCAGGGTACTAGATGTAATCCTAGACTCTGACCTGTCCAAAATCCAATAGTTGTCAAAAGCTTGTAGACTTCGACTTCACCTCCGTAACATTTCCAAAATACGCCTGTGACAGGAGTCACTTTGGGTGGGGGGTTTGCGCAACTCAGCTTATCTTGGAGAGCTTTGGAAGCTCCGTGTCCAGCTTCCTCTTATGTGTAAATCACGCTGTGTCCATTATGGGCACAGGGTGACTGAGAACCCCACTATGATCTGTGCTAGTCAGACTCAATGTTATATGTGTATATATTGTGTGTTGTCTCATGCTGTTGTGGACTCATGCTGTGATCGTTTGGGGTGTGGTTGTATTACATTGTTTGTGTCTGTCTGCTTTGGAAGAAACAGATATTATGGGATGGATGTCTATGTGGAGGTGGGGGGGGGGGGGGGATTCCTCTATCAGCTCTCCCTGATAAGACTGTTTACTGATGAGAAGTTTGAATACACCTGACCTGCGTGACTATTGTGATTGGACAGTTTACCCCGCCCTGAATCCAAGGGTGGGGGGGGGAGTGTCTTGGAGTTGGATATCTTTGGTAACATGTACTGGAATAAATTAGTTTGATGTTGTTGTTCACCCTACACTGTGTTATAGACATGTGCAATTCGTTTAGTTACGAATTCGTTTTCCGTTAAAATTAGTTATATTCGTTAATTCGTAAGCATACGAATGAACGAATGGTTTACTAAAAATTCTAACGAAAAACGAATTATCAAAAAGAGCGAATATGGAAAACAACGAAAATACAAAATAATTAAATTAGAAACAACGAAACTACGAAAGAATGAAAATCCAAAAAACAAAAACAGAAACAACGAAAATACCGAACAAAGATTCAAAATAACGAAAATCAAAATTACGAATATTCGGAAAACGGAAATCAAAACAATGAAAATACGAAATAACGAGTCCAGATAGGGTGTGGTTGGGTCGGAGGCTCTGTGTTTTGATGGATTTTTGAGTTAAGTTCTGACTTGTGAGAGAGAAATTCTTTGTAAACATATAAATAGCATACACATTACATAAAATTATGAATTATGCTCCGATTACGAATCTACGAAAACAATGTTATGAAAGTACGAATGTAACTAAATCTACGAAAATACGAATTTCGAATCAACGAAAATTAGATTTACGGAAATACGAATCAACGAAAAAATAACTCTTCCGAAAATACGAACGTGTCCGAATATGAAATATAACGAAAATACGAATTTCGAATCAACGAAAATTAGACTAACGGAAATAGGAATCAATGAAAAAAGAACTCTTACGAAAATACGAACAAGTCCGAATACAAAAACAGACGTCTTAGGAAATTACGAATCGTTACGAATCAACGGAAACTAACAGAAACGAAACAAAACTAAACAAATTTTTCTATTGTGCACATGTCTACTGTGTTACGGCTGGTGACTGGGTGGGCTAAAGGGTCGTGTATAGTGCTGGTTCTGGACAAAGGAAGCATTTACGGCGGGCATAGACCTGTTCAGGACAGGGGTTCATCACAACGCCCTTTTTAACTAATGAAACCACCAAGCTCCTCATTGCCTCCCTTGTTATCGCTTGACTATTGCAACTCCCTTCTCATTGACCTACAGTGGTGTGAAAAAGTGTTTGCCCCCTTCCTCATTTCCTGTTCCTTTGCATGTTTGTCACACTTAAGTGTTTCGGAACATCAAACCAATTTAAACAATAGTCAAGGACAACACAAGTAAACACAAAATGCAATTTGTAAATGAAGGTGTTTATTATTAAAGGTGAAAAAAAATCCAAACCATCATGGCCCTGTGTGAAAAAGTGATTGCCCCCCTTGTTAAAACATACTATAACTGTGGTTGTCCACACCTGAGTTCAATTTCTCTAGCCACACCCAGGCCTGATTATTGCCACACCTGTTCACAATCAAGGCATCACTTAAATAGGAGCTGCTTGACACAGTAAGGTCCACCAGAAGATCCTTAAAAGCTACACATCATGCCGAGACCCAAAGAAATTCAGGAACAATTGAGAAAGAAAGTAATTGAGATCTATCAGTCTGGAAAGGGTTATAAAGCCATTTCCAAAGCTTTGGGAATCCAGCGAACCACAGTGAGAGCCATTATCCACAAATGGCGAAGACATGGAACAGTGGTGAACCTTCCCAGGAGTGGCCGGCCGCCCAAAATTACCCCAAGAGCGCAGCGACGACTCATCCAAGAGGTCACAAAAGACCCCACAACAATGTCCAAGGAACTGCAGGCCTCACTTGCCTCAGTTAAGGTCAGCGTTCATGCCTCCACCATCAGGAAAAGACTGGGCAAAAATGGCCTGCATGGCAGAGTTCCAAGGAGAAAACCACTGCTGAGCAAAAAGAACATCAAAGCTCGTCTCAATTTCTCCACAACACATCTTGATGATCCCCAAGACTTTTGGGACAACATTCTGTGGACCGATGAGACAAAAGTGGAACTCTTTGGAAGGTGTGTGTCCAAGTATATCTGGCGTAGAAGGAACACTGCATTTCAGAAAAAGAACATTATACCAACAGTAAAATATGGTGGTGGTAGTGTGATGGTCTGGGGCTGTTTTGCTGCTTCAGGACCTGGAAGACTTGCCGTGATAAAAGGAACTATGAATTCTGCTGTCTACCAAGAGATCCTGAAGGAGAATGTCCGACCATCTGTTCGTGTACTCAAGCTGAAACGAACTTGGGTTCTGCAGCAGGACAATGATCCTAAACACACCAGCAAGTCCACCACCGAATGGCTGAAGAAAAACAAAATGAAGACTTTGGAGTGGCCTAGCCAAAGTCCAGACCTGAATCCTATTGAGATGTTGTGGTATGACCTTAAAAAGGCCGTTCATGCTCGAAGACCCTCTAATGTAACTGAATTAGGACAATTCTGCAAAGATGAGTGGGCCAAAATTCCTCCAGGACGCTGTAAAAGCCTCATTGCACGTTATCGCAAACGCTTGGTTGCAGTTGTTGCTGCTAAGGGTGGCCCAACCAGTTATTAGGTTTAGGGGGCAATCACTTTTTCACACAGGGCCATGATGGTTTGGATTTTTTTTCACCTTTAATAATAAACACCTTCATTTACAAATTGCATTTTGTGTTTACTTGTGTTGTCCTTGACTATTGTTTAAATTGGTTTGATGTTCCGAAACACTTAAGTGTGACAAACATGCAAAGGAACAGGAAATGAGGAAGGGGGCAAACACTTTTTCACACCACTGTACCTCTCCATAGGTTATCACCTCTTCAGTCTTTTATGAATGCTGCTGTCAGACTCATCTACCTTACCAACCGCTCAGTGTCTGCCACCCCTCTCCGCCAATCCCTACACTGGCTTCCGATCACCCAGCAAATTTAATTTAAAATACTAACCACAACATACAAAGCCATCCACAACTCTGCCCTGAGCTACACCACCAAATCGTCCTCTCTGCTCCTCCCAAGACCTCCTGCTCGTAACCTCCCTTGTCTCCTCCTCCCATGCTCATCTCCAAGACTTCCTTAGAGCCTCTCCCATCCTCTGAAACTCTCTACCTCAATCCGGCCGGCTATCTCCTACTCTGGCTGCCTTTAGGCGATCCCTGAAAACTCACCTCTTCAGGGAAGACTATCGCGCCTCCAACTATTTGATTTCATCACTTCCATCATCCCATCCCCAGTTAAAACCCTTTGTACCACTTGCCCCACGCTATTAGATTGTAAGCGCTTATGAGCAGGGCCCTCAGAACCCTCTTGTATTTTATTGTAGTGTAACTGTACTGTCTCCCTATATTGTAAAGCGCTGCGCAAACTGTTGGTGCTATATAAATCCTGTAAAGAAATAATAGCAAACGTTATGAGTCACCTTGTAGCTCCTCTAAGGCTGGAATAAATGGAACTTAACTGTATTTGATCACCACAAACACAAAATACTATTTAATTCATTTTTAAAGTTCAGTGCAAACTTCTCCACCCCTCCATGTTTCCATGCTTTATTTTGCTGAGAAATCACTTTGAAAAACACCCCCCTAGTATTTCTATCTTGAGTAAGGGCATATGATTTGTGTAGCATTTATTTTCTGGAATCCATCTGCCCGTACCCCAGGCATGCATACATGCATGCTTAGCTCAGAAAGCCCCTCCTCCCATGAAGACTTCTGGGATGTATGACATCATTTTGACCTGGGCTGGAAACCAGGAAGCAACTGAGGAAATGTAAAAAAAAAAAAAAAGAGATTTAGGTCTGGACTGTGACTGGGCCATTCTAACACATGAATATGCTTTGATCTAAACCATTCCATTGTAGCTCTGGCTGTATGTTTCGGGTCGTTGTCCTGCTGGAAGGTGAACCTCCCCCCCAGTCTCAAGTCTTTTGCCGACTCAAACAGGTTTTCTTCTAAGATTGTCCTGTATTTGGCTCCATCCATCTTCCCATGAACTCTGACCAGCTTCCCTGTCCCTGCTGAAGAAAAGCATCCCCACCACATGATGCTGCCACCACCATGTTTCACGGTGGGGGTGGTGTGTTCAGGGTGATGTGCAGTGTTAGTTTTCCCCACACATAGCGTTTTGCTTTTAGGCCAAAAAGATACATTTTGGTCTCATCTGACCAGATCACCTTCTTCCACATGTTTGCTCCCCTCCCCCACATGGCTTCTCACAAACTACAAACAGGACTTCTTATGACTTTCTTTCTCCAATGTCTTTCTTCTTGTCACTCTTCCATAAAGGGCAGATTTGTGGAGAACACGACTAAAGCCCCATACACACGCGCGGACAATCCGTGGACCAGGTCCGTCGGACCATGTCCGTCATACTTTGTCTGATGTTGGTTTTGCGTACACACGATCGGACAAAGTTGTCGGAAAATCCGATCATTCTGAACGTGGTGACGTTTGTTGCCTACGACGGGACTACGTAGAGGTTAGTAGCCAATAGCTTTGGTCTTGTAATGTGATCTGAGCATGCGTAGCACTTTGTCCGGTCGGACAAGTGTACACACGCTCGGATTTGGTGTGATCGGACCGGGTTGACGGGAAATCTTTCCAGCAGGAGATAAGACTTTGTCCGACGGACAAACCGACGAACACTGTCCGATGGTGCCTACACACGGTCTGATTTTTCAACAACCTTGTCCGATCGGACCAAATTGATGAAGAAGTCCGACCGTGTGTATGGGGCTTAATAGTTGTCCTGTGGACAGATTCTCCCCCCTGAGCTGTGGATCTCTGCAGCTCCTCCAGAGTTACCATGGGCCTCTTGGCTCTTCTCTGATGAATGCTCTCCTTGCCCGGCCGGGTCAGTTTAGGTGGACGGCCATGTCTTGGTAGGTTTGCAGTTGTGCCCATACTCTTTCTGTTTTCCGATGATGGATTAAACAGAGCTCCGTGAGCTGTTCAAAGCTTGGGAGATTTTTTTTTTTTATAACCTAACCCTGCTTTATACTTCTCCACAACTTTATCCCTGACCTGTCTGGTGGGTTCCTTGGCCTTCATGATGCTGTTTGTTCACTAAGGTTCTCTAACAAACCTCTGAGGGCTTCACAGAACAGCTGTATTTATACTGAGATTAAATGACACACAGGTGGACTCTATCTACTAATTAGGTGACGTCTGAAGGCAATTGGCTCCACTAGATCTTAGTTAGGGGTATCGGAGGAAAGGGGGCCGAATACAAATGCCCCCCCCACACTTTTCACATATTTATTTGTAAAAAATTTGAAAACCATTTATCATTTTCCTTCCACTTCACAATTATGGGCCACTTTGTGTTGGTCTATCACATAAAATCCCAAGAAAATACATTTATGTTTTTGGTTGTAACATGACAAAAATGTGGAGACTTTCAAGGGGTATGAATACTTTTTCATGGCACTGTATATCCCCCCCCCCCCCCCACACACACACACACACCTTCTGTAAAAAATCGTGGGGAGGGGTTGTATTATTTCCCTTTGTGTAATTATTCATTGCTGTCTCTGCAGTGACCACAACCTGAAGATTTACAGAGAAAAATGTAATTATTCTGCAGGTTCAAAAACGTTGTACTGGATATATGAGGAGCTCGGGGTGTGAGATATTATCCGCGACTTCTCCCCCCGAATCGCATTATATCACAGAGCTCTGACACGGAAAACTTTTATGTTTTACTATCTGCCGTTCCCAGAGATTTCCATCATGGAGGACTCCGAGTCATTTTTTTTAACCACTTTCCGACCGGCGCACGACGATGTACGTCCTGATTTTGAAGAGGAATATCTCGGTAACGGCAGCAGCTGCTGCCACAACCGAGGTATCCATCTCTTCAGGCGCCGGTCGGCATTCCGATAATGGTGGTCATCGCGGCGGATTCGCCGCGAGATCACCGTTATCAGTGGCGGGAGAGGTGCCCCCCCCTCCCGCCGCTCTCCCGCGCCTTCCGCCGTTTACCGGAACCGTCGGCAGCGGTGGAGGCGATCGGGTCCTTTCCCCTCCTGTGTCTAGAGATGAGTGACGGTAAGATGGCCGCCACTCATCTCTATACCATAGGAGGGCGGAAGCGACGTCAAAAACGTCACTTCCGCCCATACGTCTTAAAGAGAAATTTACAAATGTCATTTTTTTAAATGACATTTTTTTTTTTTTTTTCATTGAAGTCCAAATATGAGATCTGAGGACTTTTTGACCCCCCAGATCTCGTATTTAAGAGGACCTGTCATGCTTTTTTCTATTACAAGGGATGTTTACATTCCTTGTAATAGGAATAAAAGTGAGCCAATTAAATTTTTTTTTAAAAACAGTGTAAAAACAAATAAAATCAAGAAAAATAAATAAGAAAAACAAAAATTTTTTTTTTTAAAGTGCCCCGTCCCGACGAGCTCGTGCGCAGAAGCGAACGCATACGTGAGTAGCGCCCGCATATGAAAACGGTGGTCAAACCACACATGTGAGGTATCGCCGCGATCGGTAGAGCGAGAGCAATAATTATAGCCGTAGACCTCCTCTGTAACGCAAAATATGCAACCTGTAGAATTTTTTAAACGTCGCCTATGGAGATTTTTGAGGGTAAAAGTTTGATGCCATTCCACGAGCGGGCGCAATTTTTAAGCGTGACATGTTTAGGTATCAATTTACTCGGCGTAACATTATCTTTCACAATATAAAAAAAAAATTGGACTAACTTTACTGTTGTCTTATTTTTTTATTCAAAAAAGTGAATTTTTTCCAAAAAAAGTGCATTTGCAAGACCGCTGCGCAAATACGGTGTGAAAAAAAGTATTGCAACGACCGCCATTTTATTCTCTAGGGTGTTAGAAAAAAAACAATATATAATGTTTGGGGGTTCTAAGTTTTTTTCTAGCAAAAAAAAACTGTTTTAAACATGTAAACACCTAAAATCCAAAACGAGGCTGGTCTTAAAGTGGTTAATAAACACATCATGGGGGGGGGGGGCACATAGGATTTGGGGGGTGAATCTCCATCTCTGTAATATCATTGGCCACCCCTGTAATCTCACTGATTTCAAGTGAATATCTCATTCATTTTACAAAGAATAAATTCCTGACATATCACAATATATCATTTTTCAGAAAAAGTTCCACCTTGCCATTAGACATGTGCAATTCGTTTCGTTTTTGAATGAACGAACGATTCGCTAAAAATTTTAACGAATAACGAATCGTTCGAATCGAACGGATCCGAAAAACAACGAAAATCAGAAAAAAACTAATTAGAAACAACGAATGTACGAATGAAGAAAATCCGAAAAACTAAAACAGGCACAACGAAAATGAACGAAAAAATTTGTACATTCGCAACTTTTTTTTTTTTTGTTGAATTGGTAATTTTCCGCGTCTCTTACAATGGCGCTGCTTAACGTGCCTCGAATGGATTGAACGAAAAAATTCATACATTCGTAACTTTTTTTTTTTTTTGCGATTCGTAATTTTCCGTGTCTCTTACAATGGCGCTGCTTAACGTGCTTCGAATAGATTGAACGCAAAAAATTCGTAAATTTGTAACTTTTTTTTTTTTTTTTTTGATTCGTAATTTTCCGTGTCTCTTACAATGGCGCTGCTTAACGTGCTTCGAATAGATTGAACGCAAAAAATTCGTAAATTCGTAACTTTTTTTTTCGATTCTGAATTTTCCGTGTCTCTTAAAATGTAATAATAGCATACACATTACATAAAATTATGAATTATGCTCCGATTACGAATCTACGAATGTTACGAATGTTACGAATGTACGAATAAATACGAATGCGTCCGAATTTCGAATAAACGAAAAAACGAATCAACGAAAAAATAACTCTCACGAATGTACGAATCGTTACGAATACGAACACCGACAAATTTACGAATCGTTACGAATCAACGGAAACTAAAAAAACGAAATGAAAATAAAACAAATTTTTTTTCGGAAAAGAAAAAAAACGAAACGAAAATAAACAAATTTTTTTGTTGTGCACATGTCTACTTGCCATTAAAGTTCATGTGCGTGTAAAGGCAGGTGTCCCAATACTTTTGCTAATATAGTGTAGTTACATAGTAGATAAGGTTGAGTAAAGACACCAGTCCATCCAGTTCAACCTGTGTGGGTTTATGTGTTCATGTCCAAAAAATACTGTGTTCGCTAAGATGCCCATCTAAGTAATTCGTTTTTTTTTAAACTATCAATACTTCCTGCTGACACCTCCAACTGTGGAAGGGCGTTCCACGTCCTCACCGCCCTGACAGTAAAGAACCCCCTACGCAGTTTACAGTTAGACCGCTTTTCCACCAATTTCATTGAGTGACCACGTTTTACGAGACTGAATAGTTTCCTCCCTATGCTAGAAATCACCATTAAGGTGTTTGTATATCGCTATCATATCTCCTCTCAAGGGTCTCTTCTCCAGAGAGAAGAGGTTTCATGTTTTTAGTCGTTCCTCATAGCTGAGGTACTCCATTCCCCTTAATAACTTTGTTGCTTTTCTCTGGACCTCTCCAGTTCCAGAGTCCCCCATACATGAGAAGTCCCATGTCATATAAAAGCCCCCCCCCCCCATACCATCAGAGGTCTCCCTATCACATCAGAGACCCCCCCCCCCCATCACATTAGAGGTCTCCTTTCACATCAGAGGTCCCACATTACATTAGAGGTCCTCCCCATCACATTAGAGGTCTCCCATCACATCAGAGGACCCCCCATCACATCAGAGCTTCCTATTACATTAGAGGTCCCCCATCACATCAGAGGTCCCACATTACATTAGAGGTCCTCCCCATCACATCAGAGGTCCTTCCTATCACATCTGAGGTCCTCCCCATCACATCAGAGGTCCTCCCCATCACATCAGAGCCCCCCCCCCCCCCCATCACATTAGAGGTCTCCTTTCACATCAGAGGTCCCACATTTCATCAGAGGTCCTCCCCATCACATCAGAAGTCCAACCTATCATATAAGAGGTCCTCCCCATCACATCAGAGGACCCCCCATCACATCAGAGCCCCCCCCCCCCCCATCACATTAGAGGTCTCCTTTCACATCAGAGGTCCCACATTTCATCAGAGGTCCTCCCCATCACATCAGAAGTCCAACCTATCATATAAGAGGTCCTCCCCATCACATCAGAGGACCCCCCATCACATCAGAGCTCCCCATTACATTAGAGGTCTCCTTTCACATCAGAGGTCTCCCATTACATCAGAGACCCCCCCCCCCATTACATTAGAGGTCCCCCATCACATCAGAGGACCCCCCATCACATCAGAGCTCCCCCATTACATTAGAGGTCCCCCATCACATCAGAGGTCCCCCATTACATCAGAGGTCCCCCATCACATCAGAGATCCCCCATCACATCAGAGGTCCCCCATCACATCAGAGGTCCCCCCCCATCACATCAGAGGTCCCCCCCATTACATCAGAGGTCTCCTTTTACATCAGAGTTCCCCTTCACATCATATGTCTCTTCATCATATCATAGGTCTCCCATCACATTGGAGTTCTCCCTCCACATCAGAGGCTCCATCATATCAGAATCATCCCTTTAAATAACAGAGGCCCCCTATACAGGAGTCCCCCATCGCATCAGAGTCCCCCCCCATCACAGAAATTCCCAATCACAGAGCCCCCCAGTCATGCAGGTCCGCCCACCATCACAGAGCCCCCTTAATCACACAGTCACCTCTTCACATTGGGGCCCTACCACCATCACTATAAAAACCAATGACGCTGTACATTGTGGCATAGAGCAGGGGTCTCCAAACTTCCTAAACAAAGGGCCAGTTTACCGTCCTTCAAACTTTAGAGGGGCCGGACTGTGGCCAGTGGGAGTAGAAAATGTCTTGGCAACAGTAGGAGGAATAGTGCCCCATCTTCAGTATCAGTGAGTGGAATTGTGCCCCATCATTGGTGTCATTGGAAATAATTGTGCCCCATTGTTGGTGTCACTGGGAGGAAATGTGCCCCATTGTTGGTGTCATTGGGATGTATTGTGCCCCACTGTTTGTGTCATTGGAAAGAATCACGTCCCATCATTGATGTCATTGGAAGGAATTGTGCTCCATAGTCAGTGTCATTGGGCCCCATTGTTGGTGTCACTGGAATCATGCCCCATCATTAGTACCATTAGGACGAATTATGCACCATTGTTGGTTTCATTAGAAGGAATTGTGCCCCATCACTGGTGTCATTGGGCCCCTTTGTTGATGTCATTGGAAGGAACTGTGCCCCATTAATGGTGTCATTGGTGGGGATTTTGAACCATTGTTGGTGTCATTTGAAAGAATCATGTCCCATCATTAGTGTCATTGGGATGAATTGTGCTCCATCATTGGGTCCCATTGTTGGTGTCACTGGGAGGATTTGTTCTCCATCATTAGTGTCATTGGGAAAAATTATGCACCATTGTTGGTGTCATTAGAAGGAATTGTGCCCCATCACTGGTGTTATTGGGGCCTCATTGTTGGTGTCATTGGAAGGAACTGTGCCTCGTTGTTGGTGTCATTCGGAGGAACTGTGCCCCATTGTTGCTGTCATTCTGAGAAATTGTGCCTTATTGTTGGTGTCATTGGAAAGAATCATGTCCCATTATTGGTGTCAGTGGGAGGAATTGTGCTCCATCATTGGTGTCATTGGGCCCCATTGTTGGTGTCACTGGGAGGACTTGTTCCCCATTGTTGATTTCAGTGGATAAAATATTGCTGCAAGGGCCGGATAAAGGCTGCAAAGGGCCACATCCGGCCCCCTGCCACAGTTTGGAGATCACTGCCCTAGAGCATCATTGGTTGTTATGGTGCTGGCAGGCAGTAGGCCTGCCTGCATCACGGCAACACATGACTGATCCAGGGTACAACTGGGTCTCGTGCCCAGAGCACCCCAGGGGGACCCAGATGGCACTCTGGTTGAGAAACATTGGTATAGTGTATGGTCACTTTAAGAGACATGAGCTCGGTCTCCTCAGTCAGTTATGTGTCAAAAATGAGATTTACAGAAATGATTGCACCATAAATCCTGCGAGGCGCTCCGAGGTCCCTTTATGGAAACAATATAAACAAATGTGGGGAACAGCAGTCGGAGCGCAAACTTCATCCACCTTCAAAGACTCTATAGACAGATGTATAATCACAAGAAGCTGCGTTTTGGACGGAGATGATTCACTTCGCTCTGGCGAAGTCCTGAAGGTGGTCGGTAAGATGTTCCATAAACATAAAAAATTAAATTGGCAAATAAAAAGACAGAAAACGGTGAACGGTGAGAGCGCTGGTCTAATGACAGCGACAGGGAAGACACCCGGGAGGGCCACGGCTGTACATGAGCTGACAACAAACAGCAAAGAAGATCGCTGCATAAAAATCAGGAAAGCAGCAGGTGCAGCATGGCAAGAAATGTAACAAAAAAAAAGAAAGAAAACAAATACATCTCTAAGCCAAGTGTCCTGGGTGGATTTTCTGGGACAATTTGATGTTTCATTACGAATCGAAATTCGGACAAATTTTTTTTTATTCAGAGATTCTGATGCATCTTAATCACAATAGTAACGAATTTCAACAACTCCGAAATAAATAATGAAACGAAATAACGTAATGAAATAACAAATTAGATGAATTAAAAAATTTGACATTTTGCAATAAATACAGTGTAGCACTTACCCCCGAAGAAGCTGCTGGTAATTTATTGGGCCTGTACTCCCTTCTGGAGTTCATGAGGGTGGGCTTGATTGCCGAGTAACAGAAATCCCGGACGAGCCCCCACGTGTAGCACTTACCCCGGAAGGAGCTGCTGGTAATTTATTGGGCCTGTACGCTGCTCTTTCCACCCCCAATGGTGTGGCTCAAACCGCTTGACACAGCTGTGTAATGCCCCGTACACGCGGTCGGAAATTCCGCCAGAAAATGTCCGATTGGACCATGTTGTCGGAAAATCCTGTGTGTGCTCCACCTGACTTTTTGCGTTGGAATTTCCAACGGGAAAAAATTGAAATCCTGCTCTCAAATTTTCCGACAACAAAATCCGATTGGACTTTTTCCGATCGTGTGTAGAGAATTCCGACGGACAAAGTGCCACACATGCTCTGATCAAATTACGAGACCAAAGCTATTGGCTACCAGCCTCTACGTAGTTCCGTCGTACGCAACGAACGTCACCACATTCAGAATGATCGGATTTTCCCACAACTTTGTCCGACCGTGTGTATGCAGCACCAGTGTCGGACAAAATCCGTCGGAAAAAAACCGATGGATTTTTTGGTCGGAATATCCAACCGTGTGTACGGGGGCTTAGATGTTTCATTACGAACAAAAATTCAGACAAAATTTTTGTTATTCAGAGATACGGATGCATCCGAATAACAAAAGTAACGAATTTCAACAACTCCGAAATAAAGGATAATGAAACTAAATAACATAACGGAATAACAAATTATGTGAATTTAAAAAATGAAACATTTTGCAATAAATACAGTGAGGTATAAAAGTGAAATAAGATGATGAGACCTACTTAGGCTGCTATATAGAATAGAATATAAAAAAAAACTGAATAAAACAGAAGAAAATGTAGCACTGACCCCCGAAGGAGCTGCTGGTTATTTTTGGGCTTACCGTTACCTTCTTGAACTCGTATGCGTCTAGGGGTTTCCCGAGGTAGATGGCCCAAAGAACTGCAGAATCTGACACTGGATCCACTTTAGGGATTTTTATTTTGCAAAATGGTAGACAAAACACAGTCTCTTAATAAAGGAATAGAGGGTAGAGGTAGGAAGTTCAGGTACTCTTGGAACTGCTTGAAACTGAATGTCTCTCACTATACAATCCAGGGAATAGCCATTTGCAACTGGATATTACAGCTATCGGATTAATCTCCTCTCAGCAGATTTAGCAGCTGTTAGGTTTCATAGTTAGTAAGGTTGAATAAAGACATCAGTCCATCCAGTTCAACCTGAGTGTCTACAATTGTCCCTATCCCTGTACATTGCACACTCACATTGGTCCCTACCCTCAAGGAGCCCACAATCCAAGGTCCCCATTCATATACTAGGGCCAATTTTTATTTTTGGACAGAAGCCAATTAACCTACCTGCATGTCTTTGGATTGTGGGAGGAAACCGGAGTACCCGGAGGAAACCCACGCAGGCACAGGGAGAACATGCAAACTCCAGGCAGGTAGTGTCGTGGTTGGGATTCAAACCAGCGACTCTTCTTACTGCTAGGTGAGAGTGCTAACCACTACACCACTGTGCCACCCTAAGGTGATTCAGATAAAGCAAAGTCTCTGCCACAGACTTGGCTGTAACTGAAGGATATAAGTTAGAGAACCCTCATACGGTACCAGTGTCTTGCAGCCGGTCCGCCAATACCGTATTCACCTGGTGTCCTTTCAACTTAGCTTCCAGGCTCTTGCCGAGCAGCCAGCCTTGTGCATGGCCCTCTTCTGAAGAGTCCTCCCCTGGTTGCATTCTCAGTTGCTGGGCCTCTCCAAAACCGAGACGGCACCGGACCACCTTAGAATCCTCCTTCCAGTTACTGTGTCCCGGGCTAGCCGGCCCCGAGACTCGGAATTGGATGGATCCACACCCCAGGTCATGAGGGCCCCTGAGGGCTGGTCAGGAGGACCAAAACAGACAGAAAGATCTTCTGGACCGTAACCCAGAAGCACGTGACCTCAGTCCCTTAAGTACCCTCTCCCAGAATTCACAGCGAGACAACACACTCACTGGTTGGCTCCGAGAGAGATTGGCACCCAATGCGTCCAACCGGACTGCGTTCCTGTGCTTGCCAGAGGTGACACCAACACCTATGGTCAAGCAGAACATCATGCAATCCAGCCAAACTGGTACTGAGACCAGAATTTAGAGAAATTAACCCTAAAACCCAACTGTGGTTTTAGGAACATTAAATCTCCAAAAAAATATAGCGCATGCTCATTAGGAGCCCGGCGCTACAAAAAGAACATTAAAAGTAGAAGAAAAGAGGTTTAACCTTAAACTACGTAGAGGGTACTTTACTGTAATGCCGCGTACACACGGTCGGAAATTCAGACGGAAAATTTCCTATCGGACCATGTTGTCGGAAAATCCGACCGTGTGTGGGCTCCATCGGACTTTTTCCGTCGGAGAAAAAAATTTGAGATCCTGCTCTCAAATTTTCCGACAACAAAATCCGATCTGACTTTTTCCGATCGTGTGTAGCAAATTCCGACGGACAAAGTGCCACGCATGCTCAGATCACATTAGGAGACCAAACCTATTGGCTAATAGCCTCTACGTTGTTCCGTCGTACGCAACGAACGTCACCACGTTCAGAATGATCGGATTTTCCGACAACTTTGTCCGACCTTGTGTATGCAACACCAGTCTCGGACAAAATCCGTCGGAAAAAGTCCAACGGATTTTGTGGTCAGAATTTCCGACCGTGTGTACGGGGCATAAGAGTGGCAAGGATGTGGAAATCCCTTCCACAGGCGGTGGGCGCATGCGCGCGAGCAAAGGAGATGGCCGCCTGACTCCACTGCTCCGCGCCGTCGGACCATAACACCTGGTCTCATCCGACATAGGCACACATCAACAGCGGCAAAGAGGGCACCGGAGGCTCCGGAACACCCCAGGCTCCGGAGGTGATGCGCAGATCGGCGAAAAAGCCCCCCAAGAGCCGGCAGCACAGCAAACTTTCTCCTGCATCGGGCAGACACATATCCAAGATGGCGCCCGACCCTCCGGAGCCTGACGACGAGACCCAGCTCTCTGCTGCAGGCCCAGAATCTCCCGTGGACAGCCTGCACCTATTCTCCATGGACCGGGTGAGTTCCCCTCCCGTGGAATCGGAGGACATGCTGGCCAAATTCCGCACCATAGTCAGGGATGAAATCACCACAGCCTCCCGCAAGCTTTCCTCTGACTTGGTGCGAGGCCTTAAAGAAATAGGCCACCGCACTAACCAGCTAGAAAACCGTATGGACCTGGTTACCACAGTACTAGAGGGCCACGAGGAGGAGGTAGACAAAATGTCCGGGGAACTGGAAGCCCTAAGGGACAAGTTAGAGGACGCAGAGAATAGGGCCCGGAGGGATAACCTCCGCGTCCGAGGTATCCCTGAGGCAATCACTGACCTGCAGGGTACAGCTACTGCATTTTTCCAGGAACTGGCACCAGAAATCCCGGTGGAAAGGTTGGAGTTCGACCGCATCCACAGATCCCTGGCCCCCAAACCCTCCGAAGGTCCCCCGAGGGATATCATCATTAAATTTCATTACTTCCGGACCAAAGAAAGGCTTTTACAAGCAGCAAGAGAGCAACAGAACCTCTCCTTCCAGGGTAACACCCTCCAGCTGTTCGCAGACCTCTCCCCGGTCACTATCGCCAGGCGTCGTGGCCTGAAACCCTACCTCCAAGTCCTACAAGCTCAAGGGATAAAATACAGATGGGGGTTTCCATTTAAGCTCTCCTTCTCCCACCTAGGCCGCCAATTCCACGCCACCACACCCTCGGACCTGAAACGCCACTTCCTGGAACTTCAACTGGACCTCCCTCCATCTCAGTCTGAAGCCCCGTCCTCCTCCACCAGACCCGGACCTTCCAAACAGAGTACATCCAGACCTCCTCGTCCACCCTCCCAAGCATCCCAGAAGTCCCGTTCTGGATCACAGGCGCTGCGAGACCTACAGGCCCAACGTTTCCAACCATCTAACGGATGAGGAGGCCCGCCTGGGCCCAATCTTTTGTTTGCCTCAGCTCACCTTGATCGCCTGTCCCGGGCTGCCCAGAGCCCCTTGAATTGGATTGCTGGTCACCGCGACATGTGACTCCGAGCGTCAAGTTTTGGTAACGGTATCCCCACCATGTTTTTCTTGACTTTAGCCTTTGCCGCCTGGTCGGGGGGGGGCCGCCCCGGAACAGGCTGCCCCGTTTGTGTGATGGCAGCCCGGGGCGCACCTTACCCCCTCCGGGTAACAAGGCGGAACTTCACCATGGACCTGTCTCCCCCGCCTTGCCACTGTCGTGAGTACCAAAATGGTTCGGGCTGCTACCCGTGGCCCATAGTATTTTTGTTTTTACTTTATTATGCTTTTTCTCTTTTTTATATATATGGCCTTTTCATTTCCAGCGGACTCGCGGGTTGTTGGGGGGTGGGGGGATCTCGGGCCAAGTTAGGTGGGGACAAGAAGCTACCATAATGTTTATGTGACACTCGGTATATCACCGCAGGGTGATTTTCTAGCTCTCACGTGTGACCATCTGGGCAGGGGGGGGGTGATGGGTGCCCGGGGCCTCGCCCGGCCCCTTGCGGGGGATGGTCATATGGCTGTCCCTCGCGGGGGGTCGGGGGGCCCTCCCTCGGGCGCTCGGTCTGGCTCAGAATGTTTAGTTGTTTTGTTGTTTTGCAACTCTCCCGTTTAATTGCCTTTTGTTGCAGGTACTGTTACTCAGAGCCTATGTCAAGAATGTTTGAAATGTTTGATATGTTTCCACTAGAGACAGGTGGTTCCGACGGACCACTGCTACCCCCATGTGTTGGCACCCGGCAGAGGAGTTTTTCCTTGCCGGGCTCCCAACCCGAAGTGGGTTCCATAACCCACGTTATGCTGCATTAATGCAAATAGCAATCGATCTCTTCCGAGTTCTACTCGGTATTCTCACCTTTTCTACTTCTCCTCTTTCCTCTCCGTTTTCCTCTCTTCTCCCTGCCCTCCCCCTCCACCTCCCCTCCTTCCCCCCTCCTATGCCCCCGGGGTGCGGGAACAGAGCATTAAGCTGCTTCATGAGTTTGACCTAATGACCCTTCGCTGGCTTTCCCTGAATGTCCAGGGCTTGAACTCGCCTCAAAAACGGGTCAAGGCCTTCAAATACCTTAAGCAACTCAACATTGATATAGCTTGCCTACAGGAAACCCACTTTTCCGCTTCCTCTTGCCCCAAATACTTTGATGTAAATTACCCCCAAGTTTTCTCAGCCAACGGTCCTACTAAACAGAAAGGGGTTCTCATAGCCATAAGGAAATCAGTTCCGTTTATTTGCAGTAAACAAATTGCCGACCCGGATGGTAGATACCTTCTTCTGCAGGGCTCAGTACAGGACAACGAAGTTACTATTATGACCTATTATGCCCCAAATGTTAACCCAGCCCCCTTTTTGACACATGTCTGCACCCTGTTGAAGGACCACCAGAGGGGCATCCTCCTGCTGGCAGGGGACTCTAACGTCTCGTTAAATCCCTCTCTGGATAACTACCCATCGGACGATAGAGTCCCCTCCCCAGCCACAAAAACCTTTTTGCGAACTCTACATGACCACGACCTAGTAGACACTTGGCGCGAATTACATCCCCGGGGTAGGGATTACACCCACTACTCCCATCCCCATCACTCACATTCCAGGATTGACCATATGTTTGTCTTACGACAGCATCTACACCTGATCGACGCAGTCTCTATTTTAGCAACCCCCTGGTCGGACCACGACCCAATTCTGACTATCTGCCACTCCCTGCTTAGCAAACCACAGCACAACTCCTGGGTGATGAATGACTCATTATTGTCATTCGAGCCTATTACCACCGAATTACACAAAGTGTCGATAGATTACTTTAAACTTAATGCAGGGACGGTCTCCTCGCCGGTAACCCTTTGGGAGGCTTACAAAGCGGTCCTTCGAGGCCACGTTATACGCTTAGCGTCAAAACGTAAAAAAGAACGAACCCAATTACGGCGTAAACTCGAGCATGACCTGGAAGTTCTTTCCACAGCCTTTAAGCAAGACCCTACCCCAACCAATCGTAAACTTTTAGATAAAGCCCGATCGGACTTAGACTTATGCCTGACGGACGACGCTGAACGCACCCTACGCTGGGCTCGACAGAAGTGGTACACTAAGGCTAACAAGCCAACAAAGATGCTAGCCAATAGACTGCGTACTTTCACCCCGAAGTTCACACCCATAGCCTTACGCACCCGTCACAATATCCTTACGGGCAACCCGCGTCTAGTCCTGGACGAGTTCCGCCACCGCCTAACCAAGCTCTATTCTGCCCCCACCCATATTCCTCCCCACGGCCTGACCCACTTCTTGAAGGATTTGTCCTTGCCTGCCCTATCTGACACTCACAGGTCCCTCATGGATAAAGATATACAGGTATCAGAAATTCTCCACTGCATCAAGGAATTAAAGATAGGCAAGAGGCCTGGCCCCGACGGCTACACAGCCCTATATTACCGGAAATTCGCTGAGGTTCTTGCACCACACCTGGCGGCTATGTACAATTCGGTAACAAGGGGTCACTCGTTTACACCAGATTTATTGACCGCCAACATTGTAATGATCCCCAAGCCGGATAAAGATCACTCCTCCTGGGCCAATTTCCGCCCGATTTCCCTAATAAACATTGACATGAAAATCCTAACAAAGATTCTGGCCAACCGTCTAAACTCTTTTCTCCCAAGATTGATAAAAAAGGAACAGGTGGGCTTTGTCCCCCGTAGGCAAGCAGGGGACGCCATTCGGAAACTCCTTCAAATCCAACACATAGCGCACGGCAGATCGCTGGAAACAATGTTTCTGTCCCTAGATGTCAATAAGGCCTTTGACACTTTGTCTTGGCCTTATCTGACACAGGTTTTAGGCCACTATGGCTTCGGCACCTCATTTTTGGGTTGGGTCTCTGCCATCTACGATTCCCCTCAAGCTAAGGTACGATATTACGGCCATGAGTCGCCCACCTTCCCCATAAAAAGAGGAACCCGCCAAGGGTGTCCACTATCCCCTCTTTTATTTATTCTGGCTTTGGAGCCCTTGGCGGAGGCCATCCGTTTGCATGCAGACATATCAGGAGTCGAGGTGGCGGGGACCTCGCATAAATTATCCCTATTCGCAGACGACATCTTGCTGTCAGTCACCAAACCCAGAATCTCCCTCCCCAATTTGATGTCTCTTTTAGATACTTTCGCCACGTTGTCAGGCCTAACTGTTAACCCGGCTAAGTCCAAAGCCATGTCAATTAACCTTAGACCCTCGGAACTAGAAGCACTGAAATCGGCATTTTCCTTCCAATGGACGAACTCGTTACCCTACCTGGGGATTAAACTTACCCCTAACTACTCGGGTCTTTACCAAGCCAACTACCCCCCATTATTGCGCAAACTGACAAATCTGCTCGACTCTTGGTCCACCCTTCCTCTATCCTGGTTCGGTAGAATAGCGACTGTACGCATGGCATATCTCCCGAAATTGCTTTACTATTTCCGAGTTCTACCGGTTCAGATTCCATCTCACATTCTCCGAATCCACCAACGCAAAATCATGCTATTCATCTGGGGGAAGATAAAACCCAGGATCAAGCGACAGGTGCTCTATGCACCTAGAATAGATGGAGGCCTCTCGGTCCCAAACCTGCAGGCCTACTATACAGCAGCCGGTATAGCCCCACTTACCCATCTCCATGAAAAGCAACAAATGCCACTATGGGCCGTTATCGACTTAGTCGATTCCCACCCGGTCCCTTTAGCCTCCCTCCCCTGGCTCCCTAAAGCCCACCGGCCATCCACCTTGGGTCCATGCCTAGCCCACGCTCTACGATTGTGGGATTCAGTCAAGTTCTCAGCAGGCCTGATCTCTCCCCATCTCCCCTTACTCCGTCTTCTTTATTGCCCGTTGTTCCCGCCAGGATGTGATAACCCCTTACAGTTCACGTGGTGGACTGACCATGGCTTCGTAGACGTTCACTCTTTGCTCACCCCGACTAAAATAGTCCCGTTCGCAGCCCTACGCTCCTCACACGACATCCCCCTAAAAGAACACTATAGCTATACACAACTCAGACACTTTCTCCAAGGCCTAATAAGATCCCAGCCTATTCCCTATGCCACGACTCCCTTTGAAAGTTTGTGTAGGTCTCGTCCTCAATCCTCGGGTATGATATCACTTATATACAAGGCTATAATTAACACTAGAAAACCACCACTGAGACCTTATCATCTCCAATGGGAGGCTGAGCTAGGGAAACGGCTGGAGCCAGATGACTGGCGGGTAATGACCATGGCACTAACTAAGTGCTCTAAGAATGTCCTCTTTTTGGAGAACGCCTACAAAGTTTTTTATAGATGGTACTACACCCCGGCAAGGCTAGCGAGCTTCATCCCATCTTATTCCCCATTATGTTTCCGAGGGTGCTCACAAGAAGGGACGATGGCTCACATCTGGTGGTCCTGTCCCAGGGTTTGTAGACTATGGATCAGGGTATATGCACTACTTCGTAACCTTTTTAATACCACAATAAAGAGGGATCCTTTTGAGGCCCTATTATGTAAGCCCATCCCGGTACTTCTTCGTCCTGAACGTCAACTGGCTGCACACATCTTTACTGCAACTAAACTGACCATAGCACGAGCTTGGAAAACCCCGGCCCTCAGCTTTGAAGCGGTTAAAAATAGAGTAAATGACATTATGGTGAACGAGAAACTTACTGCCGTGCTAGCAGATACCCATGCCAAATTCCTCCGGGTATGGCAGCCCTGGGTGACCCATATCCGTCCCTCGCGATTTGATCCAACGCTTCTTACCCTTTAAGAAGTCTCTGTCCCCCCCCCACCCCGGGGCCCCCCCATCCTTTTTTTTTTTCCCTTTCCCCCACATTTCCCCTCTTTCCTTGACTTTCCTCCTTACTTCATCCTCCTCTTGGTCTTTACACTAAAGACATACGTCACCCCTTTTCTCTTTCTCCATCATCTGGATTCTTCTCCTGTATTCCCCCCTCCGGGGGCTCAATATCAAGTTCCTTCTTATTCTCTCTTTCGATCTCCCCATCCTACGGGGCTGATCCTACTGGTGCTGGATACCTAACAAGACATATTATCTCTTCTATGAGTTTTATCTCCATTCTACCTTCCTTCTCCATTTTCTTCTTTTTCCCCTCTCTTTTTTCCTCAGGACTCTACAAATTTTAGTTACAATCTGCTCAAGTGGTCTTCCCTCAGGAATCTCACTTAAGTTGGTTCCTAAGTTTAATGTCCCTATGGGACTAGGTTTGTTATACTGTTTTTCTGCCTCAGATACCAGAACCAATCCAGAGTACTGTCTTACGTTCCAGTTTACCCTAGGTCAATTTTACTCCACCAAGTCGCAAGACCTGTTGGTCTCTTTACAATGTCTTGCTGCCCACACTTGTGATATTTTACAGTCTGTTCTATGGTTCATGTCCGTACTCCGGACTCAACTGCATGTACTGTTCTGTTGTAAGTAATTGCACACTGTTACTGTGTCCAGTTCTATTTTTTTCTGTTTTTTCTGTTGTTTTGTTTCTGTTGTTTTGTATTCTTTTGTATTGATGTGTCTCTTCAATAAAAACCTTTGTACAAGAAAATAAAAAATAAAAAAAAATAGAATAAAAAATAAATAGAATAGAAAATATAAAAATAGAATAGAATAGATGATAAAAGAATTGAATAGAATAGAAAAAAAAGTAAACAATAGAATAGTTAAAAAGAAAAAAGTAGCATAGAAAAAAATGTAATAGAATAAAATAGAACGAATATAGCCATCTTACGAAATTTGAATAGATTGGAAAATAATGGATATACTAACCAAATCGGAATATACAAAACAAATTCTGTAAATCGAATCATTGTAACAGAACCAATATAACAAAAGGAAATGATTAACAAACAAAACACATTTTTCACATCTACTGCTGATGCTGTTGTGCTGGTCCATGCCCTGGGATCATGGGTGGTCCTACCATATCTAGAGGTAGGTATCTATATCTAGATCTAGACCCCTAGAGGTGGGGTCTGGGTAGGACCAACCCATAAAGTAAGCAAGATAGGTGGTCCTCACATATTTAGAGGCAGGGTTCGGGCAGGACAAATCTGTAAATTGGATGTGGTGGGTGGTTCCTATATATTTAGAGGTGGGATCTAGGTGAGACCAGCCCATAAACTGGATGTGATGGGTGGTTCCTGTGTAGTGCACCCCCTTAGGAGCTGCAGATGAACTGGCATCCCCCACCCTGCACAGCTAGGCACACATGGCTGCAGCTGCACCTTTCACTAGCCGCCCCAGGATAACTTCTCCACCACAGTCCTCCAGACTGACTCCCACCAGCCCACCCGGCTAACTCTCAGGAGACCTCCTGGGGAAGGTTGAAGACTTAAGCACACCGCAGTCTTCAGGGAGAACTGGCTACATGTAGCAGTCTGCCCCTTGTAAATACCCAGTAGTGCTGACCTGCTCCCGCTGTCCTCTCTCTGGCTTCAGTGCCTCCAGGAAGGACTTCCTCTGTGTGTTGTGGCAGGATCCTTTCAGCAACCGAGTCCCGGCCCAAGGTCAACCCCCCCAGACTAGGGGGCACGCCTCAGGACCACCGACATTCCTTGACAACACCATATCTCCATCTTCCACCCGACTGCCCCTGCCAGCATGATTCATGACTATTTATTAGGTGGCCTGCCCTCTGCCAGCCCATTACTGGGAATTGGCTGAGGCCCCATAAATATTCCAAACAGATCCTCCTAACCTCCACCTCTTGAAGATTCTACAACCTTCTAGACCAGGGGGGGGGCACCAGATGAGCTTGTCAGGAAGAGTCACCCAGCCTAACTCACTGAACCCTGACCCAGATTCACAGCTCAGTCTTAGCCCTGAGCTAAATACATTTTCCTACACTACAGAAAAAAAAACTATACTTCATCTAGCACACTAGAGGGTGCTACACCTGCCTATTTAGAGGTGGGGTCTGGGGGGCTGAACTAGCCCATAAAGTGGGTGGTTTCTGCATTTTGGAGGGTCTGGGTGGGACCAACCCATAAAGTGGGTGCAATGGGTGGTTCCTGAATGAATGAATGACTTGTATAGCGCTGCATATTTAGAGGTGGGGTCTGGGTGGGACCAACCCATAAAGTGGGTGTGATGGGTGGTTCCTGCATATTTAGAGGTGGGGTCTGGGCCGAAACTAGCTCATTAAGTGATTGTGATAGGTGGTCCCTGCATATTTAGAGGTGAGGTCTGGGTGGGGCCAACCCATAAAGTGGGTGTGATGGGTGGTTCCTGCATATTTAGAGGTGGGGTCTGGGCAGAATTAGCCTATAAAGTGATTGTGATGGGTGGTATCTGCATATTTGGAGGGTTTGGGTGGGACCAACCCATAAAATGGGTGTGATAGGTAGTTCCTGCATATTTAGAGGTGGGGTCTGGGCCGAACTAGCTCATTAAGTGATTGTGATAGGTGGTCCCTGCATATTTAAAGGTGAGGTCTGGGTGGGACCAACCCATAAAGTGGGTGTGATGGGTGGTTCCTGCATATTTAGAGGTGGGGTCTGGGTGGGATCAACCCATAAAGTGGATGTGATGGGTGGTTCCTGCATATTTAGAGGTGAGGTCTGGGCAGAACTAGCCCATTAAGTGATTGTGATGGGTGGTCCCTGCATATATGGAGGGTCTGGGTGGGACCAACCCATAAAGTGGGTGTGAGAGATAGTTCCTGCATATTTAGAGGTGGGGTCTGGGTGGGACCAACCCATAAAGTTGCTATGATGTGTGATTCCTGCATATTTAGAGGTGAGGTCTGGGTGGGACCAAACCATAAAGTTGGTGTGATGGGTGGTTCCTGCATATTTAGGAGGTGGGGTCTGGATGGGACCAACCCCTAAAGTGGGTATGATTGGTAGTTCCTGTCTATTTATGGGCAGAACTAGCCCATTAAGTGATCATGATGGGTGGTCCCTGCATAGATAGAGGTGGGGTCTGGGTGGAACCAGCCCGTAAAGTGGGTGTGATGGGTAGTTTCTTCATATTTAGAGGTGGGGTCTGGGTGGAACCAGCCCGTAAACTGGGTGTGATGGGTGGTTCCTGAATATTTAGAGGTGGGTGGTGTCTGGTTGGGACCAACCCATAAAGTGGGTGTGATGGGTGGTTCCTGTATATTTAGAGGTGGGTGGGGTCTGGGTGGGACCAACCCATAAAGTTGGTGTGATGGGTAGTCCTCACATATTTAGAGACTTACAGTAGTGCAGGTACTGAAAAGTCCGCTATCAGGAACTATCTTTATTATTAAAATAGGAAACCATCATCTTCAACTTTTGAGATCCCATAGGAGGAGGGCAAGAACATCTTAAATTCCAATTTGCATATTGGCTGTTGCCCAGTGGCGGCTGGTTGTTTTTCTTGGGTGGAGGGGGTGGCAAATAACCCCCCCCCCCCCAGGTCAACCAGCGGCACCTCCCCCTCACTATTGGTTGGGTCACCTGCATTCACTATTGTCACTCAACTGGGTGCTCTGCCCCCCCCCCCCCCCACCGAGCCCACCTGTTTTTGAAGCCTATTAGAACCCCCGTTATTGGAATCCATCCGTCCGGCGCCCTGCATGTATATTAGAGGGACGGACGCATGGACGGGCGACCACTGCTGGTCTCTCTCTTTGCAAGAATAGGAGATAGAAGTGTTCTTCATGCTCAGTGTCTTCAAAAGATCAGCTTTTTTCTTAATTAGAGCAGAGAACTTATTTGTTTTTCCCGGGAAAATCCAATATTTATGTACAGCTAGCGAGTGCGATCCGAATACCAATGGAGATAAAATACTGTTTCCCACATTAAAATATTTCTTGCAGTTGAGTTATTGGGCTTCATAAATATTTCTGCAGGTCTGAAAAATAGTTTTGTGGGAAATATATCATGAAAAAAAAAATCTGTCCTGTCCCTTTAAATTTACAGCTGCCCGACATCCATGGAGACAGGTCATCATTTAGGGAATGGCGGTGCCGGCCTCGGCTCACTCCTGAATGCTGATGGGTTCGGAATGGGGTGTGATGGTCGGGGGTCACAAACTTTTAGCGGTATAGTTGATGAGATATAATTACACACAACTCGCCTGTTTTATATTGTTGTCTGCAGCCTTGAAGCTGATCTGCCAGAGGTGTCTTTGCTAAGCAACAGCTCACCACAACTTTCCTACCCCCATCCAGAAACTATGAGATGAGCTTTATAAATCCAACAAAAGGGGTCCGGGGTGAATAAACAACAAAAAGGAGTTCTAAATTTCATTTTGGGAGTGTTTTTTTACCAGCTCGTTAGTGAATACAGTTTTAGCGCTAATTAGCGCTCATTCGTGGTAATTAGCGCCAGGGGGCTATAATAAATGACCCCGCATCAGTGGCGTCGCTAGGGGGTGGCTTTTGGGGCTGTAGCCCCGAATCTGGGGCCCATAGCCCGAGTCTCTGCAGGGGTCCCCAAGGGGAGGGGAGGCTCTCTGGGGACCCTGATGCAAGGGGAGGGCTCTCTGGGGACCATGATTTTAAGGAAAAGGCTCTCTGGGGACCCTGATGTAAGTGGGGGGATCTCTAGGGACCCTGATGTAAGTGGGGGGATCTATGGGGACCCTGATGCAAGGGGATGGCTCTCTGGGGACCATGATTTTAAGGAAAAGGCTCACTGGGGACCCTGATTTAAGGGGGATGCTCTCTGGGGACCCTAATGTAAGGGGGGCTCTCTGTGAACCCCGATGTAAGTGGGGGAGCTCTCTGGGGACCTGATGCAAGGGGAGGCTCTCTGGGCACTCTGATATAAGGAGGGGGCTCTCTGGGGACCTGATGCAAGGAGGGGCTCTCTTGGGACCCTAATGTAAGGGAGGCTCTCTGTGAACCCCGATGTAAGTGGGGGGCTCTCTGGGGACCTGATGCAAGGGGAGGCTCTCTGGGAACCCTGATGTAAGTGGGGGGCTCTCTGGGGATATATACACACACATTTATTTTACTGTATATACATGTGTATGCCCGCCCAAGCGTAGGACTTTCTTTACTACGCGGCTATGGGCTCTAGCCCGGGATCTTTTGTAGACCCAGCAACGCCCCTGCCCCCCATTGTATCTAGAATTGTTACATTGTATCTCTTGTTACGCAAAGCTGTGTGTATTCCCTATGTTCCTCAGCGCCATCTAGTGACCATATGCATGAATAAAATGTGATTTTCCGTAAACACCTGAAGCAGGAATTTTATAGGATGCTGAATGATAAGGAGTCGGGGGAGGAGGGCAGACAGCTTTAGTTGGAGGATTTTCTCCTATCAAGTCCTCCTTAACCACTTCCGGACCGCCCACCGTCGTTATACGTTGGTTCTTTGAAGGAGGATATCGTTGTTATGGCAGCAGCTAGCTGCCATAACCCCGGTATCCTCGTCTTCAGCGGGCGGTCCGGCTTAAGATAAAAGTGGTCTCTGCAGCAGATTCGCCGCAAGATCACTTTTACTCGGTGGCGGGAGAGGGGCCCCTCCCCCACCGCGACCTGGTGCCCTCCGCCGCTTATCGGAGCTGTCGGCAGCGGCGGAGGCGATGACGTCTGTCCCCTTGCTGGGTATGGAGACCCCCACCCATCTCCATATCACTGCAGGGCATAAGCGACTTCAAAACGTCACTTCCGCCCATAGTTCCTTAAAGGGCCATTTTTTTTTTTAATGTATTGAATTTTAGTGTAAATATGAGATGCAAGGTCTTTTTGACCCCCCAGATCTCATATTTAATGCTTTTTTCTATTACAAGGGGTTTACATTCCTTGTAATAGGAATAAAAGTGACACATTTTTTTTTTTTTTAAACAGCGTAAAAATGTAAAAAAAAATAAAAATAAAAAAAGGTAAAATAAATTAAAATAAATTTTAAACGCGTCCCGTCCCGCCGAGCTCGCGTGCAGAAGCGAACGCATACGTGAGTAGCGCCCGCATATGAAAACGGTGTTCAAACCACACATGTGAGGTATCACCGCGATCGAGAGCAATAATTCTAGCCCTAGTCCTCCTCTGTAACTTAAAACATGCAAGCTGTAGAATTTTTTAAACGACGCCTATGGAGAGATTTTTAAGGGTAAAAGTTTGTCGCCATTTCACGAGCGGGCGCAATTTTGAAGCGTGACATGTTGGGTATCGATTTACTCGGCGTAACATTATCTTTCACAATATAAAAAAAATTGGAAAAACTTTACTGTTGTCTTATTTTTTTATTCAAAAAAGTGTATTTTTTCCAAAAAAAGTGCGCTTGTAAGACCTCTGCGCAAATACGGTGTGACAGAAAGTATTGCAACGACCGCCATTTTATTCTCTAGGGGTGTTAGAAAAAAAAATATATAAATGTTTGGGGGTTCAAGTAATTTTCTAGCAAAATTTTTTTTTTTTTTTTAACTTAAACACCAAATCTCAGAAAGAGGCTCGGTTCTTACGTGGTTAAAAGTTCCACCTGCTTCCCTCCATCATCCTTTTCTACAATATTCACTAAAATGAAAACTCTTCTGCATCACTGCAATCAGAAAAAAAAAAACATATGTTGAAATGTAATCTTCCTTAAAGTCCAAATTGAATCGGCTTATATTTTGCCCCCCCCCCCCTGTAAATATGCACCCATTGAAATACATAGAATGTTTTGCCATGACATTGTAAAGTCCAAAGTCGCATGCGCGAGAAGACTGACAGGAGGGAGGGGGCAGAGCAGAGCCCTTCCTGCGCCGAGGGGAAGTGATGTCACCAGCCCGGGCACTGAAGGAGGCAGACTACGAGGGACGCCCTAGCAACAGGCATTTAGAGGTGAGTTAAAAAAAAATAAAAATTCCAAATTTTTTTCCTTTTTTTTTTTTAGGAATTTTAATGATTTTTTTTTTGTGTGCAATCCCATTTTAATTGCCACCATTCAGGTCTCAGCGACAAAAAATAAAATAAAAATAGTTCCTGCACTGCTTTTGTGCAACTCTCAGTGCAACTTGGTCCCATAGACTTCTATTCTATGTTATCTCACATCAGTATAGATAAGAATGCCACTTTGAAGGGACAGTTTTTTTTTTTTTTTTTAACCAATGACAATTGCGCGGTCATACCAGACCAATTTTCAGCTTTCAGAGCTCTCACACTTTGAATGACAATTACTCAGTCATGCAACACTGTACCCGTATGAAATGTTTGTCCTTTTTTTTCACACAAAAAAAAAAAAAAATACTTTGTTTCTGTTAAAATTTATTGCAGAGTATTGGTGAGTTTTGCAGAGTATGGGCACTGAGCAGCGCTGTGGGCACTACACATCCAGCCCACAGCGCCGCTGCAAATGATCTCTCCCCCTCTCACTGTACAGATCAGTACTGAGAGGGGAGGGAGGAACCGGCGCCATGACATGACGCCGGTTTGTTTACATGTGATCGCTCCGTCATTTGAGGGAGCGATCACGTGGTAAACGGCCGCTACCAGTGGCCATTCACCGTGATCCGTGATCACGGATTTTTCCGGGGGTGCGCAGCAGCATGATTCTGAGAAGATGTCCATGGACGCCCTCCCAGAATAAGCAGACCACGCTGTAGGTCTTTTGGCTATGGCCCGGTCGGCAAGTGGTTAATCACTGCTGGGTTTTTATTTCAATATTTTTTCCCATCGTTTCTGTTACAAAATGTTGTAAATAAGTAATTTTTCTCCTTCACTGGTGTGCTCTGATGAGGAGGAGCACTAATATGCAGCACTGATAGGCGGAACTAATGGGCAGCCTTTATGGGCACTGATGAGTAGGCACTGATTGTCATCACTGGTGGGCATCGCTGGTGGGGCTGCGCTGATAATCATTTTTTTTCTTCCAGGTCGGCGGTGCGTCGGGCAGCGTGATTGGCGATGGATTTACATTGGGAGAGATTGTTTTTTATTTTTTAATAAAACAAAAGTGTCTGGTTGTTTTTTTTTACACTTTTTTGGTGAATGGGTAGGGGTACTATGCACCCCAAACTCGTTCACATAAAGGGGAGGGGCGGGATCTGAGGCCCCCCTTGTTAAAGATTTCGATAAGCCCCCTGCCCACAGACCCCTACAACCACCGCCCAGGGTTGTGGGGATGAGGCCCTTGCACCCATCAACATGGGGACAAGGTGCTTTGGAGGGGGGAGGCAGAGCCCTCCCTGCCCCAAAGCACCCACCCTCCCATATTGTGGGCATGTGGCCTGGTATGGTTCAGGAGGGAGGGGGGCGCGCTCACTCATCCCACCCCTCTTCCCTGACCTGCCAGGCTACATGCCCAGGTGAGGGTTTTATAAGGGTCTTATAAGGGAATAGATTTTTGGGGGGACCCCACACAGTTTTTTTTTTTTTAAAACATTTTGGTGTGGGGTTCCCCTTAAAATCCATACCAGACCCGAAGGGCCGGGGGCGGACTTGGGGGGGGGGCTGTTTTTTTTCATAATTTTTTAATTGTCAGCATTTTTTTAAATATTCAGCTGTTAGCAAGGAACCCACTGACAGCTGATGAGTCATCTGTTGTTAAGGATGTGGCGGTCGGCTTCCCGGCCCGCTCCTTAGCAACCAGCTCAATGCGATAAGTTACGCCATTAAATTATGCGGTAATTGCTGCTGAATCGAACAAATACAGCATTCGGTATTTAACGCAAAATTCTTAGTGAATTGCACTTTCATTCATTCTGAATGGTACCCTAAAGCAGGAAGGTAACACACATTGCATTGCATTGCAAAAGAGAAAAAGAAAAAAAAAAATATCTACATGTCAGCTGCATGGGCGTCCTATTCATTTCAATGGACGGCCTTCACTCAACACATAACATAAAATGCATTAATGAGCTATAATAATCTGGGCATACTCATTTTGTGAATTCCCTTTTAAAATTAATTTTCCTGTAGTAATTTTTACATATGCATTCAATTATTTTTATTTTTTTAATAACGCATCCTAAAAATCCAAGCCCGCACAATTTTTGTTTTACCCGCCAAAACTTTATTAACACCAAACAGTCAATCTGACATGTCAATTCCCACTGACGCAGACGTTTTCATCGAAACAGGCACAGTGCACTTTATCCAATGTTTTATTTGATTGTATATTTGGTACGCATATATGTACTAGGGGGGGTTGTGGGCTTTTATTTAAATAAACTTGTCAAAACGGTACTATGCTATGTGGATATTATTTCTTCACATACATGTCCGGAGCCATGGCCTAACAACTCTGACACCTAGTGGTTGATGGGAGATGAGCAGTGGAAAAGTTGATTTACTCTGGAGATTTCAAGGCTTTTGATTACCTGTGATCTGGTGAGTGCATCCCCAAAGAGGAGATTTTGCCGCACGTGGTGAAAATCCTGGTGGAATTGTTTGGTGGAAGCTTTATTCTACAGATCACAACCGAGACTTTCTATTATCATGCTCATTTTATTTTAATTATATATATATATTCTTCATTGATTGGGGATGTCCGTATTCCAATAAGGACATTAAGCGCTGCTGCAATATTTTAGAAGGACTTATATTGAAATTTTACAATATTGCCATATTTTATTCAGTTTTTTACTAAAGTAGCTGCTTTTATATTATATAGTTTTTTATTGTATAATATTTATTTATTGATATATAGTAAACTATAAGGTGATTATATCCAAAGAGCGCGGAGGGGTGTACCTATTATTGGCTACATCCTCGATTTTCAATAATTATATATATATATATATATAAAAAAATAAATTTTTTAAAGCAACACCTCTTTCCCCCACTGCACTAAAAACAACAATGTTTAATGATTACCCAATGAAATAAAACTATAAAAAAAACAAACGTTTTTATTATGAATCACATAAACATGATAAGTTGTGCTTGAAATGTAAATTGTTTGGGAAACTCAACATAAAAAAGCCTCCCCTACTTAAACCAGAGGATTTGTCTCCACCCCTGGAACCAGCAATCTCTAATTTATATTCCTGATCCCCCCTCTCAAGGCAAGTAGTTCCCAACCTCAGTCCTTTAGCGCCCCCCCCCCCCCCCAATAGGTCATCTTTTGGGAAAATCCAACATACATAAACACCAAACCACTGACACTGATCTAACTCTTTTACTGTCAAAGCGGTTTTTGCCCCCTTTTTTTTTTTACTGTACACATTTAAAAAAATCATTCTAGGACTGAAGATTATGTAAAATCCCCAAAAAATGTAATATTTTCTAAAAGCACAGACCCTGAAAAAAAGGATATTGTGCGGTTTGTTTCTTTTCCGAATTGAAATTCTGACAAATTTTTCAAAAATCCGGATGTTGCCGAATTTCCAAATTACAACAGTAACGAATTTAAACGAATTCAAAATAATGAAACAAAATTTCATACGAAATTCGAATTTGAATAGTTTTCTAATCTGCTAGTTTTCAAATTCGAATAATTTTCAAATTCAAATATTTTTTTTAATCAAATTCAAATTAGAATTTCCGAAGAGAATAAAATAGAATAGAAAATAATGCAATAGAATATAATAGAGTAAAACAATAAATAAAATAGAACAGAAAATAAAAGGGATAGAAAATAAAAAAAATTGGATTTTTTTTTTGTAAAGCAGAACAAAATAAAATAGAAAATAAAAGAACAGAATAGAAAGTAACGAAATAGAATAGAATAAAAAAAATTGAATATAATCATCTTCTGAAATTCGAATTTCAAATAGAATAAATTAGAATTTTAATACAATAGAAAAGAATAGAATAGGAAACAATAAAAAAAGAACGAATATAACCTTCTGAAATTTGAAGTTTCGAATAGAATAAATTCAAATCTGAATAGAAAAGAATGAAATATAATAGAAAAGAAAAGAACAGAAAAGAAAAGAATATAATAGAAAAACAACAATAGAATAGAATGGAATAGAAAAGCATAAAACCATCTTCTAAAATTTGCCTAGAATAAATTCAAATTCGAATGAAATTCAAATCAATTAAAATTTTTCGAATTTGGAAAATTCGAATTGACTTGAATTTGAATAAGCAAAACAAATTCAGAAAACAAATTAAAATGAATTAATATAAATACCGAATCGAAACTAACCAATTTTTTCGTTCTGCACAGGTCTATAAAATATTGGTAGTTACAATTTTTATGTCACATGGTATTAGTGCAAAGGTTTATGGAATGCTAAATTTTCATTTTAGGGCACAAAATGCAATAAATTACACAATTTTTTGGTTAAAATATAAAAGATGAGATTGGGCCGAGTAAATAGATACCCAACATGTCACGCTTTAAAATTGTGCATGCCATAGCTCTCCCTCTGGCCTCAGCTGCTTTAGAAGCTAATAACGGTGTGGGGAGATTTATCTTCACTTCCTGTCCCATAGCCAAAACAGAAAGTGGGAGGAAATCGCTGCAAATTAAAAAGTGGAAGTAAACCCCCCTATCGTTTTCAGCCAAGGAAGCTGCCATCTTGGCCTCTGTTTAATCTTCAACTGCCATGGTGCTGCACATGTGATCCGTTATGACACCAGCCATTGGATGGTTTGACTGTTTGGTTGAGAGCACAGCCAATGTGCAGTTAGCATTCCCGGCATGCCTTTTTTTTTTTGAAACGGTTAAATCGATGGGTTTACTTCCGCTTTAAGGGAATCCATTTGGGCCCCCCAGGTCACCAGAACTAGCATCCCCATTGTAACAAGCCTTAAAATTGCATGCACCTGTGAAATGATGACGTATTTCGGTACCCTAGATTATCTATATAGGCAAAGCTTTAAAAGCCGCTACAGGTCATCAGTTGTATGTGTAGTGCAATAAACGTCACATGCATTACATTTGTGTATGTGGGGGGTCTTAAACTTTTAAGAGCTTTGGTATAACTTTAATTTTTCAAAGTCCCCTATGTGATGCATTTTTTTTGATTACAGGTTCTCCTTAATGAGACATAGGGAACTATAAGACCTCCTATGAAATGAATGGAGTGCAGATTGCTTCTTCCCCCAGCCATACTAGCTGGAGAAAGTGACACGGGGTCCTGAAAGTGGCATTTTACCCGCTGCTTCTGGGTCAGTAACAGGAAGGGGAGATTAGTGAATGGGCATTTGCAGACCTTCCTCCCCTCTACCCAGCAACACCTGTCCTGCTGGTCCCCGAGTCTGCTGATGGACACGTGGCGCTCAGGAAACATAAGAGGCACGTGCGGGAGGGGTGGACCAGCAGTTATGGGGGGAGGTGGAAGCATTTATTTTAATCTGACAGCTGGGTTGTCAGATTTATACACACACTCAACAGCTGTACAAACCCCACCATCATCACTACTACTGTACATACGTTGGTGGCAGTAAAACGATTATTAGACCTCTTTAAGGTGAAGAAAATCCTGAAAACATGTCTTGGGGACATGTTTTCTGAGGTTGGGAACCGAGACTGGGAACAAAGACTGGGACGGACGTTGGGAACAGAGACTGGGACGGACGTTGGGAAGCCGAGACTGGGACTGGAGGTTGGGAAGCCGAGACTGGGACTGGAGGTTGGGAAGCCGAGACTGGGACTGGAGGTTGGGAAGCCGAGACTGGGACTGGAGGTTGGGAAGCCGAGACTGGGACTGGAGGTTGGGAAGCCGAGACTGGGACTGGAGGTTGGGAAGCCGAGACTGGGACTGGAGGTTGGGAACCGAGACTGGGACTGGGACTGGAGGTTGGGAACCGAGACTGGGACTGGAGGTTGGGAACCGAGACTGGGACTGGAGGTTGGGAACCGAGACTGGGACTGGGACTGGAGGTTGGGAACCGAGACTGGGACTGGAGGTTGGGAACCGAGACTGGGACTGGAGGTTGGGAACCGAGACTGGGACTGGAGGTTGGGAACCGAGACTGGGACGGAGGTTGGGAACCGAGACTGGGACTGGAGGTTGGGAACCGAGACTGGGACTGGAGGTTGGGAACCGAGACTGGGACTGGAGGTTGGGAACCGAGACTGGGACTGGAGGTTGGGAACCGAGACTGGGACTGGAGGTTGGGAACCGAGACTGGGACTGGAGGTTGGGAACCGAGACTGGGACTGGAGGTTGGGAACCGAGACTGGGACTGGAGGTTGGGAAGCCGAGACTGGGACTGGAGGTTGGGAAGCCGAGACTGGGACTGGAGGTTGGGAAGCCGAGACTGGGACTGGAGGTTGGGAAGCCGAGACTGGGACTGGAGGTTGGGAACCGAGACTGGGACTGGGACTGGAGGTTGGGAACCGAGACTGGGACTGGAGGTTGGGAACCGAGACTGGGACTGGAGGTTGGGAACCGAGACTGGGACTGGAGGTTGGGAACCGAGACTGGGACTGGAGGTTGGGAACCGAGACTGGGACTGGAGGTTGGGAACCGAGACAGGGACTGGAGGTTGGGAACCGAGACTGGGACTGGAGGTTGGGAACCGAGACTGGGACTGGAGGTTGGGAACCGAGACTGGGACTGGAGGTTGGGAACCGAGACTGGGACTGGAGGTTGGGAACCGAGACTGGGACTGGAGGTTGGGAACCGAGACTGGGACTGGAGGTTGGGAACCGAGACTGGGACTGGAGGTTGGGAACCGAGACTGGGACTGGAGGTTGGGAACCGAGACTGGGACTGGAGGTTGGGAACCGAGACTGGGACTGGAGGTTGGGAACCGAGACTGGGACTGGAGGTTGGGAACCGAGACTGGGACTGGAGGTTGGGAACCGAGACTGGGACTGGAGGTTGGGAACCGAGACTGGGACTGGAGGTTGGGAACCGAGACTGGGACTGGAGGTTGGGAACCGAGACTGGGACTGGAGGTTGGGAACCGAGACTGGGACGGAGGTTGGGAACCGAGACTGGGACGGAGGTTGGGAACCGAGACTGGGACTGGAGGTTGGGAACCGAGACTGGGACTGGAGGTTGGGAACCGAGACTGGGACTGGAGGTTGGGAACCGAGACTGGGACTGGAGGTTGGGAACCGAGACTGGGACTGGAGGTTGGGAACCGAGACTGGGACTGGGACTGGAGGTTGGGAACCGAGACTGGGACTGGAGGTTGGGAACCGAGACTGGGACTGGAGGTTGGGAACCGAGACTGGGACTGGAGGTTGGGAACCGAGACTGGGACTGGAGGTTGGGAACCGAGACTGGGACTGGAGGTTGGGAACCGAGACTGGGACTGGAGGTTGGGAACCGAGACTGGGACTGGAGGTTGGGAACCGAGACTGGGACTGGAGGTTGGGAACCGAGACTGGGACTGGAGGTTGGGAACCGAGACTGGGACTGGAGGTTGGGAACCGTGACTGGGACAGAGGTTGGGAACCGAGACTGGGACTGGGACTGGAGGTTGGGAACCGAGACTGGGACTGGAGGTTGGGAACCGAGACTGGGACTGGAGGTTGGGAACCGAGACTGGGACTGGAGGTTGGGAACCGAGACTGGGACTGGAGGTTGGGAACCGAGACTGGGACTGGAGGTTGGGAACCGAGACTGGGACTGGAGGTTGGGAACCGAGACTGGGACTGGAGGTTGGGAACCGAGACTGGGACTGGAGGTTGGGAACCGAGACTGGGACTGGAGGTTGGGAACCGAGACTGGGACTGGAGGTTGGGAACCGAGACTGGGACTGGAGGTTGGGAACCGAGACTGGGACTGGAGGTTGGGAACCGAGACTGGGACTGGAGGTTGGGAACCGAGACTGGGACTGGAGGTTGGGAACCGAGACTGGGACGGAGGTTGGGAACCGAGACTGGGACGGAGGTTGGGAACCGAGACTGGGACTGGAGGTTGGGAACCGAGACTGGGACTGGAGGTTGGGAACCGAGACTGGGACTGGACTGGAGGTTGGGAACCGAGACTGGGACTGGGACTGGAGGTTGGGAACCGAGACTGGGACTGGAGGTTGGGAACCGGGACTGGGACTGGAGGTTGGGAACCAAGACTGGGACTGGAGGTTGGGAACCGAGACTGGGACTGGAGGTTGGGAACCGAGACTGGGACTGGAGGTTGGGAACCGAGACTGGGACTGGAGGTTGGGAACCGAGACTGGGACTGGAGGTTGGGAACCGAGACTGGGACTGGTGGTTGGGAACCGAGACTGGGACTGGAGGTTGGGAACCGAGACTGGGACTGGAGGTTGGGAACCGAGACTGGGACTGGAGGTTGGGAACCAAGACTGGGACTGGAGGTTGGGAACCGAGACTGGGACTGGAGGTTGGGAACCGAGACTGGGACTGGAGGTTGGGAACCGAGACTGGGACTGGAGGTTGGGAACCGAGACTGGGACTGGAGGTTGGGAACCGAGACTGGGACAGAGGTTGGGAACCGAGACTGGGACTGGGACTGGAGGTTGGGAACCGAGACTGGGACTGGAGGTTGGGAACCGAGACTGGGACTGGAGGTTGGGAACCGAGACTGGGACTGGAGGTTGGGAACCGAGACTGGGACTGGAGGTTGGGAACCGAGACTGGGACTGGAGGTTGGGAAACGAGACTGGGACTGGAGGTTGGGAACCGAGACTGGGACTGGAGGTTGGGAACCGAGACTGGGACTGGAGGTTGGGAACCGAGACTGGGACTGGAGGTTGGGAACCGAGACTGGGACTGGAGGTTAAGAACCGAGACTGAGACGGAGGTTGGGAACCGAGACTGGGACGGAGGTTGGGAACCGAGACTGGGACTGGAGGTTAAGAACCGAGACTGAGACGGAGGTTGGGAACCGAGACTGGGACGGAGGTTGGGAACCGAGACAGGGACTGGGACTGGAGGTTGGGAACCGAGACTGGGACTGGAGGTTGGGAACCGAGACTGGGACTGGAGGTTGGGAACCGAGACTGGGACTGGAGGTTGGGAACCGAGACTGGGACTGGAGGTTGGGAACCGAGACTGGGACTGGAGGTTGGGAACCGAGACTGGGACTGGAGGTTGGGAACCGTGACTGGGACTGGAGGTTGGGAACCGAGACTGGGACTGGAGGTTGGGAACCGAGACTGGGACTGGAGGTTGGGAACCGAGACTGGGACTGGAGGTTGGGAACCGAGACTGGGACTGGAGGTTGGGAGCCGAGACTGGGACTGGAGGTTGGGAGCCGAGACTGGGACTGGAGGTTGGGAGCCGAGACTGGGACTGGAGGTTGGGAGCCGAGACTGGGACTGGAGGTTGGGAACCGAGACTGGGACTGGAGGTTGGGAACCGAGACTGGGACTGGAGGTTGGGAGCCGAGACTGGGACTGGAGGTTGGGAGCCGAGACTGGGACTGGAGGTTGGGAACCGAGACTGGGACTGGAGGTTGGGAACCGAGACTGGGACTGGAGGTTGGGAACCGAGACTGGGACTGGAGGTTGGGAACCGAGACTGGGACGTCCAGGATATTCTCTGGACCGACAATCTCTGGTGCATTTAGGAATGTGTTAATCTTTTCGGATCCATTTTCCACATTGGCAGAATAATTGTAAGGATGTTTTCCTGAGATAAAGAACAAATTGGAGGTGCACTTTGGGCATCACCTACTGTGGCAGTTTGAGTGTCCCCTGTCTGGTGGGACATTCCATAAGTCACGGGATTGCACACAACAATTTGCAAAATGGGGGGTCTGTCAAACAGAAGGAGGACACATGGCAACTACCTAAGCTACGACTAAGGCTATTGCCGAAACGCGTCAGATTTATTGTAACTTGGATGTACCATTAAACGACACTTCAAGGATCACAGTGTTGCCGGCTCTTCTTACTACTTGGCAACTACCTATCGCCTACAAAACCTGATATAGGAATGACATTCTGGCAGTCGAGTCTTTCAGGCTGTTTATTAATTTTATACATCTAGAAGTCAAGCCGTATGTCTTGTAGCTAAATCCCAGTCAATGTCCCGTACTGCAGTTCCCTCTCAAATTGTTCAGCAGTCAATGTTCCGTCTATGGCCTCACATCCCGGGTTGAAAACAGAGTAGGCGCTCTTCTCTCCTTTCCGCTTTTGCCCAGGCCCACGAGTTCCTTCATACAGCCAATAAAACATGGAAAGGACAAAGTACGCCAGTCCAAACTCAAGTTCTACAAAGAGTCCCAGCAGGACCAGCCACAGGAGGACCTTCAGGAGCAGGGTGACCTTCCATTTAGAGCTGAAAGAAGATGCGTCATCGAGAAGTGGTGCTTCTTCTCTGGGCTCTGTGGTCTGTAACAAAAAAAAAAAATGTATCATTTAATATGCTTAAACCTCACCTCTGGGTTCATGACCCCCCCCCCTGGTTTGCCCCAACCCCCATAGGAGCACTCCTATCCCCTGAGCAGCCCCACTCCATGTAGCAACCTCTGGCACTTAGATCCCTTCAAGCACACTCAAAGCCCACAGCAAAGTCTGTACCCACAATGTCCTTTAAACTGTCTGCCACCCAGCCTCCACAGGTAAATCCTCAGTGAAGGAGATAACGTGATCCTTCTCCAGACCCAGGACTTCAAAACAGTGCCCTTCAGCAAATACTCCTTTTAGCAGTTTTCCCCCGAGCCCTTAGACCATCTTCTGCTGAGGCCCAGACTGCAATAAAAGAACTATGCATAAACACCATTACTCAGGGCCTTGGATTAACATAGGGGCTATATTGGAGCTGCAGCTCCAGGCCCCTTTCTCAAGATAGGCCCATTTGCCCCAAGAAAAAAAAAAAAATAAACACCAATACTCAAAAAAAAAAAATGATCGACTTCAAGGGTTGTAGCTCAACGATCAGGAGTCACAGAGACCCCACATTTGGGGGGGTAGGTAGCTAAAGACCTACTCCAGCACTGTTTAAGATATGGGGCTGCTATCATCTATGGTTCTGGAGATATGGTGTTGCTTGCGCAGTCGATCAGAAGCTACATACAGAGCGGCCAGTATAAATACAAGCTGGAACACTCTGCAGCAGACTGAGAGGATGAGATCACAGTGCTTATAATAATTATTTGTATATTACTTATGATAATTAACCCCTCGCCACCCAGGCCAATTCTGACACTTCTCTCCTACATGTAAAAATCATCATTTTTTTGATAGAAAATTACTCAGAAGCCTCAAGCATTATATATGTTGTTTTAGCAGACACCCTATGGAATAAAATGGTGGTCTTTGCAACTTTTTATGTTACACAATATTTGTGCAGCAATTTTTCAAACGTTTTTTTTGGAAAGAAACTGTTTCATTCATAAAAAAAAAACACTAAAGTTAGCACGATTTTTTTTGTGTACCAAGCGATGCTTTCATTATTTTACAGGTTACATGTTTAGAGTTACAGAGGAGGTCTAAGGCTAGAATTATTGTTCTCACTCTAACGATCGTGGCATATGTAACCTGTGTATATCTGAATCTGATACTAACCAGTGCCTACCCAGCCACTGACTAGTATCTCTCCCCAGCCTGTCCCCACACACCCTCTCACCTGCTGACCTGTGAATGGGGGAATCACTCCCGCAGTGTTATTGTGTTCTGCCAGTGAATACGATGATCAGTGTTGCTAACTATAGCTGGCAGCACTGATTGTTTTGGGGAAAACCTGACAGGCTGGTTGTACTTAAGTCGGTTAATAGGTTGACTTGTGTAAAACCAGGTAGCCCATACATAGATCGACTATGGCTGGTCTCTGCTTAATTGGTGCAATTTCAATCCATGTATGGCCCGCTTAACCACTACACAGTCCCTAAACAGCCTTCCACAAACCTTTACATTTTTCCTTCCCAGATTCCTTCATCCTCCTCTCCTATACATAGTGCCCACTGTCATACTCTCCACACTTCTCTCCTGTACATACTGCTCACTGTCATACCCTTCACACTTCTCTCCTATACATAGCGCCCGCTGTCATATCCTACACACTTCTCTCCTGTACATAGTGCCCGCTGTCATACACTTCTCTCCTGTACATAGTGCCTTCTGTCATACCCTCCACACTCCTCTCATGTACATAGTGCCCACTGTTAGACCCTCCACATTCCTCTCCCTCACCTGCACATACTTCCCACTTTTATACCATCCATTCTCCTCCCCTATGCCTCTTACCCACAAAAACAGTTCTTTAAAATTGCCCCATTATTAGTACTTATTTAATTTTGTAATTACTATTGTGATGTATAGAGGAACATAGGGGATGTCAGCTACTCTAAATATAGCACTTGTAAAAAAGTGTCCCTGAAAATATTTTTGAAATGTTGGCAACTATGCGGGTCAGTAGGGGGCCCCATGAGAGGCTCCTGGGTTCCAATGATATTAAAGCGGTAGTAAACTTTTCTAACGATACTATTTTTTAGAGGCCCTGAGGTAGGTTATGCCATAATGTACAAGTATGCACAGCATATTAGCACATTAGGGTACACTTAAATTGTCAGACTGAGCCCTCCAGTGCTGTGCTGTGATCAATCCGACCCGGGCGCTTCCATCGTCTTCCTTCCGGGTTCTGTGCCTTCGGTCACTTGCCTTGGCCGGGCTGTGTTGATGTCATTCCCACACATGCTCATGTGCATCCTCTTTCTCTCATCCCCCCTTTCTCTCTCATCCTTTTTCCCTTACCCCTCACACCTCTTTCATCCCCTTTCTCTCTCTCTCTCTCTCATCCTCCCTCTCTTTTCAATGTAATTTGTTATAAATTTTTTGCATTTTTATTTATTAATTTATTGTTTATAAAAGGCCCCACCAAAATCCTCAGCACCAGGCCCATGATGTTCTTAATCTGGCCCTGACCTCAACCCTACTGAACACCTTTGGACCTCAACCCTACTGAACACCTTTGGACCTCAACCCTACTGAACACCTTTGGACCTCAACCCTACTGAACACCTTTGGACCTCAACCTTACTGAACACCTTTGGACCTCAACCCTACTGAACACCTTTGGACCTCAACCCTACTGAACACCTTTGGACCTCAACCCTACTGAACACCTTTGGACCTCAACCCTACTGAACACCTTTGGACCTCAACCCTACTGAACACCTTTGGACCTCCACCCTACTGAACACCTTTGGACCTCCACCCTACTGAACACCTTTGGACCTCCACCTTACTGAACACCTTTGGACCTCCACCCTACTGAAAACCTTTGGACCTCAACCCTACTGAAAACCTTTGGACCTCAACCCTACTGAACACCTTTGGACCTCAACCCTACTGAACACCTTTGGACCTCAACCCTACTGAACACCTTTGGACCTCAACCCTACTAAACACCTTTGGACCTCAACCCTACTAAACACCTTTGGATGCAAACCCTACTAAACACCTTTGGATGCAAACCCTACTAAACACCTTTGGATGCAAACCCTACTAAACACCTTTGGATGCAAACCCTGCTAAACACCTTTGGATGCAAACCCTACTAAACACCTTTGGATGCAAACCCTACTAAACACCTTTGGATGCAAACCCTACTAAAAACCTTTGGATGCAAACCCTACTAAACACCTTTGGATGCAAACCCTACTAAACACCTTTGGATGCAAACCCTACTAAACACCTTTGGATACAAACCCTACTAAACACCTTTGGATGCAAAACCTACTCAACACCTTTGGAAAGAAATGGAATGCCGAAGGTGAGCCAGGTCTTCTAATTCACCATCAGTACCTGACCTCACAAATTATGCAAATACCTACAAACACCCTCCAATATCTTGTTGAAAGCCTTCCCTGAAGAGTAAAGGATGTTATGGCCGCAAAGAAGGGAAGGGTTAAGTAATGGCCATGGTTTCGACTGAAGGGTACTGTTACTACGACATCATACAAAAGATATTGTAGACCATTGTGCGCTCTTCCAAATTTGTTGCAACAGTTTGGTGAAGACCCTTTTCTGTTCCACCATGACTATGCCCGTATACAAAGCCAGCTCCATAAAGATGTGGTGTGACCAGTTTGGTGTGGAGGAACTTGAGTGTTCTGCACAGAGGCCCGACCTCATCCCTACTGAATGCCTTTGGCATAGATTGGAATCCATCCCCCCAACATCAGTACCTGACCTCGCAAATAGTGAAAACTACCACAGACCTTCCAATATCTTGTGGAAAGCCTTCCCAGAAGAGTGGAAAATAGCCACAAAGGAGGGCAACTCCATGTTAACGACCATGGGGCGGGGGGATATGATTGGCCAAGGTTTTGAAATGGGATGTCTAATAACCCCATATAGGTGTGATGGTCTTTTTAAGTCTAAATTGTCTTCATCGCATTTTGAAACACCTTCATAAAAGTCCTATTCTCAGGTGTTCCAATTGGGAGACAATGGAAAAAAATATTTATAATAATGATTACACATCTGGTATTTCTAAGTAGATGACCAATCTTTATAAGGTTTCCAGTATCAGATTCCCATCTTACTTGTATTGTAGGAGCCATGTTCTGATTACCCAATATATCTGGTGTTCTCCACCTGGCGCAGACCCTGTGAAGTCTCTCTTTCAGTGTCTGGGTTAATGATTTTTTTGCTTGTTCTCTTCCTGTCCGACTGTCGCAGGTTTCCCCATCTTCCTGGTGTTGTTTAGCTTTCCTCGCTCTATATTCCGCCAACTTCTGTTCCATTAGTCCCTGTACAACAAACAGGAAGAACAAAATGTGGGACGGTCAGTATAAGGTCTATTTAGAAAAAACTTGCTGGATGAATGTCACAAGCATTCGCCCAGAATAATCACCATCTTGTGCCTATTACAGTCAGGTCCATAAATATTGGGACATCGACACAATTCTAATCTTTTTGGCTCTATACAGCACCACAATGGATTAGGTTCTACACTTTGCGGTCTATTTATAAAACAATTGCTAGATGAATGTCCAGGAACTATCCCTGTTTTTTTGTCTAATGCGATTAATTTTTATGATCCTCAGTGCCATCTAGTGGCCATAATGTGGTATTTTTCTAAAATGCCTCAATAGGGAAAACGTCACATTATGGCCACTAGATGGAGCTGAAGATCATAAGAAATTAATATACAGTCAGTTCCATAAATATTGGGACATCGACACAATTCTAATCTTTTTGGCTCTATACACCAGCACAATGGATTTGAAATGAAACTAACAAGATGTGCTTTAACTGCAGAGACTTTCAGCTTTAATTTGAAGGTATTTACATCCAAATCGGGTGAACGGTGTAGGAATTACAACAGTTTGTATATGTGCCTCCCACTTTTGAAGGGACCAAAAGTAATGGGATAATTGGCTGCTCAGCTGTTCCATGGCCAGGTGTGTGTTATTCTTTCATGATCCCATTTACAAGGAGCAGATAAAGGGTCCAGAGTCCATTTCAAGTGTGCCATTTGCATTTGGAATCTGTTGCTGTCAACTCTCAATATGAGATCCAAAGAGCTGCCACTATCAGTGAAGCCATCATTAGGCTGAAAAAACAAAACAAACCCTTCAGAGAGATAGCAAAAACATTAGGTGTGGCCAACTGTTTGGAACATCCTTAAAAAGAAAGAATGCACTGGTGAGCTCAGCAACACCAGAAGACCATGGAAAACAACTGTGGTGGGTGACCGAAGAATTCTTTCCCTGGTGAAGAAAACACCCTTCACAACAGTTGGCCAGATCAAGAAGACTCTCCAGGAGGTAAGTGTGTGTGTGGAACACTCTCCAGGAGGTAGGTGTGTGTGTGGAACACTCTCCAGGAGGTAGGTGTATGTGTGGAACACTCTCCAGGAGGTAGGTGTATGTGTGGAACACTCTCCAGGAGGTAGGTGTATGTGTGGAACACTCTCCAGGAGGTAGGTGTATGTGTGGAACACTCTCCAGGAGGTAGGTGTATGTGTGGAACACTCTCCAGGAGGTAGGTGTATGTGTGGAACACTCTCCGGGAGGTAGGTGTAGGTGTGTCAAAGTCAACAATCAAGAGAAGACTTCACCAGAGTGAATACAGAGGGTTCACCACAAGATGTAAACCATTGGTGAGCCTCAAAAACAGGAAGGCCAGATTAGAGTTTGCCAAACCACATCTAAAAAATCCTTCACAGTTCTGGAAGAACACCCTATGGACAGATGAGACCAACTTGTAGCAGAGTGATGGGAAGAGAAGAGTATGGAGAAGGAAAGGAACTGTTCATGATCCAAAGCATACCTCCTCATCAG
>CM053028.1:25204669-25222398 GCA_028564925.1 Lithobates sylvaticus | reverse complement strand
CTCTATACTCAGTGCCTCATACCCTCTCTATAGTGCCTATACTCAGTGCCTCATACCACTCTACTATACTCAGTGCCTCATACCATCTTCTATACTCAGTGCCTCATACCCCTCTTCTATACTCAGTGCCTCATACCCCTCTACTATACTCAGTGCCTCATACCTCTCTTCTATACTCAGTGCCTCATACCCCTCTTCTATACTCAGTGCCTCTTACCCCTCTACTATACTCAGTGCCTCATACCCCTCTACTATACTCAGTGCCTCATACCCCTCTACTATACTCAGTGCCTCATACCCCTCTACTATACTCAGTGCCTCATACCCCTCTTCTATACTCAGTGCCTCATACCCCTCTAATATACTCAGTGCCTCATACCTCTCTCTACTATACTCAGTGCCTCATACCTCTCTACTATACTCAGTGCCTCATACCTCTCTTCTATACTCAGTGCCTCATACCTCTCTACTATACTCAGTGCCTCATACCTCTCTACTATACTCAGTGCCTCATACCCCTCTACTATACTCAGTGCCTCATACCCTCTTCTATACTCAGTGCCTCATACCCCTCTTCTATACTCAGTGCCTCTCACTCGTGCCTCATACCCCTTAATTATCAGTGCTATACTCAGTGCCTCATACCCCTCTTCTATACTCAGTGCCTCTCAGTGCCTCATACCTCTCTACTATACTAGTGCCTCATACCTTACTATACTCACTATTATACTCAGTGCCTTCATACCCCCTTCATACTCTTGCCTCATACCCCTCTTTCTATACTCAGTGCCTCATACCCCTCATACTCAGTTGCCTCATACACCTCAACTATACTCAGTGCTCATAACCCCTCTCTATACTCAGATGCCTCATACCCCTCTCTATACTCAGTGCCTCATACCCCTCTCATACCCTCTACTCTGTGCCTATACCTCTCTCAGTGCCTCATACCTAGCATATACTCTGCCTACCCCTATAACTCATGCCTCATACCCCCTCTCATACCAGTGCCTCTACCCCTCTAATATACTCAGTGCCTCTACTATACCAAATGCCTCTACCCCTTCTTCTATACTCAGTGCCTCATACCCCTCTACTATACTCAGTGCCTCATACCCCTCGAATATAAAACTCATACCCTTCTTTCTATACTCAGTGGTTCTCTCCCCTACTATACTCAGTGCCTCATACCTCTCTACTATACTCAGTGCCTCATACCTCTCTACTATACTCAGTGTCTCATACCCCTCTACTATTACTCAGTGCCTCATACCTCTCTACTATACTCAGTGCCTCATACCTCTCTACTATACTCAGTGCCTCATACCTCTCTACTATACTCAGTGCCTCATACCTCTCTACTATACTCAGTGCCTCATACCTCTCTACCTCTGTGCCTCATTACCCTCTTCTATACTCAGTGCCTCATACCCCTCTTCGATATACTCAGTGCCTCATACCCCTCTTAATATACTCAGTGCCTCATACCTCTACATACCAGTGCCTCAATTACCCCTCTATACTCAGTGCCCCTATACCCCTCATACCTCTCTACTATACTCAGTGCCTCATACTCGTCCTCATACTATACTCTCTACACTCTACTATACTCAGTGCCTCATACCTCTCTACTATACTCAGTGCCCCATACCTCTCTACTATACTCAGTGCCTCATACCTCTCTACTATACTCAGTAACTCATACCTCTCTACTATACTCAGTGCCTCATACCTCCTCTACTATACTCAGTGCCTCATACTCTCTACTATACTCAGTGTCTCATACCCCTCTACTATACTCTGTGCCTCATACCTCTCTACTATACTCAGTGCCTCATACCGCTCTACTATACTCAGTGCCTCATACCCCTCTACTATACTCAGTGCCTCATACCCCTCTTCTATACTCAGTGCCTCATACCCTCTAATATACTCAGTGCCTCATACCTCTCTACTATACTCAGTGCCTCATACCCCTCTACTATACTCAGTGCCTCTATACCCCTCGTGCCTCCTATTCTATACTCCTCTACTATACTCAGTGCCCTCATACCTCTCTACTATACTCAGTTTCTCATACCCCTCTACTATACTCAGTGCCTCAATACCTTCTCTACTATAGCTCAGTGCCTAATCCCCTCTACTATACTCATTGCCTCATACCCCTCTTCTTTACTAGTGCCCTCTAAGTAGTTGCCTCATTCCTCTCTATATATACCTCTACTATACTCAGTGCCCCATACCCCTCATACCCCTCTACTATACTCAGTGCCTCATACCCCTATACTATACTCTGTTAACGCATACCCCTATACTCAGTGCCTCATACCCTCTCTACCCTCAGTGCCTCATCTTACTATACTCAGTGCCTCATACCCCTCTTCTATACTCAGTGTGCCTCATTACCCCTCTCTATATACTCAGTGCCTCATACAGTGGCCCTACCCCTCTATATACTCAGTGCCTCATACCCCTTACTTCTATACTCAGTGCCTCATTACCCCTCTTCTATACTCAGTTTGCCTCATACCCTCTCTATATACTCAGTGCCTCATACCCCTCTACTATTACTCAGTGCCTCATACCCCTCTAATATACTCAGTGCCTCATACCCCTCTAATATACTCAGTGCCTCATACCCTCTTCTATACTCAGTGCCTCATACCCCTCTTCCTATACTCAGTGCCTCATACCCCTCTTCTATACTCAGTGCCTCATACCCCTCTACTATACTCAGTGCCTCATACCCCTCTACGATACTCAGTGCCTCATACCCCTCTTCTATACTCAGTGCCTCATACCCCTCTTCTATACTCAGTGCCTCATACCCCTCTAATATACTCAGTGCCCCATACCCCTCTTCTATACTCAGTGTCTCATACCTCTCTACTATACTCAGTGCCTCATACCTCTCTACTATACTCAGTGCCTCATACCTCTCTACTATACTCAGTAACTCATACCCCTCTACTATACTCAGTAACTCATACCCCTCTACTATACTCAGTGCCTCATACCTCTCTACTATACTCAGTGCCTCATACCTCTCTACTATACTCAGTGCCTCATACCTCTCTACTATACTCAGTGCCTCATACCTCTCTACTATACTCAGTAACTCATACCCCTCTACTATACTCAGTGCCTCACACCTCTCTACTATACTCAGTGTCTCATACCCCTCTACTATACTCAGTGTCTCATACCTCTCTACTATACTCAGTGTCTCATACCCCTCTACTGTACTCAGTGTCTCATACCTCTCTACTATACTCAGTGTCTCATACCCCTCTACTATACTCAGTAACTCATACCACTCTACTATACTCAGTGCCTCATACCTATCTACTATACTCAGTGTCTCATACCTCTCTACTATACTCAGTGCCTCATACCTCTCTACTATACTAAGTGTCTCATACCTCTCTACTATACTCAGTGCCTCATACCTCTCTACTATACTCAGTGTCTCATACCCCTCTACAATACTCAGTGTCTCATACCTCTCTCTACTATACTCAGTGTCTCATACCCCTCTACTGTACTCAGTGTCTCATACCTCTCTACTATACTCAGTGTCTCATACCCCTCTACTATACTCAGTAACTCATACCCCTCTACTATACACAGTGCCTCATACCTATCTACTATACTCAGTGCACTGTCTCATACCCCTCTACTATACTCAGTGCCTCATACCTACCGTATCTACTATACTCAGTGTCTCATACCCCTCTACTATACTCAGTGTCTCATACCCCTCTACTATACTCTCATACCTCTCTACTATACTCAGTGTCTCATACCTCTCTCTACTATACTCAGTGTCTCATACCTCTCTACTATACTCAGTGTCTCATACCCCTCTACTATACTCTCATACCTCTCTACTATAATCAGTGTCTCATACCCCTCTACTATACTCAGCGTCTCATACCTCTCTACTATACTCTCATACCTCTCTACTATACTCAGTGTCTCATACCTCTCTACTATACTCAGTGTCTCATACCTCTCTACTATAGTTAGTGTCTCATACCCCTCTACTATACTCTCATACCTTTCTACTATACTCGGTGTCTCATACCTCTCTCTACTATACTCGGTGTCTCATACCTCTCTACTATACTCAGTGTCTCATACCTCTCTACTATACTCAGTGTCTCATACCCCTCTTCTATACTCAGTGCCTCATACTCCTCTACTATACTCAGTGTCTCATACCTCTCTACTATACTCAGTGTCTCATACCCCTCTACTATACTCAGTGTCTCATACCCCTCTACTATACTCAGTGTCTCATACCTCTCTCTAATATACTCAGTGCCTCATACCCCACTACTATACTCAGTGTCTCATACCTCTCTACTATACCCAGTGTCTCATACCTCTCTACTATACTCAGTGTCTCATACTTCTCTACTATACTCAGTGTCTCATACCTCTCTACTATACTCAGTGTCTCATACCCCTCTACTATACTCAGTGTCTCATACCCCTCTACTATACTCAGTGTCTCATACCCCTCTACTGTACTCAGTGTCTCATACCTCGCTACTAGTGTCTCATACCCCTCTACTATACTCAGTGCCTCATACCCCTCTACTATACTCCGTTGCTTTTCTTCCAGCAGGGGTCCCTCTCCTCTATGCCTCTTTTTACATTAATTTTTTACCCAAAGCGCTTTGCAAGCCCTCCTGCACACCTAGCTCCTCCCAAAATCATCAGCAAATCGGATCTATGCTTCCACTCATACGCTGACGACACTCAACTGTACTTCCGAATATCACCGGGACAAAAAGACCAGTACCAAGAACTAGAAAAATGTCTCACATTGATAGATGACTGGATGACCAGTAGCTCCCTCAAACTCAATGGATTGAAAACAGAACTTTCTGCTCCTCAATGCAAACCAAAGTGAAAAAAAAACTAAGACCCCATGGTCACCACCAAATCTAAAGCCCCATACACACGGTCGGACTTTTTCATCAATTTGGTCCGATCGGACAAGGTTGTTGAAAAATCAGACCGTGTGTATGCACCATCGGACAGTGTTCGTCGGTTTGTCCGTCGGACAAAGTCTTATCTCCTGCTGGAAAGATTTCCCGTCAACCCGGTCCGATCACACCAAATCCGAGCGTGTGTACGCTTGTCCGACGGACAAAGTGCTACGCATGCTCAGAAGAAATTCTGTGACGGAAGCGCTCGGTCAGGTAAAACTACCTTTCCTAATCGACACAGCACATTCGTCACGCTGCAATGTTAAAATGTCTTTAATGCAGCGCATTCTCTTTTTCTTTACAATGCAACAAGAATGACATGTTTTAGCTGCTCCTATTCACCCGCACTTCTCACAAACTTACTTCTTTATTACTTTGCAGCATTTATACACTACATGTTTATTTTTACTCTGAACGGAAAAGAATCTTTGTTATTTTTTTACCATGATTTGTCTTTTTTTTTTTTTTTTTTGGGGAATACATATTTGAATGTTTTTTTTTTTTTTTTTTTTTGGAGGGGGGTTGTGTGTCTCAAATTACCAAAAACACATTATTTACATTTGTATTTCTTGCTTAAATTTACTAGGAGGTTGTTTGTTGTTGTTGCCCCTTGTTAATTCTACTTTAGGATTAGTGAAATGTACCAGCCTACTCAAAGAAAAACTGTCATTGTAGCAAAGTAAAACACAATAGTCAATGATTATTTCAAATCAAAAAAACCTTTATTTAGGTCACACCAACAAACCAAAGAGGAACGCAGCCATGGTGAAACTTGGGGAATTTGCAAAGTCTTGGCCCCCCACGGCAACCATCATTGTCCATGCGTAGAAAATTGGGGGCCTGAGGAGTACGTATATTAAGGGGAGTGCAATCTGGTCGTGAAGTCCAAAGTATCCGGAACTGCAGCAGATGCCATCTAGGTCCCCAGGCTCTGGTACTACAAGAGGCTCCATCTTCTCTCACACCAGACTGATTGCAGGTCGTCACTCTCAGGTCTTCCTTCCACGCTTCCTTCCACGCTGTGGCTGTCGTGCTGGTGGGGTGGCAGAAGGAGGAGGAGGAGGAGGAGGAGGCGGAGCATGGTAACTATGGCAAACATGTGTGACTGGGGTCATCTCCCCAGCCCTACCCTTATTTAGGACATGGAGGATGAGCCCCTCACACATGTTGCGTTGCCCCACCTCCATACCCATCATTTTTGTGACAACCACCGAGCCAAAGGTCTCCTCGTCGGCGGGTGTGGCATGTAGGGAGTCTGAAGCCTCTCTGATCATCCGGAGCGCTGACTGTGCCGCATAACCCCCCCTTCTCGCCCTTTTGTACGGAGGGCGGAGGGGAGGGGTTTGGGTGTCAGTCAGGCTCCGAGGCCTAGCCCCCTCTTGGCTGCCACTACCCAGCTGGTGGCTGCCACTAACCCCTGCCTCCTCCTGACTGCCACCTTCCACAGCCACCTCCTGGCTGAGGTCTTCCTGTGTAGGAAAAAGGGACATAGTTTCAGTTATTTGTTCATCAAACACACACAATTCTCATCTAGTGACTGGTGCAAAATGTTTACAAATAGAAAACCATACAATTCTCAGCCCAGCAGTTTAGATTCTGGCCCCAAATGTCTCCCACACCACTGTCTGTTGATATGTCAAACACGTTAGGAACTAAGCAATTGGCGATCCTGAATTAAGTGAACATCATTCATTATTCCCATAAATGGTAACAAAACTACTATACCTGGAACAAGCTGGGCTCCTCTACCTCTTCCAGACTGGAAGGCCCAGGTTGCTCCTCGGAAGCCTCATCAGGGGTGGGCTGTGCGCAAGGAAGCGTGGAAGGAGGAGTTGAGGTTGGCTCCGTGACATCAGCCTGGTCCTTCAGAAAATGGAGACTCTGATAGTACCAGAGCTTGGGGACATAGACCTCATCTGCTGAAGTTGCAGTTTCCTCAGACTTCACGACCTTCTTCCTCTCCCTGATATACGCACTCCTCAGGCTGCCAATTTTCTTTCTAATATCATCAACAGTTGCCGTGGGGAACCTTGGCTTGACAAATTCCACAAGTTCCTCCAGGGCTGCGTGCCTCTTTGGTTTGTTGGTGTAATGTGGGTGTATACCCTGCCACAATATGGGAAAATCCCTGTATTTGGCAATGAAGAGGGGGAGAAAACTCATGTCGTTGAATCCCTTCATATCAATCTCTGCAAGACACAACAACACACCAAACCCTATAAATTATGTCAGGCTAAACTCTCCTAATCTTCTCCATAAAGAAGCCTCAAGTTCAAATCAGTCTAGGCTAGTTATGTACGAACGTTAAATTGTACCTTCGTTTGTAGCGATCGTCTCGTGTGAGTTTTCTCTCCCCTCGTCTCCCAGATCGTGGCTACGACACAGGCGTGTGACGTTTTATATACACTGCTCATGCTTCAAACTCCGCCCGCCCCTGACGATCTTTCTCGTCTATTCCCCACCCCTTCTCTTTACGGCGTAGTGGGGAGAGCACATGGCGGGGACACAGCAGGTGCGCCACAAATATCCCACCAACGAGGAGGAGGACGAGGAAAGTCCGGAGGCAGAAACGTCCCGATCCCGGAACCTGAAATTCAAGGCCTCCAATATGTCATTTGGAGAAATGTTGGAGATGGTGGACATATTAAAGAGGAGCGACTATGATGGGAAGTATGGGCCTTACCTCAACCCCAATGTCCGCAAGGCCAAGATCATGTCTAAAGTTGTGAGAAGGCTGTACAATAATTTTGGGGTACAACGATCCAAGGAGCAACTCAGGAAACGCTGGTCAGACCTGAAACTGAGGGAGGCCGATCAGTACAGAAAGATCAAGAGAATTCTTCAAAAAAGTAAGTAGTTGTGTTTTGTGTTTGATTTCTTGCTTGCATACTGCTCCATTGTGTTTTGATTTTTACCAAGTTGTACATTCCAAAATGGCCACTTTCAGGTTCGTCTGTGCATTCGATCGTACTCAGCCTCGATCTTTCTGCCACTGTCATGGTCGTGTGTGTGTGCATTCGATCGTACGCAACCTCGATCGTTCGGCCACTTATAATACGATGTTTGGTGTTTTTTTTGGGGAAAGGAAGTTTGTTCTCACTAGAAATGTCATCAAGAATGTAAAGCCAATTTATTCAATGTAAAGGAGAGGTCACTCAGTAGCTGTTTACCCATCTGGACTCTAGAGCACTAGTGCTGGGACACCCAAACCCCCTTTTTATTATGCTTTTCCACACATGTGCTCCAGTGGATACTAGAGGGGGGTCTCCATCACACAAACTTCTACCAAAAAGCTAGTCAGTTTAGCACCTTTACAAAGTGACTTCATTCATGTAGTTGACATTTGTAACTGGCCAAACTAAAATAGTGTCCGTCACTTTCAAGCAATGTTTGTCATTTCCTATTTCTGCCCTCAATAGCTTGTGTTGCTAAATCTTCCTTTTGGACATTCTCATAGGGGAGCGAAAACTTGGGCCGTCTGAGGAAACCCCCAAACCAACACCTACCAAAAAAGGGGAAAGAGCAGAAGCAGAGGAGGAGGAGGAGGAGGAAGGAGAGATCATCGAACTTGGAGAAATTGTCACCACAACAGGTGAGTGTGGGAGAACACAGCTACTGGTAAGCTAATCCATGTATGGCTGCCTCATTTCCAACACCCCATTTTTGTTTGTTTGTGGTTTTTAGGTGACGTGGATGTTGTGGAAGAAAAATCGCACTTTACCACAGAGAGTGCCCACGTACTCATCGGAGAGATAATGGTCTGCAATAGAGATCTAGATTACATAAAGCAAAACATCAATGATGTTCAACAAAAATTGAAGAACATCATTGATATTTTAGGAAAAATATGAAAACGCACCAAGTAATTAACACACATTTGTGCCAGCTTCAGAACACATTTGCAACTTAAAAACTGTCTGAAATTTGGAACATGCACACATTGTGTCCACATGTGCTAGCTCCCACCATGGTGGATGAATGGCAACGTTTTTTTGGGGGTGCAAACACTTTACGAACTACGAAAGTGGTTGTGGTGAAGGGGTTGCACCCCCAAAAAACGTCCATTCATCCCCATGATGGAAAATGGCACTTTTGAAGCTTCTAGGCATGTGTTTTACCATCTAATGACCATTTTCAGTCCCAAATTGTGTGCATGTTCCAAATTTCCACTTTTCGGGGGTGACCCCCCCATGTGATGAAGGCAAGATCAAACACACTTTGAACATATAGTCATGTCTGATCTTGTCTTCACTTTACAAAGTTGAACTTTCCAAGTTCCTAGGTTCTGTTTTGCTCCATGCCTGGTTTTACCAATTGCGGAATGTTTGTAAACAATGTTGTAAATAACCAAGATGTTGTCAGTTTTGGCGTGAAGATTGTAAACGCACTTGGGAATGTTTTCCTAGTAAACTTTTATTTTTCTAAATGTGTGGCTTCCTTATTTAAAAAACACAATGCATTATGTATGTAAAATGAAAAGGATATGGGGGGCAATGGGTGTTATTTACTAAAGGCAAATCCACTTTGCACTCCAATTTTCTTTCCCGGGGAACTTTTTCAATGCACTTGTAGAGCATAGCGGATTTGACTTATGTAAATGACACCCACAGTGCTTTGTACGAAAACACGGAGCACAGCATTTTGGAGAATACACACATGTCAGACCTGGTGATGAAAAGGAGTATTTTGGGTGTCAGTTATGCAGTACAAACCTTCTCTAGACCAAAGATTAGGTAGCAAACACACAACATGAGAATAATCTTTTTGGGAAGAAGAGACTGTTACCTCCTTTTGCCCAGAAAGTGCATTCCCACTGTCGAAGGCAAAGGGAAAAAATGTCAAAGTAAAATAAGCTAAAAAGAAGACTGAAATGACATGAAATCATAGGTTGGTTAAAATATCAGATTTATTAAAAAATGCCTCTCACACATCGTCAGGCAGAGCAATGGCCCCCCTACCCACAAAGTACTGCATATATTGGTCCCGGACCACACGGGCATTTAGAGGGGGCAAGCCTGGACGTGCCACTCGAAGGGCTGTGAGTTCGGCATTTGGAGGGCCCTCCACATCTGGGCCAACGGGCACCACATAGTTCCTGTTATGTCTTTTGAGGAAGTTGTGCAATATGCAACAGGCAAGAACTATGTGGTTCAGTTTGTATTCCGCCAAGTTAAATGCCGTCAGGAACAGGCGGAAGCGGCTGGCCAGGATGCCAAAAGCGTTCTCCACAACTCTTCTGGCTCTGGACAGCCTGTAGTTGAAGACCCTCTGGTCCGGGGTGAGGGTCCTCATCGGGAACGGCCTCATCACATGGGGAGTCAACGCAAACGCTTCATCTGCGACAAAGACGAAGGGGAGTCCTTCGGCATTCTCCTCTGGAGGTGGCAAGCACAGACTGCCACTTTGGAGACGCCAGTAGAACTCCGTGTGCGTAATGGCCCCACCATCCGATATCCGGCCGTTCATCCCCACGTCCACATACATAAACTCGTATGTTGCCGACACCACCGCCAACATCACTACACTATTAAACCCTTTATAATTATAATAGTAGGACCCCGAGTTGGGCGGTGGGACGATGCGGACGTGTTTCCCATCAATTGCCCCTCCGCAGTTAGGAAAGTCCCAACGGCTGGCAAAGTGGGAGGCCACAGTCTGCCATTCCTGTGGCGTGGAAGGGAACTGTGGAGTGAAACAAGAAAAAAAAATTAGTCACTTTGCACCTAAACATTGCAAGCAGATTAGACAATCAACATCTTGGAACAAGAGCATTGTCTAAAATTGGAGGCTGGAAAGTATTTGCACAGAAAAGTAGAGGCTCCCCTTCACAGATTACTCACCCCCCCATCAATCCCCCCACTTCTGATGGGCCATTGGCAATAACTAGGGGTTTTGGGGGGGGGGGGGTGGTGGACAGCTAACCCTCTGCACTTCATTGATTGGCAAATGGCTCAATAATGTGGGCTAGTTTGGCCAGACCCTCTGTACTTAACACTATTGGCAGGCCACAGGAAAGATCAAATAACATTTCAACCCCCCCCCCCCCCCCCCCCAAAAAAGGCAGGCACAGTGTGACATTATTAAATTACCAAGCAAGCTAATAGGAGGGAAAGAAGACAAAAAAATAGGAAATGGAATGTATGGAGGCAGTCCCTTGCACTACATGCTTTGCTGAATTCATCCCTAAAGATGCGCACTATAAAGAGGTAGGTATATAGTGTGTATGGACCTTGGGAAAGCCAGCAGATAAAGGATTGGTACCATCTGACAGAGCAGTTGGGGGAGGGGGTTCCTAATGAGTTTGCCCCCCCCCCCCCCCACCAAAAGAACAAAAAAAGGGGGCTCAACATGAAGTAAACCACACAGCAAACATTTGTGCATATTTTAGGGGGTGTTTTGGGGCAAACAATACTATGCAGCAGACAAAAGACATTGCTTAAGTGACTAGGCCATAGGTGTCTATTGGGGCAGAAGAGCATGCTGGTGAGGTAAGTGAAGGGAAAAATGCATGAAGGAGAAAAGGGGCACAGCATATTAGAACATATTGCAATCATGGTAATTAGGGAAGGAGGTCAAAAATACAAGTCATTAGCAAACAGAGCATACATAGAAGGGAATAGTAAAGTAGAAATGTTACCTTAATATAGTCCTCCTGCAGGACCTGAATGATGGCAGAACAGGTCTCTGGAATAATGATTCCCAGGGCCTGGGGAGAGATACCTGAAGAGAACTTCAAATCCTGAAGACTTCTCCCTGTCGCCAAGTACCTCAACGTGGCAACAAGCCTCTGCTCCGGAGTAATGGCTTGTCTCATGCAGGTATCCTGCCGGCTGATAAAGGGGGTCAGCAAAGCCAAAAGACGGTGAAAATCGGGGTCCGTCATCCTGAGAAAGTTCCTGAAATCATCAGGATTATTCTCCCGGATCTCACGAAGCAAAGGCATGTGCGAGAACTGGTCACGCTGAAGCAACCAATTCTTGGTCCACATACTCCTCGTCACTCTGTTCATGGACGGGTCTTGGGTCAAAGCTAAAAGCCCGACACCAATTCCGCGTACAGCACGAACTCGGCGACGAGTACGCACGGGAAACATCGCTCAGAAGGTCACAAAAGGTCGGCTGGTCAGAACGGACAAACAGAAAGCACCGATAAACAGCAAGGCCTGAAAGAACGAAGTGAATACCAGCAACGAGCAGACAATAAGCAGTGCAAATCAAAGCGTCCTATATCAAGATATAGGCCGCAATGACCAACAAATGCGAACTGACTACACGCACTAATAAACAGATACGCACGACAAGCACAAACTGAAGAGCAGTAACGATCTGAGTCAGAAAACTGAGAAGCGCGAATCTTAAGTCACCAAACTTCCACTAACTCTCGATAAACACGGGATCAGCAGAAGGAGCCCAACGGGTGCCTGACGTGGTGCTGAACTTCCCTTTTGGAATCTCGTGGACGACGACTTACGTCACGACGTTCTTCCGGACCGGATATTCCGACAACGTAGTCCGACCGTGTGTACGCAACGCCAACATCGGACAAAGTACGTCGGACAAAGTCCGACTGACCTGGTCCGCGGATTGTCCGAGCGTGTGTATGGGGCTTAAGGGAGAACGAAGATTCGCAGTCCAAGGACCTCGGCTATAGAATGCTCTACCCACCAACATCCGCATGGAAGAAAACCATCGGGCCTTCAGGAAAAAACTCAAGACCCCCCTCTTTTCTTGAGGCGATTCAGTTCGCATTGGCAGCGCTATAATAATCATTCATTCATTCAAATTATTATTTTTTTCTTTTTCAAATTAATTTTTTTTTTTTTATTTTTCATTTTTATTTTTTCAAAGATGTTTTTTTTTTTTCAAAAAATGAATTTTTTTATTCAAAAATTATTTTTTTATTCAAAAATTATTTTTTTTATTCAAAAATTATTATTTTTTTTATCAAAAATTATTTTTTTACTTTCATTTTTTTCAAAAATGATTTATTTTTTAAATTATTTCTTGTTTTTTTTAAATTACTTTTTTTTTTAATTATTTCTTTTTTTTTAAAAAAAATATTTATTTATTTTTAAAAAAAAATATTTAATTTTTTTTTATTATCATTTTTTTTTTCATGGGGTGGTCATTTTTTTTTCATGGGGTTATTGTCAAAAATTATTATTTTTTCAACATTTTTTTTTCATTTTTATTTTTTCAAAGATGATTTTTTTTTTCAAAATTATTTTTTTTTATTCAAAAATTATTTTTTTTATTCAAAAATTATTTTTTTTATTCAAAAATTATTTTTTTACTTCCATTTTTAAAAAAAATTATTTCTTTTTTTTTTAAAAAAATTATTTCTTTTTTTTTTTAATTATTAATTTATTTATTTTCAAAAATTATTTCTTTTTTTTTATTATAATTTTTATTTTTTTTCATGGGGTGGTCATAATGTTTTGGCTGATCATGGGGGTTGTCAGCTTTTGTCACCTCCCACTCTAGTTTTGAACGTTTCTCCATTCATTCCTATGGGACAAATTTCGCTGCAAAAACGACGATATTTCGTGAACCGTTCAGGCGAAACGTTCCACATAGTAATAGCACACCATTCGGGAACAATCCGCACGTTTCTGTATATTACTGTCTATGTAGTGTAAAAGCTGTGGGAGGAGTTAGGGTGGTAAATTTGGTTATAATAATATATATATATATATATATATATATATATATATATATATATATATATATATATATATATATATATATATGTGAGATAACATTAAGTGGTCTTGCTATGCAAGAACACTTAATAATAATAATTTATTCAAAATATTTTTTAAGGTAAGAAGTTAATTATTATTTATTATTGCATATTCATTTATGGTCATTTTTTGTCATTTGTGTATTTATTTTTTTTATTACTTACTTTATTTATTTTACATTTACCATCAGGACAAGAAGTGAGAAAATAACTTATTTTATTACAATGGGAGGGGCTGAAATCAAGAGGCGTGGTTTATTTTACCACGCCTCTAAAAAAATATCTTGTGTGTAGACACGCCCCTTACCCAGCGCAGGCTCAGCTTTCAGGAATGATCCCATTAGGCGGGGGAGGAGTCTTCTCTGCTACAAACACAACTCACAGTAACCAATGACAGGCAGCCCCTGTCCCGCCCCTTCTCCGCCCACCTAGGTACTAAGCACAACACGACGCTGACAGGTATGGAAGGCGGGGGTCAGGTTGCAACGTGGGCGGGGCAATAGCTTATATGTCATGGGATAGGCGGTCCTAATGGTCAGGGCACGCCTCTCCGGTGTTGCTAGGCCAGTGACGGTCTTCCTGGAGACGGGACGCTGTTCGGTGACGTCACTTCCTGGAGACGGGACGCGTCGCTATAGAGACAGAACGGAGACGGGATTAAGGAGAGATGGAGGCGGACGGGCTACTGATAGGCATGGAGATGGTGTCCGGCTCCGGTGTGGGGCTGAGCCCGGAACACAGCGCCGCTCTGCGGACATCACTACATCTCCTCCGCAGGAACATGAAGCTGTCCGCGGTTCTGTTCTGGGGGAAGATCCTCGGAGTCCGGGGGGACTATTATATCTGCCGGGGGACCGAGGAGGAGGGCGAGGAGCTCCGGGGGAGGAAGACCTTCTACAGGTGAGGGGACCCGATACATCATCTGTATCTATCTATCAGGGGCGGACTGACAACTCATGGGGCCCCCGGGCAATAGAAGATCATGGGGCCCCCTTGGTCCCCCACACTCAAGGGGACCAAGCGCACACACAGGGGGGGGGGGGACACGCACACACAGGGGGACACTGGAGGGAGAGCGCACACACGGGGAGGCACACACACACAAACAGGGGGGCACTGGAGGGAGAGCGCACACACAGGGGGGGACACTGGAGGGAGAGCGCACACACACGGGGGGGGGAGCACACACACACACAGGGGGACACTGGAGGGAGAGCGCACACACAGGGGGACACTGGAGGGAGAGCGCACACACAGGGGGACACTGGAGGGAGAGAGCACACACAGGGGGGGACACGCACACAGGGGGACACTGGAGGGAGAGCGCACACACAGGGGGGGGGACACGCACACAGGGGGACACTGGAGGGAGAGCGCACACACAGGGGGGGGCACACGCACACAGGGGGACACTGGAGGGAGAGCGCACACACAGGGGGGGCACACACACACAGGGGGACACTGGAGGGAGAGCGCACACACAGGGGGGGCACACAGGGGGGCACACAGGGGGACACTGGAGGGAGAGCGCACACACAGGGGGGGACACGCACACAGGGGGACACTGGAGGGAGAGCGCACACACAGGGGGGACACACACACACAGGGGGACACTGGAGGGAGAGCGCACACACAGGGAGGCACACACAGGGGGACACTGGAGGGTGAGCGCACACACACAGGGGGGCACACGCACACAGGGGGACACTGGAGGGAGAGCGCACACACAGGGGGGCACACGCACACAGGGGGACACTGGAGGGAGAGCGCACACACAGGGGGGGACACACACAGGGGGACACTGGAGGGAGAGCGCACACACAGGGGGCACACAGGGGGACACTGGAGGGAGTGCGCACACACAGGGGGACACTGGAGGGAGAGCGCACACACAGGGGGACACTGGAGGGAGAGAGCACACACAGGGGGCACACACACACAGGGGGACACTGGAGGGAGAGCGCACACACAGGGGGGGGACACGCACACAGGGGGACACTGGAGGGAGAGCGCACACACAGGGGGGGCACACGCACACAGGGGGACACTGGAGGGAGAGCGCACACACAGGGGGGGGACACGCACACAGGGGGACACTGGAGGGAGAGCGCACACACAGGGGGGGGCACACGCACACAGGGGGACACTGGAGGGAGAGCGCACACACAGGGGGGCACACGCACACAGGGGGACACTGGAGGGAGAGCGCACACACAGGGGGGGACACGCACACAGGGGGACACTGGAGGGAGAGCGCACACACAGGGGGGCACACAGGGGGACACTGGAGGGAGAGCGCACACACAGGGGGGGACACGCACACAGGGGGACACTGGAGGGAGAGCGCACACACAGGGGGGGGGGCACACAGGGGGACACTGGAGGGAGAGCGCACACACAGGGGGGCACACGCACACAGGGGGACACTGGAGGGAGAGCGCACACACAGGGGGGCACACAGGGGGACACTGGAGGGAGAGCGCACACACAGGGGGGCACACGCACACAGGGGGACACTGGAGGGAGAGCGCACACACAGGGGGGCACACGCACACAGGGGGACACTGGAGGGAGAGCGCACACACAGGGGGGCACACGCACACAGGGGGACACTGGAGGGAGAGCGCACACACAGGGGGGCACACGCACACAGGGGGACACTGGAGGGAGAGCGCACACACAGGGGGGCACACGCACACAGGGGGACACTGGAGGGAGAGCGCACACACAGGGGGGCACACGCACACAGGGGGACACTGGAGGGAGAGCGCACAGGGGGACACAGGGGGGCACACGCACACAGGGGGACACTGGAGGGAGAGCGCACACACAGGGGGGCACACACACACAGGGGGACACTGGAGGGAGAGCGCACACACAGGGGGGCACACACACAGGGGGACACTGGAGGGAGAGCGCACACACAGGGGGGGGACATGCACACAAGGGGACACTGTGGGCTGGGGGGGGTGACACTGTGGGCTGGGGGGGGTGACACTGGGGGGTGGGCTGGGGGGGTGACACTGTGGGCTGGGGTGGCTGGGGGGGTGACACTGTGGGCTGGGGGGGGGTGACACTGTGGGCTGGGGTGACGCTGGGGGGGTGACACTGTGGGCTGGGGGGACCCGGGGCCCGTGACTCGCCGATGCTCCCCCGCCGGCCCCTCCACTCTTTCCTTCCATTAGGGGCCCGGACTCGGCAGGTTGAAGCGGCTGTATTACATGCCGCGAATACTGCTAACAGCGCGCGGCTCCCCGCCGGCCCCTCCTTCCCTCCCGTCCGTCCCAGGTGACGTCACGACGCATACAGTAGAAGCACCTGGGACTGACAGGAGGGAAGAAGGGGCCGGCGGGGAGCCGCACGCCGCTAGCAGTATTGTTAGCGGCATCGCGGCATGTAATACAGCCGTTTTAGTGGCCCCTCATGTGGCCGAGTCCGGGCCCCTAATGGCCCCGGGCCCTCGGGCGGCGCCCGAGTCACCGACCTGTCAGTCCGCCCCTGCTATCTATATACTGGGGAGGGGGGCTATAGATCCATATATATATATATATATATATATATATATATATATATATATATATATATATATATATATATATATATATATATACACACACTGGGGAAGGGGACCCATAGATCCCTAATAAATATATATAATATATATATATATATATATATATATAATACAATACTGAAGGAGGGGACCTATAGGTCTGGGGGAGAGGACCTGTGGATCCCCTATATATCTATATACTGGTTGAGGGGGACCCATAGATCCCTATATATCTATATAGGGGAGAGGAACTATAGATCCCTATATAGCTATATACCGAGGAAGGGGACATGTAGATCCCTATAGATATCATGCTGGGGAGGGGGCCTATAGTTCCCTATCTATATTCTGGGATGGGGACCTATGGATCCCTATCTATCTATATATTGGAGAAGAGACCTTTAGATCCCTATATATCTATATACTGGGGAGGG
>CM053028.1:25170609-25204190 GCA_028564925.1 Lithobates sylvaticus | reverse complement strand
AGAGGAGGACTAAGATCCGAACTGGATCTTGTATCAGAGACCTCTGAATGTGTATGAGAGGAGCCTGGGAGATGTATAAACCCCGAACAAGACTTCTCCTGGCTCTCTCTGGGACGCTCTGCTACATATCCTCCCCCCTTGTTTCAACCCCAGGGTTGGAACACCTGTGGCCCAACAGGAGTGAACACGGGACAGGGGCATCTACATTCCCCATCTCCACACCTGGCCTGTGTTTTACGGTGAAGGAGTAATCCTGTAGAGCCAAAAACCACCGGTTCACCCGTCTATTAGTCTCCTTCTTTTGGGCCATCCATTTCAGGGGAGCATGGTCAGTTATTAAGTCAAACTGACGCCCTAACAAATAGTACCTGAGCGCGTCCCCGGCCCACTTTATGGCTAAACATTCCTTTTCAATGACTGCATACTTTTTCTCATGGTCATTGAGCTTTCTGCTTAGGTACACGACAGGGTGTTCTTCCCCATTGTATACCTGTGATAGTACTGCCCCGATACCAACATCAGACGCATCCGTCTGAACCAAAAACTCTCTGGAGAAATCGGGGAGAGTACAGTACTGGCTGTGCACACAGAGCCTTCTTCAGGACCTGGAAAGACTCCTCTGCTACTGGGGACCATTTCACCATTACAGAATCTTTCCCTTTCGTAAGGTCTGTCAGAGGGGCAGCTATAGTTGCAAAATTTGGGATAAATCTTCTATAATACCCCGCAATACCAAGAAAGGCCCTGACTGCTTCTTGTTTGCAGGGCGTGGCCATTCCTGGATGGCTGCTATTTTACTCACTTGAGGTTTTATGACACCACGGCCAATAGTATAGCCCAAATACTTGGCTTCCTCTAGACCAATGGCACATTTTTTTGGATTTGCCGTAAAACCTTCTTTGAAGAGGGAATCAAGAACAGCCTGGACACGAGGCAAGTGAGACTCCCAGTCAGTACTATGTACCACTATGTCATCTAGATAGGCTGCTGCATATCGTCGGTGGAGTTTTAGGGTCCTGTCCATGGCCCTCTGAAATGTTGCTGGGGGCATTTTTGCAACCCAAAAGGCATTTTTTTTTTTATATTGGAAGGAACCATCTGGGGTCACAAAACGCAGTCTTCTCTTTGGCGCTACCAGTTAGGGGTATTTGCCAATACCCTTTTGTCAAGTCCAAAGTGGTAAGATAGCGAGCCTTGCCAAGTCGGTCTATAAGTTCGTCTACTCTGGGCATTGGGTATGTGTCAAACTTTGTCACCGCATTAAGCTTCCTGAAGTCGTTACAGAACCTCCACGTGCCATCCGGTTTTTGGGACTAGCACGATGGGGCTAGACCAGTCACTATTGGATTCCTCAATGACATCTAGCTCCAACATTTTTTTTAACTTCCTTGCTGATGTCCTTTCTCCTCGCTTCAGGAATTCGGTAAGGTTTGAGCTTGACACGTACCCCAGGTTCAGTAACAATATCATGCTGAACTGCTGAAGTCGTGCCAGGTAACTCTGAAAACTTCTCTCTATTCCTTATCAGGAATTCTCTAGTGTCCTGTTTTTGGGAATATGAGAGGGTGTCTGGAATCGTGACCTCAGGGATGAGAGGGGACTCAGTACCCGTAGGCGTTACTGGGAGAGGCCTCGCAGTTAACGCCATTCTATCCTTCCAGGGTTTTAACAGGTTTATATGGTAAACCTGTTCGGGCTTCCTTTTTCCTGGTTGATAAACCTTGTAATTGACCTCCCCAACTCTCTCAATTACTTCAAAGGGACCCTGCCACTTAGCCAGGAACTTGCTCTCAACAGTGGGAACTAACACCAGGGACCCTGTCACCAGGTGAGAAAACACGGAGTTGGGCCCCCCTGTTGTATATTCTCTGTTGGGCTGCCTGGGCCTGCAGTAAGTGTTCTTTTACCACTGGCATGATTGCTGCAATCCTCTCCTGCATTTGGGCAATATGCTCAATGACACTTTTATGGGGGCGTCTGTTCTCCCTCCCAAGTTTCTTTGGCTATGTCTAAGAGTCCCCGAGGGTGTCTCCCATAAAGCAACTCAAATGGGGAGTACCCCGTAGAGGACTGGGGAACCTCCCTGATGGCAAACATCAAGTATGGTATCAGGAAGTCCCAGTTTTTCCCATCCTTGTCCACAAACCTTTTTTAACATGCTCTTTAACGTCTTATTGAAGCGTTCCACTAAGCCATCCGTTTGAGGATGATAAAACTGAGGTTCGCAGCTGCGTCACCTTAAATAACTTGCAGAGCTCCCTAGTTATTCGCGACATAAACGGGGGGGTGCCCTGGTCTGTAAGGATTTCTTTCGGGATGCCAACCCGACTGAAACACCATAAACAGTTCTTTGGCAATGTTTTTAGCAGACGCGGCGCGTAAGGGAACTGCTTCAGGGTAGCGGGTAGCATAATCCATGATTACGAGGATATGCTGATGACCCCTGGCAGACTTGGGAAGTGGGCCCACAAGGTCCATGGCAATCCTCTCAAAGGGCACTTCAATGATAGGCAAAGGTACTAAAGGACTTCGGAAGTGGGATAGTGGGGCTGACATCTGACACACAGGACAGGATTGACAATAATTCTTAACATCTTTCTGTATCCCGGGCCAGTAAAACCTGCGCAACACCCTTTCAGTCGTTTTTTTTTCAACCCCTAAATGGCCTCCTAGCAAGTGCCCATGGGCAAGTTCTAACACCAGCCGTCTGTATGGCTTAGGGACCACCAACTGTTCAACCACTTCATCATTCATTTTACATACACGATACAGTAAATCCTCATTGCTGCTGAAATAAGGAAAACAGGGCCTGTCCCCGGGGACAGGTACACCATTAATCACTATTACATTTTCCCAGGCCCTGGAAAGGGTATGGTCTTTTCTCTGCTCAGTACCAAAATTTTCCTTATGCACATTAAGGTCATCAAACTCTAACATAGGCTCGGGGTCAGCAGATGGCTGTCCGGCTCTACTGGTAGTAGGGACTTCCTCAGGGTCCTCCAGCTCTCCTGCCATAACCGATAGAGGAAAACCCGGGGACCCTGAGAAGAGTCCCCTGAACCCACCTTGTCAGTAGTGGCCAGGAATTCTGGCTCTGCGACTGAGTTGGGTACTGCGACCGGGTTGGGATGATCCCACAGTTCCCAGAACTTAGGGAAGTCCCTACCAATGATGGCCTCATGCACCAAGTGGGGAACAAGTCCAACCGGATGGGTCACTGTACCTAAACCAGTTTTAAACTGAACAGTGGTTACAGGATACTCCCGGGTATTCCCATGTATACAGATCACAGCAACATTTTTAGCATGATAATTCACAGGTTCAATAATTTCAGCTGTAACCAAAGTCACTAGACTTCCAGAGTCCAGCAAGGCTGTAATAGGCTTATCATTCACAGTCATTTGGCACATTGGTTTTCTCATATTTGGCGTTGCAGTGCATGAAACCGCTGCAAACATAGACTGCCTTCTAATAGATAAATCACACTGCATTGGTTCATCTGTCAATGGACAATTTGCCGCAACATGTCCCATTTCTTGGCAACGAAAACACCTGACGTTTCCCCAGTTTGGTTTGCTGACAGGCACCGGCTTCCCTTGTTTGGGAGGCCAAGCTTCAGTCCTGGCACCAAAAATCCTCCCCCCTATTTCCTTGCCATGCTTACCACCCACTTCCCCTGGAACAGTCTTACCGGTTGCCTGGGGAGACCGTGGCTTTGGGCGGAAAGTCCGTGCGGCTGTAGGGGTGGTGACCAGGTTCTTTGCAGCAAAATACCTTTCAACAAGTTCCACCAGGTGGTTTGCCGAATTGGGGGGTCTCCTTGACTCACCCACTCCTGCAGGGGAATGGGTAGTGACCTCAGAAACTGGTCCATGACCACACGCTCCACTATTTGTGGCCCAGACAGGGACTCCGGCTGTAGCCATTTCCTCACCAGGTGAATTAGGTCGAACATCTGCGATCTTGGGGGCTTCTCGTCTTGGAAGGACCAGCTGTGGACCCGCTGTGCTCGAACTGCCAAAGTGACACCAAGTCGTGCCAGTATTTCCTGTTTGACCTTTTCATAGTCTGCTGCTTCTGCTGACTCCAAATCATAGTAGGCCTTCTGCGATTCCCCAGTAAGCAACGGGGCGACCAGTCCTGCCCACTGGGTTTTAGGCCAACCTTCCCTCTCAGCGGTCCGTTCAAACGTTAGCAGAAAGGCCTCTGGATCATCATCTGTAGTCATCTTGGACAAAAAGCGAGCCACATGGATGGCTGAGGGCTTGTCTCCAATATTATCAATGTTAGCAGGTGACCACTGTGCTATTGTCTCCACAACCTCAGACAAGGTTTTCCTATCTGCTTTTGCATCAGTGGCTAGCTGTTCAAACAGCCTCTGCGATTGCTCCTGTGCGATAGCATTAGCTTGCTGTTGTGCCGCATGGAGTGCAGCATTTGTTTTCTGCTGTTCAGCGTTTGCTTGCTGTTGTGCAGCGTGGAGTGCAGCGTTTGTTTTCTGCAGTGCAGCGTTTGTTTGCTGTTGCGCAGCGTTGGATATCATCAACTGTTTTAGGATTTCCTCCATGTTTAGTCACTCTAGGTACTGGCCTTTTAAGTAGTAACTTACTACAGCTGCCCGCTGAAATCCACCATATGTAACCTGGGGGACAGGTAGCAGGTACAAAGCTCCCTGGGATGAGCTGTTTTATTTAGGCACAGATACCAAATCCACTTGAGGTAGTGAAAACAGTGCTGGGTTTATTGGTTTTAAATACAAGTCCATACACAGGTGCTGCACAGTCTTCCAGAAAACATATCAAAACAGAAATAACAAAACAAAAGTCCTAGCCGTGTCTCGGCTCTAACTATACCATACACCGTCTCTAACTATCAAGCTGAGCAAGCCTACCGCTTGCCAGTTTCTGTAAAGAGTTTTTTTAAAGGGTTTTACCAACCTTTTGGCTCCTCACAAACCATCCCTGTTTGTGTGTCCCAGGCAGAGAGCAAAGGCTGTTTGCTCAGGTGAGCTTTAAATTAGCCTGGAGAGAGGGGACTAAGATCCGAACTGGATCTTGTATCAGAGACCTCTGAATGTGTATGAGAGGAGCCTGGGAGATGTATAAACCCCGAACAAGACTTCTCCTGGCTCTCTCTGGGACGCTCTGCTACAATATATATATGGGTGTTGGTGTACACAGGGTATATACAGTATATATAGGAGAGATGTTGGTATACACAGGGTATATACAGTATATATAGGAGAGATGTTGGTATACACAGGGTATATACAGTATATATAGGAGAGATGTTGGTATACACAGGGTATATACAGTATATATAGGAGAGATGTTGGTATACACAGGGTATATACAGTATATATAGGAGAGATGTTGGTATACACAGGTTATATACACATATCTCCCAACTTTTTGAATGGGAATGAGGGACACTAATCAGCAAAAGTATGCAGGCATAGGACACACCTCTTGCCACGCCCCCTTAACCACATGCCGACCGCGCTATAGTCGAAAGACGTCTACAGCGCGGTCGGGTTTCCTGAGTGGACGTCCTACGGACGTCCTCTCAGAAACTTGCTCCCGCACGCCCCCTGGGGCGCGCACTCGGGAACATCCGTGACCGCCGGGTCCCGAGGGACCCCGGCGCATCACGGATCACGGTAAACAGCCGCTGATAGCGGCCGTTTACCACGTGATCGCTCCGTCAAATGACGGAGCGATCACATGTACACAAACCGGCGTCACGTCATGACGCCGGTTCCTCCCTCCCCTCTCTGTACCGATCGGTACAGAGAAGGGAGAAGCGGAGAGGGGGGGAGACGGGACCAGCGCTGTGGGCTGGATGTGTAGTGCCCACAGCGCTGGTCAATACACTGCCACCGCCGTGCAATACTCTGCCTACTCTGCCACCACTGTGCAATGCTCTGCCACCACTGTGCAACGCTCTGCCACCACTGTGCAACGCTCTGCCACCACTGTGCAATGCTCTTGCACCACTGTGCAACGCTCTGCAATGCTCTGCCACCACTGTGCAATACTCTGCCCCCACTGTGCAACGCTCTGCCACCACTGTGCAACGCTCTGCCACCACAGTGCAACGCTCTGCCACCACTGTGCAACGCTCTGCCACCACTGTGCAACGCTCTGCCACCACTGTGCAACGCTCTGCCACCACTGTGCAATGCTCTGCAACCACTGTGCAATGCTCTGCAACCACTGTGCAATGCTCTGCAATGCTCTGCCCCACTGTGCAACGCTCTGCCACCACTGTGCAACGCTCTGCAACCACTGTGCAATGCTCTGCAAACCACTGTGCAATGCTCTGCCACCACTGTGCAATGCTCTGCAACCACTGTGCAATGCTCTGCAACCACTGTGCAATGCTCTGCCCCCACTGTGCAACGCTCTGCCACCACTGTGCAACGCTCTGCCCCCACTGTGCAATGCTCCGCCCCCACTGTGCAATGCTCCGCCCCCACTGTGCAACGCTCCGCCACCACTGTGCAACGCTCTGCCACCACTGTGCAACGCTCCGCCACCACTGTGCAATGCTCTGCAACCACTGTGCAATACTCTAACAATACTGTGCAACACTAATACTCTGCCAATACTCGCCAACACTCGCCAACACTCTGCCAACACTCTGCCAACACTCGCCAATACTCTGCCAATACTCTGCCAATACTCGCCCAATACTCGCCAATACTCGCCAATACTCTGCAAATAATTTTTAATAGAAACAAAGAATTTTTTTTTTTTTTTTTTTACCGAATTTTCTGTATTTTTTGATTTATAGCGCAAAAAATAAAAAACCCAGCGGTGATCAAATACCACCAAAAGAAAGCTGTATTTGTGTGAAAAAAAGGACACAAAATTAATTTGGGTACAGTGTTGCATGACGGAGTAATTGTCATTCAAAGTGTGAGAGCACCGAAAGCTGAAAATTGGTCTGGTTAGGAAGGGGGTTTAACTGCCCAGTGGTCAAGTGGTTAAAGGAAACAAGATTGGTTGAATCCACAAGTGCTTCTTTTACCACCATTATTCCTTTATATTGGCTTTTGGAATTTACAAATTCAGCAATTTAGAAATCAGATGAAAGGTTTAGCGCTGGGAAACACTTTTTGATAGATAAAGAAAAAGTGCATTTTATATACAACTATATGGATCAGACCAAAATGAGGGAAAGAGAGGGACAGAGGGACATTGCTCCAAATCAGGGACAGTTGGGAGCTATGGATACAGTATATATAGGAGTGATGTTGCTACACAGGGTATTATCAGTGGCGGCTGGTGCTCAAAATTTTTGGGGGGGCGCAAAACAAACAGCCTCACTGTGCCATCAAACGCTGCCACTGTGCCCATTAAACGCTGCCACTGTGCCCATTAAACGCTGCCACTGTGCCCATCAAACGCTGCCACTGTGCCCATGAAACGCTGCCACTGTGCCATCAAACGCTGCCACTGTGCCCATCAAACGCTGCCACTGTGCCCCAAGTGCTGCCACTGTGCCCCAAGTTCTGCCACTGTGCCCCAAGTTCTGCCATTGTGCCCCAAGTTCTGCCACTGTGCCCCAAGTTCTGCCACTGTGCCCCAAGTTCTGCCATTGTGCCCCTTAAGTGCTGCCACTGTGCCCCAAGTGCTGCCACTGTGCCCCAAGTGCTGCCATTGTGCCCCAAGTTCCCATTGTGCCCCTTAAGTGCTGCCATTGTGCCCCAAGTTCTGCCATTGTGCCCCTTAAGTGCTGCCATTGTGCCCCAAGTGCTGCCATTGTGCCCCTTAAGTGCTGCCATTGTGCCCCAAGTTCTGCCATTGTGCCCCTTAAGTGCTGCCATTGTGCCCCAAGTGCTGCCATTGTGCCCCTTAAGTGCTGCATTGTGCCCCATTGTGCATTGTGCCCTTAAGTGCTGCCATTGTGCCCCAAGTTCTGCCACTGTGCCCCTTAAGTGCTGCCACTGTGCCCCTTAAGCCCTGTGCCCCTAAAGTGCTGCCACTGTGCCCCTAAAGTGCTGCCACTGTGCCCCTAAAGTGCTGCCACTGTGCCCCCTGCCTGCCCTCTGCACTTACCTTGTCCCGGTGTGCAGCTGGTGACGGCGTCAGGCGACGAGCGGTGTCTCCGTCGGATGTCTTCTCCCGCGCTCCTCCTGTCTTCTTCTGCTGTGATTGGACGCTAGGTGATTGGACGCCTAGCGTCCAATCACAGCGCCTGTGACTTCAGCCAATCAGGTGACAGGTAACAGACCTGGCAACCTGATTGGCTGAGAGGCGGGTCTGTGTTAGGGAAGCGATGTATTCGCTTCCCTAACACAATACTGTGTAATCAGCGAACGCACAGCCGTGCGCCCGCTGTTTACACTTAGGGAAGCCTATTAGAGCACACCGCTCTAATAGGGGCGCTCTAATAGGGGCGCTTCCAGCAACACCCCCCCCACTGTAATTCAGATGCCCGGCGCCCGATCAGGGGCCGGACACCTGAATAGGGGGCGGCAGCGGTGACAATAGATAGATTCATGCAATGCATGAATCTATCTATTGGTGATAGAGCGGTGCAGGAGAGAGGGGGCGGCGCTCCTGCGCCCTCTATGCACGCACCGCCACTGGGGTATATACAGTATATATTGGAGTGATGTTGGTATACACAGGGTATATACAGTATATATAGGAGTGATGTTGGTATATACAGTATATATAGGAGTGATGTTGGTATATACAGTATATATAGAGTGATGTTGGTGTATACAGGGTATATACAGTATATATAGGAGTGATGTTGGTATATACAGTATATATAGAGTGATGTTGGTGTATACAGGGTATATACAGTATATATAGAGTGATGATGGTATACACAGGGTATATACAGTATATATAGGAGAGATGTTGGTATACACAGGGTATATACAGTATATATAGGAGAGATGTTGGTATACACAGGGTATATACAGTATATATTGGAGTGATGTTGGTATACACAGGGTATATACAGTATATATAGGAGTGATGTTGGTATACACAGGGTATATACAGTATATATTGGAGTGATGTTGGTATACACAGGGTATATACAGTATATATAGGAGTGATGTTGGTATATACAGTATATATAGGAGTGATGTTGGTATACACAGGGTATATACAGTATATATAGGAGTGATGTTGGTATATACAGTATATATAGGAGTGATGTTGGTATACACAGGGTATATACAGTATATATAGGAGAGATGTTGGTATACACAGGGTATATACAGTATATATTGGAGTGATGTTGGTATACACAGGGTATATACAGTATATATAGGAGTGATGTTGGTATATACAGTATATATAGGAGTGATGTTGTTATACACAGGGTATATACAGTATATATATAGGAGTGATGTTGGTATACACAGGGTATATACAGTATATATAGGAGTGATGTTGGTATACACAGGGGTATACACAGTATATATAGAGTGATGTTGGTATATACGGTATATATAAGAGTGATGTATATACAATATATATAGGGATGAATATGGTATACACAGAGTATATACAGTGTGAACTTTGGGGACAATAGCTCCACGGGATTAAGTGCATAAACCGTCAGTTGTAAAATAAAAGACATTTATTTGAAAGAAAAATCAAAATAAGGCTTTCTTCAGCGCACAGGTAAAGTACAAAAACAAAGTCCGCTTATCTTCAGCATAACAAAAAAAAACAGCTTATCTTCAGCACAAAAACAAAGTTAAGGAAAACACATACAGTTTTTGCAGCAGGTTCTTTTAGCAGCCTCCAGACATCCACACAGCTCAGCTAACAGGTGTAATCACCTACTCCTCCTCACACCAACAACTCTTCCCTACTTCCTGTTTTATGAGCTGTCTTCCTGGAGGCCCTTAACCCCCTGTGCGCTGAATCATTGTGGTCAGGGAGGGAGGCTCTTTTCCCACCCGAATATCTCTTCAGAGCCTCCCAAATTCCGGGTCCCAAATAACTATTATTAACTTAGAGAGGACTGCGAGTCAGTCCTCTCCTGCTCGGCTACTCCCGGAACCCCTCACCCATTTTGGGTGACCCCCTGAGCAACGCTGCGAATCCTTTTAAAGGGACCACAGCCCAAATACTGGTGCTATATAGCACCCGTCCAGGACCCAACCTTGGCGTCCTGTACATATCCCCCCCCTCTGCCTCAACGCGGAGGTGTTGGAGGCACCACTCGACATCATACAATGGACCCGGGAGAGGGCATCGGCGTTCTGATGCTGTCTCCCTGGTCTGTGCTCTACCACAAAATTGAACTCCTGGAGAGAAAGGAACCACCTTGTCACCCTGGCATTGGTGTTTTTGTTTTGTCTCATCCAGGTCAGTGGGGCATGGTCGGACACTAGGCGGAACCTTCTACCTAGGAGGAAATAGCGTAAAGAGTCTAAAGCCCACTTGATGGCAAGACACTCCCGCTCCACCACCGCATAGTTTTTCTCCGCTGCCGTCAGTTTCCTACTTAGAAAAACTATGGGGTGCTCTTCCCCATTGATCACTTGAGACAGGACTGCTCCTAGCCCTTCACTTGAAGCATCTGTCTGTACTACAAAATCCTTAGAAAAATCTGGAGCCACAAGCACCGGATCCCGGCACAATGCCGTCTTAAGCTTCTGGAAAGCTTTTTCGGCATCGTCATTCCACTGTACCATCACTGACTTTCTGCCTTTGGTCAAGTCCGTCAATGGTGCAGCAATGGTGGCAAAGTTGGGGACAAACCTCCGGTAGTAGCCAACTATGCCCAAAAACGCTCTGACCTGCTTCTTGGATAGGGGGCGGGGCCAGTTCTGTATGGCTTCTACCTTACTCATTTGGGGCTTCACCAGTCCTCTACCCACAATGTACCCTAGGTACTTGGCTTCCTCTACTCCAATCGCGCACTTCTCCGGATTGATGGTGAATCCTGCTCTTCTCAAGGAGTCTACGACTGCCTGAACTCGGGGAAGATGGGACTCCCAATCAGTGCTAAAAATGACTATGTCATCTAGGTAAACCGAAGTATACCGTTGATGTGGACGCAAAGTTTTGTCCATGGCCCTTTGGAATGTAGCGGGGGCAGAGTGTAGACCAAATGGCATTCTTTTGTACTGGAAGTGGCCTTCCGGGGTAGAGAAAGCTGTTTTCTCCCTGGCTTTCTTGGTCAGGGGAATCTGCCAATACCCTTTTGTGAGGTCTAGCGTGGTTATATACCTGGCTGGACCTAACCTCTCAATTAGCTCATCTACCCGTGGCATTGGATAAGCATCAAACTTGGAGATTTCATTAAGTTTTCTGAAGTCGTTGCAGAAGCGGAGGGTGCCGTTGGGTTTGGGTACCAACACGATTGGACTCGACCACTCGCTCTGCGACTCTTCAATGACTCCAAGCTCGAGCATTCTCTTGACCTCTTCAGACACTGCCACTCTATGAGCTTCTGGGATACGGTAAGGCCTTAACCGGATTTTTATACAGGGTTCCGTCACAATGTCATGCTCGATGACGTTGGTGAGACCCGGCAACCCTGAAAACATGTCCCTATTTCTTTGCAGAAACTCTTTTGCTTGCTGGGTTTGGGGCCTAGTTAGGGTAGCAGCCACCTGCACCAGGTCGATTCCTGCATGGTCCCCTGACTGTACCTCTACCACAGCGGATACCTGTTCTCTGTCTCTCCAGGGTTTCAACAGATTTACGTGATAGATCTGGTATGGTTTTCTTTTCCCTGGCTGGTGTACCTTGTAGTTCACCTCACCCACTTTTTCTATTACCTCAAACGGGCCTTGCCACCTGGCCAAGAACTTGCTCTCCACTGTGGGTATTAGGACAGCCACCCGGTCTCCTACTTGAAACTGTCTAATTTTAGCCGATCTGTTATACACCCTTCTTTGGGCATCCTGAGCCTTCTGCATGTGCTCCCTCACCAGCGGCATCACCTTAGCCACCCTCTCTCGCATTTGAGAGATATGCTCTACCACGGTCTTGTGTGGTGAGGATTCACTTTCCCATGTTTCTTTGACTAGGTCAAGCAACCCCCGGGGCCTTCGTCCATACACTAACTCAAACGGTGAGAAGCCCGTGGACGCTTGTGGAACCTCCCGGATGGCAAACAAGAGGGCAGGGAGTAACATATCCCAATCCTTCCCGTCTTTCTGGACCACTCTTTTTAACATGGACTTTAGAGTTTTATTAAACCTCTCAACTAGGCCATCGGTCTGCGGGTGATAGACGGACGTCCGCAACTGCTTGATCTGAAATAGTCTGCACAAGTCCGCCATCACCTTTGACATAAAAGGGGTGCCCTGGTCCGTAAGTATCTCCCTGGGGAATCCAGTTCGTGAAAACATTTGGAATAACTCCTTGGCAATGGCCTTAGAGGAGGCTTTCCTCAAAGGAACTGCTTCTGGATACCTGGTTGCGTAGTCTAGGATGACTAATATATATTGGTGCCCCCTTGCCGACTTTACCAGGGGTCCCACGAGATCCATGGCGATCCGCTCAAACGGAACCTCAATAATCGGCAAGGGTACCAGAGGGCTTCTATAGTGTGGCCCTGGGCAGTTAACTGGCAAATGGGACAAGATGCACAATATCTTTTAACCTCGGCCTTCACCCCTGGCCAGTAAAACCGGTCGGTTATCCTGGCCTCCGTTTTCTCTGCCCCCAAGTGTCCTCCCAGTGCGTCATTGTGGGCTAGGTCAAGCAGCATCCGCCTATATGGTTGGGGAACCAGTAACTGCTCTACAGTTTCCTCTCGGCTTTCAGCCACTCGATAAATCAAATCCCCCTTTAATGCAAAATGAGGAAACCTTTGATCTGCCCCTGGTATTTGTGGTACCCCATCAACAACAGAAACCTGCTCTCGAGCATTGACCAAGGTAGGATCCTGCAACTGGGCGGTGCCAAACGCACCCCTGGGTACGTCCAGGTCTGGATGCACTGACCTTGAGGATGTTTCCCCCTTCACCCTCCTCAACTGGGAACTGCAACGGGGAGAGCTCCTCATCATCCTCCCCCAGCATAACCTGTAATGGGAAGGCTTCCCCCCCCTCAGAAGTCAACTCGGTATTGAGGCCTGAAACAGAAACATTGTCATTCAAATTAACATTCTCTGCAATATCCTTATTAGTGACAGGTATCTCTGTTTAGAGGGGTGTGTTGTGGGGGTTTCAGACCTAGACCCCTCAGACTCCATCTCTTCCAGGCCCAGTGTCCCCAGTTCTCCTGGCAGCCCCATCTGTGCCTGGTTCCACAGTTCGAGGAATAGCGGACAGTCCCGCCCCACTATAATATCATGGATTAAACTATGTACTACCCCAACCTCCTGTGTCACTGAGGTACGTCCATAAGAAACCGTCACAGGAACCAGGGGGTACTCCCTGGTATCCCCATGGATACACACTACGCGCAGAGTTTTATTTACGGGGCCAAGTCTCCCAATCACCCTGGCATGTACCAGTGTTACCATGCTCCCGGAGTCTAGTAGGGCCCTGGCAGGAAGGTGGTTCACCCACACTTCACACTCGAACCGTCCTTCAGCCAGATCAAGATGAGTGGTACACGCTCTTTGCACATAGAAGGAGCTTCTCCGACCAGTCCCGCAATCCATCGGCTCCTCCTGAAGTGGGCATTGTGCCCGGGTATGCCCCCAGGACCGACATCGCCAACACTGTAGGCCTCCCATCCTAGGGACAGGAACCAACCTTCGAGGTTCTGCAGAAGATGGTGCAGGGTTGCGGGTTCCAATGTCTAGCAGGGCTTCTCTCCTAGGTGCTGTGGCTGGTCTTGTTGCCCTTGGTGTGGGTTCCGACGTTTGGCAGGCCCAAGCAGGTCCTCTACCACGGTGTATCTTTCAACCAACTCAACCAGCTGGTCAGCGGTTGCAGGGTCTCCATGGCTTACCCAGCGCTGTAGGTCATCTGGCAGGGACCGCAGGTACCAGTCCATCACCACCCGTTCCACCATTTGTGGGCCTGACAGTTTTTCTGGCTGTAGCCATTTTTAACCAGCTGTATCAGTTCATGCATTTGGGACCTGGGTGGTCGGTCAGGTTTGTACCGCCAGCGATGCACCCTCTGAGCCCGGACAGCCATGGTCACTCCTAGGCGGGCCAGGATCTCTGTCTTCAGAAGCTCATAGTTGCTGATATGTTCAGTTGGGAGGTCAAAGTAGGCCTTTTGCGGGTCACCGGTGAGAAAAGGAGAGATAATGCCGGCCCATTGGTCACGGGGCCACCCCTCTCTCTCCGCTATCCTCTCAAAGGTGGTGAGAAAGGCCTCTACGTCATCGCTGGGTGTCAGTTTTTGTAAGAAATGGCTGGCTCTCACAGACACTTGGTTGCCAACGGCAACGACCGATTGTTCTCGTCCCTGAGCCAGCCGCTGCACTGCCTCCTGTAAGGCAGTCACCTGTGTTTGAGTGGACTCCTGCTGAGCAGTAAACTGGGCGGCTAGCAACCGTGTGTTTTCCTGCTGTGCAGCTATAGCCTGTGCCAGGGCCTGCTGCTGCTGAGCCATCGCTTCCTCATGGCGACGGTTTGCATCTGCTGAAGCTTGCTGCTGGGTCACGGTGGCTTGCGCCAAAGCCCTGATGACCTCCTCCATGCCTTTACCTGCTGTTTGCAGCGTCTGAGCTGACTTCACCCACGACATGCCATTTGTACACTGTCTCTTTAAATGTCAGTTTAGTTTTAAACGGTTTTTGCGGCTGCAAATGCACTTTTGCCAGCATCCAAGACACCAGTTGTGAACTTTGGGGACAATAGCTCCACGGGATTAAGTGCATAAACCGTCAGTTGTAAAATAAAAGACATTTATTTGAAAGAAAAATCAAAATAAGGCTTTCTTCAGCGCACAGGTAAAGTACAAAAACAAAGTCCGCTTATCTTCAGCATAACAAAAAAAAACAGCTTATCTTCAGCACAAAAACAAAGTTAAGGAAAACACATACAGTTTTTGCAGCAGGTTCTTTTAGCAGCCTCCAGACATCCACACAGCTCAGCTAACAGGTGTAATCACCTACTCCTCCTCACACCAACAACTCTTCCCTACTTCCTGTTTTATGAGCTGTCTTCCTGGAGGCCCTTAACCCCCTGTGCGCTGAATCATTGTGGTCAGGGAGGGAGGCTCTTTTCCCACCCGAATATCTCTTCAGAGCCTCCCAAATTCCGGGTCCCAAATAACTATTATTAACTTAGAGAGGACTGCGAGTCAGTCCTCTCCTGCTCGGCTACTCCCGGAACCCCTCACCCATTTTGGGTGACCCCCTGAGCAACGCTGCGAATCCTTTTAAAGGGACCACAGCCCAAATACTGGTGCTATATAGCACCCGTCCAGGACCCAACCTTGGCGTCCTGTACAATATATACAGTATATAATAGAGTGATGTCGGTATACACAGGGTATATATACAAGTATATATAGGAGTGATGTTGGTATATATAGGAGTGATGTTGGTATATATAGGAGTGATGTTGGTATACACAGGGTATATACAGTATATATAGGAGTGATGTCGGTATATACAGTATATATAGGACTCGGAGTGATGTCGGTATACACAGGGTATACACAGTATATATAGAGTGATGTTGGTATACACAGTGTATATACAGTATATATAGAGTGATGTCGGTATATATACAGTATATATAGAGTGATATTGGTATACACAGTGGTTATATACAATATATATATATAGGGATGATTATGGTATACACAGAGTATATACAGTATATATAGGAGTGATGTCGGTATACACAGTATATATAGAGTGATGTTGGTATATACAGTATATATAGAGTGATGTCGGTATACACAGGGTATATACAATATATATATATAGGGATGATTATGGTATACACAGGGTATATACAGTAGATATAGAGTGATGTCGGTATACACAATATATATATAGGAATGAAGATTCGTATTTCATTCTCTGGGTGTTTTTCCTTCTTCTGGTTGCAGCTGCTGTAGGGGGGCGGGATGAGTGAGGTCATCGTCTAGTGGGTGGGGTTCCAGAGCTGCATTGGGTGTGGAGTGGTGGGCGGAGGTTTCGGGGGCGGGGTGAGTGAGGTCACCGCGGGGGGGGGGGGGGCTCCGGTGTCTGCATTGGGAGTGGGGAGGTGGGCGGAGCCTACACAGGAAGTCGCAGCGCTGGGCTCACACTGGGTCTGTATTGCGGCTCGGATCCGTCCCATTGGCCCCCCAGAGGAGCCCCCCGCCCCCCGGTCTAGAGGGAGGAGCCCCCCAGGACACAGAGCGGAGCCCCGGTGTTCGGTTGTGGCCCCGGGGAGAGGTGAGCTTGTCCTCCTGCAGTGCGGGCTCTGGCATGTCTGCGCCTCCTGGGGGAGGGGGAGGGTCACTGCAGCCAACAAAGCAGTCTGTCCGGCCCGGGGTGAGGGAGAGACGAGGAATCCGGAACTGTCACCCCTGTGTGTGGGGGCTGGGGCCGGGAGAAGAGAAATAAGGGGCCCCTAGGGCAGGAGAGGGTTACTGAGGGGGCCCTGGGAGAGGAAAGGGTTAATATTGGCCCCTGGGTGAGGGGAGGAAAGGGTTAATATGGGGCCCCTGGGTGGGAAAGGAAATGGGGCCCCTGGGTTAATATGGGCCCCCTGGGGTGAGGGAAGGGTTAATATGGGCCCCTGGGAGAGGAAGGGTTAATATGGGCCCCCTGGGTGAGGAAAGGGTTAATATAGTGTCCCTAGGGCAGGAGAGGGTTACTGAGGGGCCCCGGGAGAGGAAAGGGTTAATATGGGCCCCCTGGGTGAGGGGAGGAGAGGGTTAATATCGGGGGTCCCTAGGGCAGGAGAGGGTTACTGAGGGGTCCCCGGGGGAGGAAATGGTTAATATGGGTCCCCTGGGTGAGGAAAGGGTTAATAAGGGTCTCTAGGGCAGGAAAGGGTCAGTATGGGCCCCTGGGAGAGGAAAGGGTCAATATGGGTCCCCCGGGGGAGGAAAGGATTAATATGGGGTCCCTAGCGCATGTGGCAGTGATAGTGGGGCACTTGGGGGGTAGGAAACTGTAAATTTGGGGTCCCTGACCAAGAGGGAGAGGGTTAATGTGGGGTCCCCTGACCAAGAGAGTGTTAATGTGGGGCCCCTGGAAGAGGAGAGGGTTAATGTGGGGCCCTAGGGCAAGAAGGGCTTATTGAGGGGTTTCAGTGCTGGAGAGGGTTAACGTGGGGTCCCTGGGACAGGAGAGGATCAGCGAGGGGCCCCCATGGCAGATGAAGGATAATTTGGGGTCCCCAGGCTGGAGGGGGTTAATGTGGGGCTCCCATGGAGTGAGGCAGTGATAGTGGGGTCCATACAGCAGGAGAGGGTTGCTGAGGAGGCCCCTGGGACAGGAGAGGGTTAACAGAGGGGCCCCTGGAGGAGGAGAGGGTTAGTTTAGGGTCCCTGGGCCATAGAGGATTAATGTGGGGTCCCCATGGAGTGGGGCGGTGATAGTGGGGTCCTTATGGCAGGAGAGGGCTAATGTAAGGCACCTCCCTGGACAAAGAGAGGGTTAATCCCCAGGCATGAGAAGGTGATGGGGGGGGGGGGTCCCCAGGCATGAGAAGGTGATGGTGGGGGGGGGTCCCCAGGCATGAGAAGGTGATGGTGGGGGGTCCCCAGGCATGAGAAGGTGATGGTGGGGGGGGTCCCCAGGCATGAGAAGGTGATGGTGGGGGGTCCCCAGGCATGAGAAGGTGATGGTGGGGGGTCCCCAGGCATGGAAGGTGATGGTGGGGGGGTCCCCAGGCGATGAGAAGGTGACGGTGGGGGGGTCCCCCACGGTGGGGGGGTCCCCAGGCGTGAGAAGGTGACGGGTGGGGGGGTCCCCAGGCGGTTGGGGGGTGAGAAGGTATGGTGGGGGGGTCCCCAGGCGTGAGAAGGTGACGGTGGGGGGGGTCCCCAGGCGTGAGAAGGTGACGGTGGGTGGGGGGGTCCCCAGGTGAGAAGGTGGGGTGGGGGGGTCCCCAGGCATGAGAAGGTGATGGTGGGGGGGTCCCCAGGCGTGAGAAGGGTGGGGGGGGTGGTGGACGGGGGGGGTCCCCAGGCATGAGAAAGGTGGGGGGGGTCCCCAGGCGTGAGAAGGTGACGGTGGGGGGGGTCCCCAGGCGTCAGAAGGTGATGAGAAGGTGACGGTGGGGGGGGGGGTCCCCCAGGCGTGAGAAGGTGACGGTGGGGGGGGTCCCCAGGCATGAGAAGGTGACGGTGGGGGGGGGGGGGTCCCCAGGCATGAGAAGGTGACGGTGGGGGGGGGGGTCCCCAGGCGTGAGAAGGTGACGGGTGGGGGGGGGGGGTCCCCAGGCATGAGAAGGTGATGGTGGGGGGGGGGGGGTCCCCAGGCATGAGAAGGTGATGGTGGGGGGGGGTCCCCAGGCATGAGAAGGCATGAGAAGGTGATGGTGGGGGGGGGGGTCCCCAGGCATGAGAAGGTGATGGTGGGGGGGTCCCCAGGCATGAGAAGGTGATGGTGGGGGGGCCCCCTTGAGCAGGAGAGGTGAGGTTAATGTGGGGTCCCCGGGGGAGAGAAAATGATAGTGGGGGTACTCAGGGCAGTAGAATACTAACGTGGGGGGGGGCGCTATGAAAGATTAACCCCTGCTGGGTGCCCTTCTCTCCATTCCTGAACAGGTATTGGCGGAAGCAGCTGACAAGTGATGTGAATGGCAGCGGGGGCTCGGCAAGGGTTAATTCTTCTTCTTCTTCGCACCTGTCAGGGGGAGGAGCTAACGGACTTTATTGGGGTCTGTAGTCTCTTCCTATCGCCTTTTGTGACATTTAACCCTTCACACCCCTCCGTCTAGACGATTCCTCCTGATATCTCGTCCTGCGGGATCTTCCTCTTATCAGGATCTCCCATCATCCTGTGGGCTGGGAGGGAAAGGGTTAATTCTGGGTGCCGGTCCCCCCCCCCCCCCCAATTCTGGACAGTCCTTGATAATAACTCCCCTCCAAATTCACACCCACCACCCCCACTCCTCTGTGTACAGCCAGCCTGTTCCCACCTACAGCTGGCATGCAGAGGGTATATGGTGACCCGGCCAGCCATGGCTCACATAAGAGATTAATTGTGGCACCACTGTCACTGGTCATAATTGGTAGTACATGGAGAACCAATAATGCCACTAGGAGAAAATGGTGGCACGGGTGGGGCCGATGGTACAACTGTCAGTGACAGCGGGCATGTGGAGGGTTAATGGAACCAGCGCCAGGGACAGGCCTTGCACAGAAGGTGGATGATGATCGTGTTAGTGACGGCTGGCATGCAAATGGTTAATGGCACTAGTGATGGAAATAAGGGTGCATGAAGGGTTACTAGTGATAGTGGGCACATGGAGGCTTGCTGCCACCTTGTGCCAATATAGGGAGATAGGGCGTGCACAGAGAGTTAAGGGCACTAGTGCTAGGGGCACACAGGGCTTTATTGGCACCAGTGCTAGTGATAGGGGCACAGGGGCTTTATTGGTGCTAGTGATAGGGGCACAATGGCTTTATTGGCACCAGTGCTAGTGATAGGGGCACAGGGTCTTTATTGGTGCTCATGATAGGGGCACAAGAGCTTTTTTGGCACCGGTGCTCATGATAGGGGCACAAGGGCTTAATTGGCACCAGTGCTAGTGATAGGGGCACAGGGGATTTATTGGCACCGGTGCTAGTGATATGGGCACACAGGGGCTTTATTGGCGATGGGGGCACACAGGGGCTTTATTGATGCTAGTGATAGGGCACAGGGGCTTTATTGCACCTGTGATAGGGCACACGGGGGCTTTATTGGTGCTGGTGATGGGGGCACACAGGGCTTTATTGGTGCTAGTGATAGGGGCACAATGGCTTTATTGGCACCAGTGCTAGTGATAGGGGCACAGGGTCTTTATTGGTGCTAGTGATAGGGGCACAAGAGCTTTTTTGGCACCGGTGCTCATGATAGGGGCACAAGGGCTTAATTGGCACCAGTGCTAGTGATAGGGGCACAGGGGATTTATTGGCACCGGTGCTAGTGATATGGGCACACAGGGGCTTTATTGGCGATGGGGCACACAGGGGCTTTATTGATGCTAGTGATAGGGGCACAGGGGCTTTATTGGCACCTGTGATAGGGGCACACGGGGGCTTTATTGGTGCTGGTGATGGGGGCACACAGGGGCTTTATTGGTGCTAGTGATAGGGGCACACAGGGGCTTTATTGGCGATGGGGGCACACAGGGGCTTTATTGGCGATGGGGGCACACAGGGGCATTATTGATGCTAGTGATAGGGGCACAGGAGCTTTATTGGCACCTGTGATAGTGGCACACAGGGGCTTCATTGGCACCAGTGATAGGGGCTTTATTGGCGCTGGTGATGGGTGACCACAGGGGCTTTATTGGCACCAGTGATAGGGGCACTCAGGGGCGTTATTGTGCTAGTGATAGGGGCACACAGGCTTTATTGGGGCTGGTGATAGGGGCACACAGGGGCTTTATTGGCGCTAGTGATAGGGGCACACAGGGGCTTTATTGGCGCTAGTGATAGGGGCACACAGGGGCTTTATTGGCGCTAGTAATAGGGGCACACAGGGGCTTTATTGGTACTGGTGATAGGGGCTTTATTGGCGCTGGTGATAGAAGTGCACAGATGTTTGCTGGCACTAGTGATAGGCAACACAGGGGCTTAGGGTGGGGCACATGGAAACCTAATGGCACCATTTAATATAGGTGGGGGGGGGACAGGGTGGGATTATGGCACCAGTGCTAGTGATAGGGGCACACAGGGGCTTTAATGGCACTAGTGATGGGAGCACAGAGGAATTATTGCACTAGTGATGGGGGGGGGGGGGGGGGCACATGAAGGTTTAGCGTCAATACAATTCAATTCTAATGACCTTACATCCTCGCACACTTATCATCCATCACACCCACCACTGACAGTGTCTGTGCCCTGTGTGTCACCCCCTCAGACTGCCAGTAGAGGGAGTCACGGTTACAGACTGCTGTGGTCCTGGAGAGTTCCCATAGTGCTCAGCTCTTTGGTCCTGTGCAGCCCTCTTCTCATATGTCTGTACCGCTCTGGTTATCTCCTCCCCTAACCTGTGTCTCTGGGGACATGGTGATGACTATGTACCCCGTATCTCTGTCTCCAGGGACATGGTGGGTATGATGTACCCCGTATCTCTGTCTCCATGGACATGGGTATGATGTACCCCGTATCTCTGTCTTCAGGGACATGGCGGGTATGATGTACCCCGTATCTCTGTCTCCAGGGACATGGTGATGTACCCCGTATCTCTGTGTCTCCTGGGACACGGTGATGATGTAGCTCTCTGTCTTAAGTGGTACATCACAGCCATGTCCCTAATCTGTGTCTCCGGGACACAGCGGTTATGTACCCCATATTCTGTGTCTCCAGGGACATGGCGGGTATGATGTACCCCGTATCTCTGCCTCCGGACATGGTATGATGTACCCCGTATCTCTGTCTCCAGGGACATGGATGATGATGTACCCTGTATCTGTGTCTCCAGGGACATGGGATGATGTACCCGATGTCTCATACCCCTGTATCTCTGTGTCTCCAGGGGACATGGTGATGTACCCTGTATCCCTGTGTCTCCAGGGACATGGTGATGATGTACCCCGTATCTCTGGCACACGTACCCCATCTCTGTGTCTCCAGGGACATGGTGATGATGTACCCCGTATCTCTGTGTCTCCAGGACATGGGTGATGATGTACCCCGTGTCTCTGGCACACGGTGGCGGGTATGATGTACCCCGTATCTCTGTCTCCAGGGACATGGATGTACCCCGTATCTCTGTGTCTCCAGGGACATGGTGATGATGTCTCCATGGACATGGTGATGGTGTACCTGTATCTCTGTGTCTCCATGGGGATGATGTACCCCGTATCTCTGGCACACGGTGGTGATGATGTACCCCGTATCTCTGTGTCTCCAGGGACATGGTGATGATGTACCCTGTATCTGTGTCTCCAGGGACACAGCGGTGATGTACCCCGTATCTGTGTCTCCAGGGACATGGTGATGATGTACCCCATATCTCTGGCACATGGTAGTGATGATGTACCCCATGTCTCTGTGTCTCCAGGGACATGGTGACGATGTACCCCCGTATCTCTGTGCCTCCAGGGACATGATGATTATGGTTTACACCATGTACCTCTGTGTCTTCAGGGACACAGCGGTGATGATGTACCCGTATCTCGTGTCTCCATGGACACAGCGGTGATGATGTACCCCATACTCGGTGTCTCCAGGGACACAGCGGTGATGATGTACCCGTATCTCGGTGTCTCCAGGGACACAGCGGTGATGATGTACCCCTTCTCGGTGTCTCCAGGGACACAGCGGTGATGATTTACCCCGTATCTCGGTGTCTCCAGGGACACAGCGGTGATGATGCATACCCCGTATCTCGGTGTCTCCAGGGACACGGCGGTGATGATTATTTTACAGGGTTTAAATAATGCCAAAGTTTGCGCTGCCGTTTTACAATGTAAAGGGAGTATGGTACACTTACTATACAGTTCAATACACAAGGATTAGCTGGGCCCTGCTCATGGAACTTACAATCTGAAAGGGAGGGGGAAGTGGTACAGAAGGTAATATCTGTCAGGGATGGGCTGATGGATATAGTCAAAGTACAGTTTTGAGGTGGAGGTGGGGTAGGCTTCTCTGATTAGATGAGTTTCAGGGATCGCCTAAAGGCCAGCAGAGAAGGAGATAACCAAACAGATTGGGGTAGGGAGTTCCAGAGGGTGAAAGAGGTTTAGATGTTCTGGAGGCAAGCACAGGAAGAGGTGATGAGGGAACTAGAGAACAAGAGGTCTTGGGGGGGGGGGGGGGGGGGGGGGGGTTGGAGCAGAGTGGGTGATATTTCGAGTTGCCGTTGGTGATGTAGCTGGGGCAGAGTTGGGCTTTGTACATTGTAGTTAGCCGAGAAAAATTCAATAGCCAGTGCGGCTCTTCTACTTGATTTCGAGCATGTGTGGCACTTTGTGCGTCGGAGTTGTCTACACATGATCGGAATTTACGCAAATGGATTTTGTTGTCGGAAAAATTTGAGTACCAGCTCTCAAATTTGGTGTGACGGAAATTCCGATGGAGCCTACACACGGTCGGAATTTCCGACAACGAGCTTCGATCGCACATTTGCCGTCGGGAAGTCCGACCGTGTGTACGTGGCATTAGAGTGTAAGGAGGTAGTGGTGGTCTTTTTGGTTTTTGTAGGGCGGTTTCAATGGAATGTTGTGTGTAGGAGTAAGGCTGTAGGGGGGTCAAGAAGAGCATCAACTCGTACAGTTGTGGACAAGGGGTTCAAGAAGTTTAAAGGCAAACGGGGAGCAGATAGATGGGTCTTAAGTTGTTCAAAGCAGGGAGGGGAAGATGCTGGTGGAGAGGAAGAGATTGAAGATGTGAGTTGGAGCGTGTAGAACAGAGGAGGTCCCAGGGGACCGTTGTTAATTTTGTCGAATAAAGTATTTTTTTAGTCTAAATCAGGGATCCTCAAACTACGGCCCTCCAGCTGTTGCAGAACTACACATCCCATGAGGCATTGTAAAACTCTGACATTCACAGACATGACTAGGCATGATGGGAATTGTAGTTCCTGAACAACTGGAGGGCCGTAGTTTGAAGACCCCTGGTCTATTTTAGTCGACTAAAATGGCATTTCAATCAAAATCTGTCTATAAAACTAAATTCAAAATCTGACATCAAAAGTAACACTGCAGGGGACAGTGGTGAGGTGGGCCTCAGAGAAGGAGTTGGGCAACTTCCTCAGTAGCAACAAGTCAAAGGAGGAAAGTGTTGAGTGTGTTGGTGGACCTGGTATGTTGGGTGAGAAAGCTATGCAGATGTATCTCCAGTCTCCAGTGACAATGTCCCCCATATCTCTGTCTCAAGAGATGTGGTGGTGATGATGTACCCTGTATCCCTCTGTCTCCAATCAGAGGCGGCTCTCTAATTAGGCAAATTAGGCGGTCGCATGCGGCCTCCTAATTTGCCTGTGCTCAATCACTGATTCTCTCCCCCCCCTCTTTATCTCACCCTCTTTTCTGTGTGCTTGTATTTTTTTTTTTTTCCTATTACGGGCGTGATTGGGGCCTCATGTGTAAGTTTCGCCTAAGGCCTCACAAAGCCTAGAGCCGCCTCTATCTCCAATGGCATAGCATTAACCATGTACCCCGTATCAGTCTCCAGAGACATGGCGGTGATGATGTACCTTGCATCTCCAGGAACATGGCGGTGACGATGTACCTCACATCTCTGTGCTTTTCCAGGGGCAGGTCATTGACGTTCTCTGTATGTATGTATGTATATATATATATATATATATATATAATATAATATAATATAATTAATTTTAATTTTTTTTTTTTGCAGGGACATGTCAGTAATGATGTACCCCCGGGAGGAGAAGCTGGACAAGCTGTCACAGGAGGAGATCATCTCCAACACCAAGCTGGTAATACAAGGTTTGGAGGCCCTCCGCAATGAGCACAACTCCATCCTGCACAGTCTACTGGAAACCATCAAATGCCTCAAAAAGGACGAGGAGGCCAATCTGGTGCATGAGAAGTCGGGCCTGCTGCGCAAGTCGGTGGAAATGATTGAGCTGGGGCTTGGGGAGGCACAGGTGAGTGTTTAACCATTCAACCCTAGGATATCTGCTACACGCAGCTAATCGGTCAGTCGGTTGGGGGGGGGGGGGGGGAAGCTCCCTGGGGTTTGTTCATGGCAGATTTAGGGCCTGTGTTGATGGGCTTTCGTTCACTTCATGCAAGTTCTGCAGTCCCATACAAGCCTATAGGAAAGCAAAACTCACTTGATGCAGGACAAATGGAGGTCGGAAGGAGATAAATGCAGGTCAAAGGCACCTGTCAAGGAATTCTGAATGACCTCAGAAGTGTCTCCAATTGATGACCTTGACACAAGCCCAAAGCCCACATACTTAGGCTCCGAGCAGTTTAGTTAAAGTGGACCAGAACACACAAAGTGAAAATTTGCTCTTTTAGAGAAAATCTTGATTGGACCTAAGCTGTAGCCTTAAATTTACCATTTGTCTTGAATACCTCCTTAAAGTGGTGTTGCCACCAAAAAAAAAAAAAATGCTTAAAAATCATTAAAAAAAAACAATTATTGGGGAAAAAAATTAAAAAAAAAAATTGGAAAAAATTAAAAAATTTTTTACTCACCTCTAAATGCCTTTTGCTAGGGCGTCCCTCGTAGTCTGCCACCTTCAGTGCCCGGGCTAAGTGACATCCCTTCCCCCTCAGCGCCGCACAGTCATCTGGGACCTGTCACTTGTCCCAGATGACTGAGCGTCGTATCACTGCCGCTCGTTCATGCGCAGTGGGTGCCCGGCTGTGCAGCCACAGCCGGGTGGCCACAGTAAGAATGCCGGTGCCGCGAGCGGAGCGGGGAACGAGGGGGAGGCTTCATTCCCCCGCATCACTGGACCCCGGGACAGGTAAGTGTCCGATTTATTAAAAGTCAGCAGCTGCAGTATTTGTAGCTGCTGACTTTTTTTTTTTAAAATTGTATTTTTAGGGGGCACCCCACTTTAACCACTTTCAGACCTGGCTTAAGACCAGACCACTTTTTGCGATTCGGCACTGCGTCGCTTTAAACTGACAATTGTGCGGTTTTGCGACGTGGCTCCCAAACAAAATTGACGTCCTTTTTCCCCACAAATAGAGCTTTCTTTTGGTGGTATTTGATCACCTCTGCAGTTTTTATTTTTTGGCGCTATAAACAAAAAAAATTGTGACAATTTAGGAAAAAACGCATTGTTTTTTTACTTTATGGTATAATAAATATCCCCCAAAAATATATAAAAAAAAAAAAATATTTTTTTTTTTTATTTTTATTATTACTGCGACATTATGTCGGACAGATCTGACACTTTTGGCGCTATTCTGGGACCATTTACATTTATACACCGATCAGTGCGTTTAAAAATGCATTGATTACTGTGTAAATGTGACTGGCAGTGAATGGGTTAACCACTAGGGGGGCGCTGTAGGGGTTGTGTCCTAGGGAGTGATTCCTACTGTGGGGGGGAGGGGCTATGTGTGGCACGACACTGATCACCGCTCCCCATTACAGGGCGCATGACAAGTGTCACTAGGCGGAACGGGGAAATACTTGTTTACATCAGCATTTCCCGTTCTTCCTCTCCGTGAGACGATCGCGGGTATCCCCACGGACATAGAGTCCGCGGGACCCATGCGCACTCGCAGCGGGCACGCGCGTAAACTGCTTCTTAAAGTACAGGTACGTTAATTTGCCTGTACGTGCCCTTCTGCCGACGTATATCGGGGTGATCCGGTTGGCAAGCGGTTAAATTTACCATTTGTTTTGAATTCCTACTTTAAAGTGGATGTAAACCCCAAATTTTTATTTTTTGATTTCATAATGTAGAGAATACGGTTTCCTTTCATTTGAGCCCAGTCTTGCCACACAGATTTACTCGAGGCCTGAGCAATCCTCTTTTATTGTTCAGTTAGAGAAATCTTGACAAAGTCTTGAAAACTTTGTCAAAAACGCCCCCTTGCTGTGAGTGACAGGTGATTTACATATCTCATGAACTAGCCTGAGACAGGCACATCCTGTGTAAAAAGTTCACAATTCACATCCCCCTCCCCTCCAGCTCTCCCAGCTTTACTGTGTTTTGACTGGATGCTTCTCATCATGGGATGCAGTGAACAGTCAGCAGACTATAGACAGACAAGTGATTTAGGGGACATGTATGTAGTCAGAGCTGGGCAGAGTAGAACATCCAGTGATCTGATGATAACCTGTCTCAGGCTAGTGCATGAGATATGTAAATCACCGTCACTCACAGCAAGGGGGCGTTTTTGACAAAGTTTTCAAGACTTTGTCAAGATCTTTCTAACTGAACAATAAAAGAGGATTACTCAGGCCTCCAGTAAATCTGCGTGGCAAGACTGGGCTCCAATGAAAGGAAATCTTATTCTCTACATTAACCACTTCAGCCCCGTACCAATTTGCAGCCAAAGGACCAGGCCCCTTTTTGCGATTCGGCACTGCGTCGCTTTAACTGACTGTCGTGCGACGTGGCTCCCAAACAATATTGGCGTCCTTTTTTTTTTCCCACAAATAGAGCTTTCTTTTGGTGGTATTTGATCGCCCCTGCGGTTTTTATTTTTTGCGCTATAAACAAAAATAGAGCGACAATTTTGAAAAAAATTCAATATTTTTTACTTTTTGCTATAAATATCCCCAAAAAAATATATAAAAAATTTTTTTTTTTTCCTCAGTTTAGGCCGATACGTATTCTTCTACATATTTTTGGTAAAAAAAAAAATCGCTATTAGCGATTATTGATTTGTTTGCGCAAAAGTTATAGCGTTTACAAAATAGGGGATAGTTTTATAGCATTTTTATTAATATTTTTAATTTTTTTACTAGTAATGACGGCGATCAGCGATTTTTTTTTTTTTTTTTTTTTATTGTGACTGCGACATTATGGCGGACACATCGGACATTTTTGACACATTTTTGGGACCATTGTCATTTATATAGAAATCAGTGCTATTTAAATGCACTGATTCCTATGTAAATGACACTGGCAGTGAAGGAGTTAACCACTAGGGGGCGGGGAGGTGCAAAGTATGACATGTTGTGTGTGTTTTTGTATTTTTTTTTTTTTTTTATTGTGACTGCGACATTATGGCGGACACATCGGACATTTTTGACACATTTTTGGGACCATTGTCATTTATATAGAAATCAGTGCTATTTTTTTTTTTTTTTTTTACATGTTTGTGTGTGTTTTTGTATTTTTTTTTTTTTTATTGTGACTGCGACATTATGGCGGACATCGGACATTTTTGACACATTTTTGGGACCATTGTCATTTATATAGAAATCAGTGCTATTTAAATGCACTGATTCCTATGTAAATGACACTGGCAGTGAAGGAGTTAACCACTAGGGGGCGGGGAGGTGCAAAGTATGACGTGTTGTGTGTGTTTTTGTATCTTTTTTTTTTTTTTTTTTTATAGTAGGGGGGCGTGGCTGACGTCTGACGTCATTGATCGGCTTTCCTGATGACAGGGAACAGCAGATCAGTGACAGGCAGTGTAGGAAGCGCGGGGAGAGGTTTGTTTACACAGACCTCTCCCCGTTCTTCAGCTCTGTGACCCGATCGCGGGACACCAGCGGCGATCGGGTCCGCTGGTCCCGCGGCCGTGGTCACGGAGCTCCCGACCGGGTCGCGAGCGCGACCCCATGGCTAGGCAATTAAAGGGGACGTATATATACGTGCTTTTGCCTAGCCGTGCCATTCTGCCAACGTATATGTACAGGCGGCGGTCGGGAAGCGGTTAAGGCCTACTTTCTCTTCCGGTAGGTTGCATTAAGGCGCCCTATTTGTTTAATTAAGCTGTTAAGGCACCATAAAGGGCAAAAAAAAAACCTGCATCTTCTATTCCAATGCAAAGCACCACAATACATGGCGGTGCCTTCCCGTGTGTGTGCGCCGTCTCCAGCATGGACAGTAAAGTGTCGAAGATTTACAGACCCACCCTGGAGAGAAATACGAGTATCTGTAAAGCAAGAAAACCAGCCAGTCCTGGCTTATAGCTTGAATTAAAGCTGAACTCCGGGCAAAAAAAAAAAAAGGTTACACATTCTTTAGAAGGGCCATCGTTTACCCATAACAAATATAATATTCGTTGTGAGTCCAATGCTTGAGCCACTGCAGAAGAAATTCTGGAAAGCTACATAATTTGTTGGGTTTTTTACTCCTGGTCTACCCACCCACCAACATGGCCACGTTTGATTGGCAGGATAGGAGACACCTGTACTGACTTTGCCCCATCATGGTTGACAGGCCTGGAGACTCGTGGTCTGCCATGTCGATTGCCAGCTATATTTCCCAAAGCTTCATGGGAATTGTAGTTCGTCCCAGTGGGCCCTGCATAGTGACAAGAAGTGATATCAATTTTTCACTAGTACCGCCTCCTTGTGCCCGGGCGTAGCTGTGGTTTGTCATTTTAAGTGATGGCATCACTGACTTTAATGAGGTAATTTACTTAGAAACTAGGTTGGTTTAAAAAAAAAAAAAAAATCAAGATTAGAAACCAGCCCAGTGCTCAGCTTTAATTATGTATATGCTGGCCTCATTAAAAATAAGTAGTCTTGAGTCACTTGTGTTGCCAGGATGTGTCATCATTGCTGTCTTCTGGCATTAGCTGCATCACCAGTGGACCGCCTGTGCCATCACTTTGGCACCAGCAGACTGGTCTGTGGAGTCTGAGCAGTACTAGCGGAAGGGCCTGCTGCCCCCCCCCCCCCACTAGCTTATGAGCCTGTACCACCACTGCTGCCCCCCCCCACTAGCGTATGGGCCTGTACCGCCACCGATGCCCCTCCCACTAGCGTATGGGCCTGTACCGCCGCCGCTGCCCCCCCCCCACTAGCGTATGGACCTGTACCGCCACCGCTGCCCCCCCCCCACTAGCGTATGGACCTGTACCGCCACCGCTGCCCCCCCCCCCACTAGCGTATGGGCCTGTACCGCCACCGTTGCCCCCCCCCCCCCACTAGCGTATGGGCCTTTACCACCACTGCTGCTGCCCCCCCCCCACTAGCGTATGGGCCTGTACCGCCACCGATGCCCCCCCACTAGCATATGGGCCTGTACCGCCACCGATGCCCCCCACTAGCTTATGGGCCTGTACTGCCGCCGCTGCCCCCCCCCCCCACCAGCGTATGGACCTGTACCGCCACCGCTGCCCCCCCCACTAGCATATGGGCCTGTACCGCCACCGCTGCCCCCCCCCACTAGCGTATGGGCCTGTACCGCCACCGCTGCCCCCCCCCCCCACTAGCGTTTGGGCCTGTACCGCCACTGCTGCCCCCCCACTAGCTTATGGGCCTGTACCGCCACTGCTGCCCCCCCCCACTAGCGGATGGGCCTGTACCGCCACTGCTGCCCCCCCCCTAGCCTGTACCGCCACTGCTGCCCCCCCCCCTAGCGACGGGCCTGTACCGCCACTGCTGCCCCCCCCCTAGCGGACGGGCCTGTACCGCCACTGCTGCCCCCCCCCCCCCCACTAGCGGACGGGCCTGTACCGCCACCGCTGCCCCCCCCACTAGCGACCCGGGCCCGCCCCCCACCCGAACCGCCACCCCCCCCCCACTAGCGGACGGGCCTGTACCGCCACCGCTGCCCCCCCCACTAGCGGACGGGCCTGTACCGCCACTACTGCCCCCCCCCCCACTAGCGGACGGGCCTGTACCGCCACTACTGCCCCCCCCCCCCCCCACTAGCGGACGGGCCTGTACCGCCACTGCTGCCCCCCCCCCCCACTAGCGGACGGGCCTGTACCGCCACCGCTGCCCCCCCCCCCACTAGCGGACGGGCCTGTACCGCCACCGCTGCCCCCCCCCCACTAGCGGACGGGCCTGTACCGCCACCGCTGCCCCCCCCCCCACTAGCGGACGGGCCTGTACCGCCACCGCTGCCCCCCCCCACTAGCGGACGGGCCTGTACCGCCACCGCTGCCCCCCCCCCACTAGCGGACGGGCCTGTACCGCCACCGCTGCCCCCCCCCACTAGCGGACGGGCCTGTACCGCCACCGCTGCCCCCCCCCCACTAGCGGACGGGCCTGTACCGCCACCGCTGCCCCCCCCCCACTAGCGGACGGGCCTGTACCGCCACCGCTGCCCCCCCCCACTAGCGGACGGGCCTGTACCGCCACCGCTGCCCCCCCCCCCACTAGCGGACGGGCCTGTACCGCCACCGCTGCCCCCCCCCACTAGCGGACGGGCCTGTACCGCCACCGCTGCCCCCCCCCCCACTAGCGGACGGGCCTGTACCGCCACCGCTGCCCCCCCCCCACTAGCGGACGGGCCTGTACCGCCACCGCTGCCCCCCCCCCCACTAGCGGACGGGCCTGTACCGCCACCGCTGCCCCCCCCACTAGCGGACGGGCCTGTACCGCCACCGCTGCCCCCCCCCCCACTAGCGGACGGGCCTGTACCGCCACCGCTGCCCCCCCCACTAGCGGACTGGCCTATACCGCCACCGCTAGATCTGTGCTGTCTAAGCAGCAGCCAGTGTTGCCAGGTGTACAATTTCCAGCTGTCTACTTCTCTGTGGACACTTGGTGGTGGTAAATCATATTTGTATCATCTAATGCCCACTGCCAGGTTGCCACATTCTGCATATATGCCACCGTGCCTGCTGTCCTGTGTATCCCCACTGGTTGACATCAAAACGTTATTATGCCATTATTAATGCTAAACAGGACATAACTAAATGCTACTCGGTGTTCAGTCACGTCATTATTACAATTTTACATTTATTTTTGTATTTCCCAACAATGTGAGTAGCAGAATTTTATTTTATATATATATTTGTCCCTCTGCATGTTTGTCATGTTTAAGGAAGGAGGAGGAGGGGGGACCACATTGAATAAGCAGACCTTGCCTAAAGTGCAAGGTCCAAGGTTCCACTTTTAACGCTGACCTCTTATTCTGTTTCAGCTGATGATGGCGCTGTCCAATCACCTGACAGCTGTGGAATCGGAGAAGCAGAAGTTACGGGCACAGGTGAGGCGTCTGTGCCAGGAGAACCAGTGGCTCCGAGACGAGTTGGCCAATACCCAACAGAAGCTTCAGCACAGCGAGCAGAACGTGGCCCAGCTGGAGGAGGAGAAGAAACATCTGGAGTTCATGAACCAGCTGAAGAAGTATGACGAGGACGTCTCACCTACGGTAAGCCGGGAGTTCTGGCCGGATGTGACCAATTTTGAGGAAGGAAATTGTACATTAACCCATCCTCAATAGTCGCACTAATAATATTAATATATATATATATATATATATATATATATATATATATATATATATATATATATATATATATATATATGTGTGTGTGTGTAAAAAAAAAAAAAACACTTTCTTCTTAAATCACCAAAGTGACTCCTGGTTGCCATTTCCTGGCCCTCGGCTCCCTTCCTGGCAAAACTCCAGGTCCGCCTCGGGTGCCGCACATTGCGGGGGGGGGGTCATCCTGGCGGCTCAGAGTCCTCCCCCTCCCTCCTCACCTCCCTTCTCCTGACGCAGAGCAGTGATCTCCCTCTGTGTCACGGAGCTGAATTGTCCAGGCGGCCACAGTAACACTGTCCTGCCTCCTGTGATAGACGGCACACTGATCCAATGCTGGGAATTTTTAATCTGTGTGACATATCGCAGGAGGCGGGGCATTGTTACTGCGGCCGCCGAGCCCAGGAAATTCAAATCCAGCTCCGTGACACACCGGGAGATCGCTGCATCTGATGGGCACTGGTGAGGCTGCAGCTGACGGGCACTGGTGAGGATGCATTGATCTCTTATATCATATCTGTAGTCTCTGACCAGTGTTGGTCATCTTACTTTAAAAAAGTAATTAGTTAAGTTACAAATTACTTCTCCCAAAAAGTAATTGCGTTAGTAACTCAGTTACTACATTGGAAAAGTAATTAGTTACTCAGCAAAGTAACTGACTTTTTTTTTTTTTAAATTTTCTATACGTGTAACTAAGGGGCGGGTCTAGTATTACTGTAACCAAGGCGCCCATTTATTATTATTGTTATATATCGTGTAACCAAGGGGCTGCTCTATTATTACTCTTACCAAGGGGCAGATCTGTTATAGCGTGTAAGCAAGGGGCGGGTCTCTTATATCGTGTAAGGGGCGGATGGCTACAGAAGAGGGCGAATGTTAAATTAATGGGCAGAGCTCGATATCTAACAATAATAATAAATGTGCCCCTTGGTTACAGTAATACTAGACCCGCCCCTTAGTTACACGATAGACGCCCCTTGCAGAGTAGCACGAGCATCAGGAGCGTGCGGCATCGCCTCGTACAATTACATGTTAACTGCGCCTGCGCGGTGTAGAGTTCACTCAGAGCTGTTTAGGTTCGGCAATTTTCGGAAGCTCCGTTGTCCTTCGTACTGCGCAAGCCCTGCGCCTGCGCAGTACAGGGGGTCCTTATCCGGCGGGGGAACTTTTTCGGCAGGACACCGGAATTACACTACTGCCATCTAGTGGCGGTAGATGTAATTGGGGTAACTAAGCCAAAGTAATGGGAACTGAGTTACCATGAGGGGAAAAGTAATCAGTTAGATTACTAATTACCCTCTAAAGTAACTGCGTTAGGTAACTCAGTTTATTTTAACTCAGTTACTTACATCACTGTCTCTGACCATCTCCTGTATCATGTCTGCTAGAGGTACACCAAATGGAACTTTTGCTAATACTATTAGCAGTGTGTTTTAAGTAATGGAGACTGCGGACATGATACAAGAGATCAGGTCAGAGACTGCTGGACATGATACAAGAGATGGTCAGAGACTGCGGACATGATACAAGAGATGGTCAGAGACTGCGGACATGATACAAGAGATACAAGAGATGGTCAGAGACTGCGGACATGATACAAGAGATACAAGAGATGGTCAGAGACTGCGGACATGATACAAGAGATGGTCAGAGACTGCGGACATGATACAAGAGATGGTCAGAGACTGCGGACATGATACAAGAGATGGTCAGAGACTGCGGACATGA
>CM053028.1:24994121-25170109 GCA_028564925.1 Lithobates sylvaticus | reverse complement strand
GACTGAATTGTTTCCTCCGATAGGCCTTGACTGTTAAGCAGGGTATGGAGAGTAATTGCAGAGTAGCGCTGAAGAAAGGTTATCTTACCTTAAAAGTGCGCCGGCCTGTTTACCTGTTGCTACAGGTGGCCCTTATCTGCTGGGAGGTCCGGTGTGTGCGTGCCTTGGATCGTTCGGCCAGGTGATCGTTGGTGGAGTGGTGAGTCTGTATCTGTCCATGGCAGCAGTGTTTATGTGTGTGCCCATTGATTATATCCTTTTCCTCTGTCTATTGCTATTTGTATGCTGTTTGCTGGACGCTTCTGCGTTCCAGCAAACTACTCTCTTCGATTTCCGGGTCCGCGGGCGTTCTGCGCATGCGCGGACCCGATGTGAGAGCGAGGCTTGGTTCTCGCGCATGCGCGCTGAGGATCCCGGCGTCGGATGACGCCGATGACGTCACGGGCGGCAAATTTAAAAACCTTGCAAAGCTGACAGAGCCCTGGGAATGATTGCGGACGCCACAGCGACTTCCCGGGGCTAGTATTTCGGCGGTTCAAGGTAGGAACAGTCCTTATGCTGGGGCTTGGTTGGATTATTGCTGTATTTTGTCTGAAGATTGTATTTTTTACTGCAGTGTCAGGCTTGGTGTTTTTGGACATTATGGATGCTTCACTGCCCCCTAGTGGCCAGCCCGCTCATGTTAGGTAGGTCCTAAAGTACATTTGTTATATTTCTAATATTGAAGAGAGTAAGCATAGGCAGCAAATATGACCTGTCCCTTCTGTCTGTCTCTCTGTGTTCACAGCCCTTCCAAATCTGATCCACAACCTAGTGCCTATAGACGCAGTGGATCGTCAAAATCGCACCACCGCAAATCCTCCTCAAAATCCAGCCACCATAGGTCCGCCAGGTCGGAACAGCGTGACAGGGATTATTCCCGCCCCCCTGTGGCTCACTCCAGCAAGAGGCCAGAGAAAGCATGTTGGGGGTGCAAAATGCCTGTACCAGCAGACAAATCCTTATGTGACCATTGTTTCACTAAGGCAGCGGATGAGAGAGACGGCGCTGACCAGCGCCTAGAATCAATGGTGAGACGAGTGGTAAAAGAATCCCTGCAGGAAAGGGAAGCTCAACAGCCCTGTGAATCCCCGGCAGACCCGCTAGATCCTATAGTAGGAGAGGGGGTACTACAAGAAACATGGGATTCATCCCAACCTAGCCGCCATTCTGCCCTTGTCTCAGACAGTGAATCGGATCCGGAAGATCCAGGTTTGGGGTTTGACTATGGTTTGGTTCCCTCCCTGGTTAAAGCAGTGAGAGAGGCTCTGAAGTGGGAGGATCCTGTCACCTCCCCCCCGAAGCAGAGGAAATTTTTTAAACAGCTCAATAAGGAGCGTCAATTTTTTCCGTTTCTGTCTGAATTGGGTGATATTATTTCAGAAGAGTGGAGCAAGATGGATAAAAAGAGTTCCATGCAATCCAAAGTCCTTAAACTTTACCCCTTTAAGGAAGAAGATGTGAAACACCTGGAGTCAGCTCCAATGGTAGATGCAGCACTTATGCGTCTGGTGAGATATGTGACTCTCCCCTTAGAAGACACTGTGTCATTCAAGGATCCTTTAGAGAGACGGATCGATTCAGATCTAAAGAAAATCTATTTGACCTCCGGGATGGCGTGCAAGCCAGTGCTTGCGATCGCAGCAGTGTCAAAGGCCATAGAATTCTGGGCTGACAGCATTGAAGAATACCTGAGAGGCATTTCGATAGACACAGCTAAAGACTCACCTATTCAAGAGATTAGGATGGCTTCAGCCTTCTTGGGGGAGGCATCCATTGATGTCATTCGCCTGATGTCTCGGGATATGCTGGCAGCCGTTTCGGCGCGACGTGCGTTGTGGCTCCGTCCGTGGCTCGCAGACCCTGCTTCTAAGCAGGCTTGGTGCCGCATCCCCTTTGAAGGGTCCTCATTATTCGGCAATAAGCTTGATTCTGCCATATCCCGGGCCACAGGTGGGAAGTCTGGGTTTCTCCCTCAGGATAGGCGTCCTCAAAATCAGAGACGCTCTTTTCCAAGAAGACAGAATGCGGATCGTGCCAGGGATGCACGCAGCTATAAACCCGGCCGAGAATTCTCCAGGACATGGAGGTCCAGGCAGTCTTCTTTCAAGAAGGCCTCTAAAGGTGGTTCCTCTGGGAACCAGGAGGCTGGGAAGTCCTTTTGAAATTGGGCCCGCTCAGACATGTCGGGTGGGGGCCCGTCTTCTCCACTTCAAACATGTTTGGGCGGCCTCAATTCGGGACTATTGGACCGTAAAGACAGTATCGTCCGGTCACAAGTGGGTCTTCTGCAACACTCCAAAACTCAGATTCATCCCTACTACTCTTCCAAGCTCAGAAGAGAAAAGACAGGTCCTGTTGACCTACGTAAGCTGTTTATTGGAACAAGGAGCAGTCGTACCCGTCCCAGAAGAAGAGAGGGGCGAAGGCATGTATTCACCCCTGTTTTTGGTGCAGAAGAAGAACGGCACATGGAGGCCAGTAATAGACCTGACTCACCTCAACTCATTCATCCGCAAGGAGAAATTCAAGATGGAGTCCCTACTTACCATACAACAGTCAGTACACTTGGGAGACTGGTTAATATCAATCGACCTGAAAGACGCATATTTTCATGTGCCTGTGACAAGGGACTTCCACAAATTCCTCCGCTTCGCGGTAGGCAACCAACACCTTCAGTTCATTTGTCTACCCTTCGGGTTAACCACGTCACCCCGGGTTTTTTCCAAGGTGCTATTGGCGGTAGTGGCTCTTCTCAGGGTCAAGGGTGTGCGTCTCCACCATTACTTGGACGACCTGCTTCTACTATCTCAGAGCAAGGATCAGCTATTAGTTCACAAAGAGGTTGTCATCTCTACCCTGCAAGAGTTCGGGTGGCTCCTGAACTTAGAAAAGAGCCAGCTAGAGCCATCTCAGTCCCTCGTGTTTCTGGGCGCTCTTTTCAACACCGTGGAGGGTTCCATCTCCCTCCCAGAGGAGAAAATCATGGTAATCCGAGACAGGATTCAGGAGGCACGTGGATCAACTCACCTTTCTGCTCTCCAGTGCCTGAAAATAATTGGTACGATGACAGCAACCATTCCCATGGTGAAGTGGGCCCAGTGGCATACCCGTCCCTTTCAGAAGGGATTTCTGCATCAGTGGAACTCTGTCGACCAGAATCAGCGCATCTTCCTTACCCCATCTATGAGGACATCTCTCCTCTGGTGGCTCCAGGGGAAGAATCTGCGCAACCATCATTCGATTGTCCCCATCTCATGGATCACGGTGACCTCAGATGCCAGCAACCAGGGTTGGGGCGCTCATTGCCTTTCGGAGGTAGCTCAGGGCAGGTGGACATGCCAGTCTCAAGGAGTCGTTTCCAACATCCTGGAACTGAGGGCAGCCTTTCAGGCACTCCTATCCTTTCGCCATCTAGTGTCGAACTCTTCCGTCATGCTAAGGTTGGACAACACAACAGCAGTGGCATACATAAGGAAACAAGGCGGGACTCACAGCTGGTCCCTGTTACAAGAAGTGGAGCTTTTAATGAGTTGGGCGCAAAAGAACTTAGCCAACATCTCGGCAGTATACATTCCGGGGGTCCAGAATGTGCAAGCAGACTTCTTGTCCCGGGTCGAGTTGGACAACAACGAATGGTCCCTCCACAGAGAAGTTTTCGAGTGGCTCCTAACACTGGGTGTGTCTCCGGAAGTCGACATGTTCGCTTCCCCGTGCAACTTCAAGATACCGAAGTACTTTGCGAGGTTCAGGGACCCTCAGGCGTTCGGGATAGATGCTCTCACGACCAGTTGGGAGTTCCAGAGGGCCTATGCCTTCCCTCCAGTACCGGTAATTCTGCAGTTTCTGCGGAGGCTCAGAACAGAAAAAGTGGAGATTATTGCGGTTATTCCATTCTGGCCCAACAGGCCGTGGTTTCCTCTGCTGCTGCTCCTCAGCTATCAAGACCCAATTCCCCTACCTCTCAGGCCGGATCTATTGTCTCAAGGCAAGACGTTACACCCGTTTCCAGCATGTCTGCATCTCAAGGTGTGGTTCTTGAGAGGGGAAGGCTAGAGGCGCTTGGTTGCCCGAAAGAAGCGATTCCAACTCTTCTTAATGCCAGGCGAAGAAGCACTAATAGGGTGTATGAGCGCATTTGGTCCAGGTTTGCTGAACACATGTCGTCAAGAGAAAACTCGTGTAACTCTCCAGAGGTTCATGATATCCTGAGCTTTCTTCAGTCTGGATTAGACTTATCCCTGGCGGTCGGTTCGTTAAGGGTGCAAGTGTCAGCCATCTCAGCCTTCACGGGAGTCTCATGGGCGAATCACGCCTTAGTTCGTCAATTCTTTAAGGGTGCCATCAGGCTCAGACCACAAAGAAGACCCAGGTTTCCCAAATGGGACCTTCCATTAGTTTTGGATTTTCTGTCAAATCTTGGGAAAGATTCGTCTCAACCTTTGCCTGTTAAGGATCTTACTCTAAAGACTATCTTCCTAGTGGCAATAACGTCAGCGAAAAGGGTATCAGAGATCAGGAATCTGGGTTCAGAGGAACCTTTTCTGACCTTTTTTGAAGACAGAGTAGTGCTGATTCCAATGTTAGGGTCAAACCCTAAAGTGACCACAGTCTTCCATGAGAATCAGGAGATTGTACTTCCTACCTTCAAAACATCAGATGACCAAGAGATCCATCCTCTCGATGTAGGCCACACCTTAAAACAATATCTGGAGGCAACAGCTCCATTCAGGCAAACGGAATTCCTCTTTGTCCTTCTTCATGGCAAGAATAAAGGGATGCGTGCGTCAATTAGGTCAATTTCCGCGTGGATTGTGCAGACGATTCAAAGGGCATACAGAGCTAAGGGCTTGGCTCCTCCTGAGGCAGTGACGGCTCATTCAACACGGAGCATCTCAACTTCGTGGGCAGCTTCTCGGCATGTGGCGCCTGATGTTATTTGTAGAGCGGCCTCTTGGTCCACAATTAATACTTTTCTTTCTCATTATTGCGTTGAACCAGCTGCGCTGTCTTCTATTAATTTTGGTTTACAAGTATTGTCATTGGACAATGTTAAATAAATTTGGTTTTCTTTGCTCAACATTTTGCCCACCCGAGTGTGTTTTGGCGAGTTATTTCCCACACGTATGCTGCCATGGAGCCTGTCAGGAAAACGGAAAATTTATATCAAATACTTACCGTAATTTTCCTTTCCTGATAGGCTCCATGGCAGCAGGAGTTCCCTCCCAAATGTCTGGAGTAGGCTAGTTACGGAACACGGATAGCAGCCAGGAGCAAAGATTTATGGGAGAGGGGTCCTATTGGGTAGTTATGGAGGCGGGGCCAACCCACACGTATGCTGCCATGGAGCCTATCAGGAAAGGAAAATTACGGTAAGTATTTGATATAAATTTTCCGTTTTTTTTTTTTAAAAACATTGAATATCAACAAATACAGATTATTTAGACTATTATAAAAAAAATAATATTGAAGTACTGATGGTTTTTTTTTTTTTTTTTTCCCTTAGAAACATCTTAAAAGTTAGAAATATTTTTTTATTTTTTTTTCTCGTTCAAAAGTTTTTATTTTTAAAAACATTGAATATCAACAAATACAGATTATTTAGACAATTATAAAAAAATAATATTGAAGTACTGATGTTTTTTTTTTTTCCTTAGAAACATCTTAAAAGTTAAAAAAAATGTTTTAATTTTTTTTCTCGTTCAAAAAGTTTTTATTTTTAAAAACATTGAATATCAACAAATACAGATTATTTAGACAATTATAAAAAAATAATATTGAAGTACTGATGTATTTTTTTTTCTAAGTTTTACTGTGTTAAGGGGTACACAAAACAAATATATGGAGGGGGGGGGGGGGGGGTTCTCAAATATGACTGCAAATGTGGAAATAGCCTTTAACTCTATGAAGAAAACCTATAAATATTGTTAAATAATATAAAGCTTTAGACTCTATTTTCTAAGGACAATTCTAAACACCAAAATTGTCACACAATGTGCTTTTCTACGATACTTATTGAACGCTGACATTAAAGCCAGTTGAAACTTTGTTGTTATGATGATTCTTTTAGCCGGTAACCCCCGGGGGCATGCTGCTTGTTGTATTCCTGTTACAATTGCACTGTATGAAATACAAAGCTTCGATAATTACCTAGTTCTCTTCTTTTGTAAATATGTGACTCCAGATATGATTGTGTGAGTTGAATTTGAAGCAGAACTCAAATTACCTTTAGCCCTTTCACTATGAGAGACATTTTTCCAAATTTTCGTGTTTTTTTTTTTGCACGCATATTTAAAATAATCATTTTAGGCCTGAAGATTGATAAAAAAAAACAATACATAAAGTATTTTCCCACTTCCTGATTTTACATTTTTTTTATTTTTTTTTGCATATCTGTCACATTTAACCTTTTTCTGACACTTGCTGTTTACAAGTTTGAATGAGTATTTTTTATTTTTTTGCTAGAAAGTTACTTAGAACCCCCAAACAATATATATATGTTTTTGTTTTTTTTGGCAAAAGACTCTAGAGAATAAAATGGCAGCCATTGCAATATTATGTCACACTGTATCCCCCCCCCCCCCCCCCCCCCCCCCCCCCCCCCCCCAAAAAAAAACCTACATTTTTTTTTTTTTTTTTTTTTGCATATCTGTCACATTTAACCTTTTTCTGACACTTGTTGTTTACAAGTTTAAATTAGTATTTTTTTGCTCAAAATTACTTAGGACCCCAAAACATTATATATATATATATATATATATATATATATATATTATATATATATATATTAGCAAAAGACTCTAGAGAATAAAATGGCAGCCTTTGCAATATTTTATGTCACACTGTATTGCATTTTTTTAGGGGGGGGGGAGGGAATACACTTTCATTAATAAAAAAAAAAAAAGAATAAAACAAAACAGTAAAGTTGGCCCAATTTTTTTTGTATAATGTGAAATATGATGTTGCGCTGAGTAAATAGATACCTAACATGTCACGCTTTAAAATTGTGCACAGTCATGGAATGGCGACAAACTGTGGTACTTAAAAAAAAAAACATAGGCAATGCTTTAAAAAAAAATAACGGTTACCAGTTTACAGTTACAGAGGAGGCCGAGAGCTAGAATTATTGCTCTCGCTCTAATGATCGCGGTGATACCTCACATGTGTGGTTTGAACACTGTTTACATTTGTGGGCGTGACATATGTATGAGTCCCCTTCTGCGCACGAGCACGGACGGATGGGGCACTTTAAAAGTTTTTATTTATTTTTTCTTATTTATTTTTTTTTTTTTACACTGTTCCTTTAAAAAAAATAGTTTGATCACTTTTATTGCTGTCACAAGGAATGTAAACATCCCTTGTGACAGCAATAGTATAATGTGAAAGATAATGTTATGCCGAGTAAATAGATACCTTACGCTTTAAAATTGCGCACACTCGTGGAATGGCGACAAACTACAGTACTAAAAAAAAACAAAGGCGATGCTTTAAAAATATGTAATGGTTACCAGTTTAGAGGTACAGAGGAGGTCTAGTGCTGGAATTATTGCTCTCGCTATAATGATCGTGTCGATACCTCACATGTGTGGTGACTTACGTATACGTCCGCTTCTGCGCATGAGCGCGGTGGGATGAGGCACTTTAAATTAAATTTTTTTCTTATTTATTTTACTTTTAGTAATTTTTACACTGTCCCTTAACTTTTTATTTTTATTGTTTTATCGCTTTTATTGCTGTCACAAGAAATGTAAACATGCCTTGTTACAGCAATAATCATGTGTCAGGTATAAGGCTCCAAATCCCTCTGTTTTGGATACTGATTTTTTTTTTTTTAAATCTGGCGCCTTTAAAGGGGTTGTAAAGGTTCATTTTTTTATTTTCTAAATAGGTTCCTTTAAGCCAGTGCATTGTTGGTTCACTTACCTTTTCCTTCGATTTCCCTTCTAAATGTTTTTCTTTGTTTTCTTTGTCTGAATTTCTCACTTCCTGTTCCTCCTCAGTAAGCTGTTCTAAGTTAACTAACCACCGCTCGGATGATGGTGTGAAGTTTACTGAGGAGAAACAGGAAGTGAGAAATTCAGACAAAGAAAAAAAAACATTTAGAAATCGAAGGAAAAGGTAAGTGAACCAACAATGCACTAGCTTAACCGCTTCAGCACCGGGCCATTTTACACCCTTCCTTACCAGAGCACTTTTTGCGATTCGGCACTGTGTCGCTTTAACTAACAATTGCGCGGTCGTGCGACGTTACACCCAAACAAAATTGACGTCCTTTTTTTCCCACAAATAGAGCTTTCTTTTGGTGGTATTTGATCACCTCTGCGGTTTTTATTTTTTGCGCTATAAACAAAAGAAGAGCGACAATATTGAAAAAAAAACACAATATTTTTTTACTTTTTGCTATAATAAATATACAATTTTTTTAAAAAAAACAATTTTTTTCCTCAGTTTAGGCCGATACGTATTCTTCTACATATTTTTGGTAAAAAAAATCACAATAGGCTTATATAGATCGGTTTGCGCAAAAGTTATAGCGTTTACAAAATAGGGGATAGATTTATTGCATTTTTTTTTTTTTTTTACTAGTAATGGCGGCGATCTGTGATTTTTTTTTCGTGAATGCGACATTGCGGCGGACACTTCGGACACTTTTGACACATTTTTGGGACCATTCACATTTACACAGCGATCGTTGCTATAAAAATTGCACTGATTACTGTGTAAATGTGACTGGCAGGGAAGGGGTTAACACTAGGGGGCGCTGCAGGGGTTAAAATGTTCCCTAAGGTAGTGATTCTAACTGTGGGGGGAGGGGACTGACAAGGGGAGGAGACCGATCGGTGTTCCTCTGTACTGGGATCACATGATCGGTCTCCTCTCCGCTGACACACACAGCTCCACGGTCCCGTTGTCTTAACGGGCAATCGCGGGTGCCCGGCGGACATCGCGGCCGCCAGGCACTCGCACCGGGTCCCGAGTGGCGCCGCGGGCCCTAGGCGGCCGGGAATGGGAGGACGTCATATGACTCCCACCCAGGATGGAAGATCCACCTTGTGGGCGTCATATGACAGTGGGCGGTAGGGAAGTGGTTAAAGGAACCTATTTAGAAAATAAAAAACAAACCTTTACAACCCAGGCTCTGGTAAACTGGAAGTGACGTCGCTTCCGTGTTACTAGATCCGAGACCCAATCAAAACGGATTCCGGCTTTGTTCGGGTCTCCGGGCCAGCCGGTGGATGTGCCAGCTGGTCGCTCGGGCCTCCCAGTGGGACGGGAGAGCCCGGGTGGAGCGACGGAAGGCGACGGAAGGGCGGGATGTCCCCTCCCGCTGCTTGTGATAACAATCGACCGCCCGCTCTGAAAACCGGTACCGGGGTGATGCCTGCAGCTATGGGCATCAGCGCGGTACTACCACTTGAAGCAGAATGACGCACAGGTATGTGATTTTGCGGCAAACGGGTAAATGATTCAGATCACCAAACTCATTTTAATATCACACAAAGATAACCCAAGTAAATACAAAATACAGTTTTTAAATTATGATTTCATTTATTAGGAGAAAAGGCTGTCCAAACCTGCCTTGCCCTATGTGAAAAAGTAATTGCACCCTAAAACTAATAATTGGTTGCGCCACCCTTGGCGGCAACAACTGCAATCAAGCATTGGCGATAACTGGCAATGAGTCTTTCGCATTGCTGTGGAGGAATTCGGGGCCCACTCTTTTCACAGAATTGTTTTAATTCAGCCACATTGGAGGGTTTTCCAGCATGAACGGCCTATTTGAGATCATGCCACAGCATGTCTATTGGATTTAAGTCTGGACTTTGACTAGGCCACTCCAAAACCTTAATTTTCTTTTTTTGAGGCATTCAAAGGTGGACTTGCTGGTGTGTTTCGGATCATTGTCCTGCGCTTGAGCTTGAGGTCACCAGCTGATGGCCGGACATTCTCCTTCAGGATTTTCTGGTAGAGCGCGGAATTCATAGGTTCCATCAATGATGGCAAGTCGTCCAGCCCCAGACCATCACACTATCACCACCATTTGTGACTGTTGGTATGATGCTCTTTTTATGAAATGCAGTGTTCGTTTTACACCGGATGTAATAGGACACACACCTTACAAAAAGTTCAACTTTTGTCCCATTAGTCCACAGAATATTTGCCCAAAAGTCTTGGAGATAACTTTTGGTTCTTTTTGGTCAGCAGTGGCTTTGGCCTTGGAACTCTCCCATGGATGCCATTTTTTCCCAGTCTCTTTCTTTGTGTAAATCATGAACAATTGTAAATCATGTAAATCATGTAAAACAAGTGTAAATCATGAACAATCTTACCTGAGGCAAGTGAGGCCTGCAGTTCTTTAGATGTTATTCTGGGTTCTTTTATGACCTCCTGGATGAGTTGCCGGTGTGCTCTTGGAGTCATTTTGGTCAGCTGGCAACTCCTGGGTGTCAGGGCGGGGCTCAGCCCTTCCTTCTCTGAGCTGGCTGCTCAGCTGTCAGCTAATTGCCAGCTCCTATCTCTCCACAGTTACTCAGCTGTTGATGATATCCTGCTCGTCAGTCCTGCCTACTTAAGCCGTCCAGTCCAGAGGAGTTCTGCCTTCGCCTTGGTCACATCACAAGAAACTATCGCCTGCGTTCCTGTTTGAGCCCCCGTTCACACCTATGCGAATTCGATGCGGCTTACAACGCAACAAAATCGCAGGACATTTCAAAATACATTCATTTTAATGAGGCTGGTTCACATATCTGCGATGCATTCGCACTGCACCTTGCAGAAAAAACGTGTGCGTTTTTGGGGAAGTGCGGTCCGGCTCAGGTGCGAATTCAGGCCCATTATCTACTATGGGCACGCATCTGATTCGCAGATGCATTCCGTTCTGAACACAAATTCTTTCCTTCTCCTCACTACACCTCCCCTCTCCCCCTCCCCCCTCCTATCCCTGCTCACTGATCTGCAGCTAAAACGCAGAGGAACCTCTGAACAACTGACTTTTTGGTGCGCAGTTAATCTGAACACTCAATTCGCAACGCACTGGTGTGGACCCGAGCTAAAGACTGGCGCTTTGCTGACATCCCTTCTGGCTCCAGATCCTGCTTGCCGTTCCACTACTTGGATCCCTGACTTCTGGGGGGGGGGCAATACTTTTTAACATAGTGCCAGGCAGGTTCGAACAGCTTTTTTCCCTTAATAAATGAAATAATTTAAAAACTGCATTTTGCATTTACCGTACTTATCGGCATATAACACGCACTTTTTCCCCCTTAAAATCGGGGGATAGTCAAGGGTGCGTGTTATACGCTGATCCCCCCCAAAAAATGTGCAAAAAAAACCGGCGCCGAAAAATAGCGTAAAAAAAGAGGCGGGACTGCGAGCGGAGCCGAACAGTCGGCTCGGTCTTTTCTGGCGGCGCTCGCTCGGTCTTTTCCGGCGGCGCTCGCTCGGTCTTTTCTGGCGGCGCTAGATAGGTCTTTTCCGGCGGCGCTCGCTCGGTCTTTTTTGGCGCCGCTCTCATGGTCTTTAAACATGGGCAAGCTGCAAATGACGCTGGCAAGCTGCAAATGACAGTGGGCAAGCTGCAAATGACGATGGCAAGCTGCAAATCACACTGGGCAAGCTGTAAATGACACTGGGCAACCTGAAAATGACACTGGGCAAGCTTCAAATAACACTGGGCAAGCTGCAAATGACGCTGGGCAAGGCTGCAAATGGCGCTGGGCAAGCTGCAAATGACGCTGGGCAAGCTGCAAATGATGCTGGGCAAGCTGCAAATGACACTGGGCAAGCTGCAAATGACGCTGGGCAAGCTGCAAATGATGCTGGGCAAGCTGCAAATGACGCTGGGCAAGCTGCAAATGATGCTGGGCAAGCTGCAAATGACACTGGGCAAGGTGCAAATGACGCTGGGCAAGCTGCAAATGATGCTGGGCAAGGCTGCAAATTGCGCTGGGCAAGCTGCAAATGATGCTGGGCAAGCTGCAAATGATGCTGGGCAAGGCTGCAAATGACAGCAGCCAGGAGCCTGGTCCCCTTGGAACTTTGCTACAGTCACCGGAACCCTATACCACCTGGATAGGCATTTATAATTTGTCTCTACCATTCCGATATTAACTGAGGATGTATGTACCAATTTTAATATTTTCTTTATCTCTTGATTATCCCCTCATGTGCCTATTTCCCTTTCCCAGCTTTTTATGTATGTCGGTATCTCCAACTCGTCCCCCTGCTGCAAAATTTTATAAATGTGAGGTATCCTCCCCTTTTTTGTCTCAGATTCACACAGCTTCTCTATCGCCGTCAGTTCCTCCCCTCCTTTCAATGGCTGGGGCAGAGAAAGGACAAAATGGCTCAATTGGAGATAGCGCCACTCATCAATCTGGAAAAGTTTTTTTTTCTCCTTTAAATCTTGTATTGTGCTTATTTTCCCTCTGTGCAAAATGTGCCTCAATTGTGCCTCTTCACTCTTAATCCAATTTCCTCCTACTTGTCTTTTACCTGGTGAAAAATAGTTATTCTCTTTTAGAGCTATTAAAGGTGAATTATATTTCCACTTGTTGTGCTTGTGTACCCCATCCCATACCTTCATCGCATTTATTGTTAATGTAAGTGTGTTTCTCCCCAGTGCTCTGTAATTAGATGGTATCCATATATTATTTCCTAAATTAGTTCCAGCCGTGATATGTTCTATCTTCGCCCAACTTTTTTTACTCTCTGACTTGGTCCATTCCACCACCCTTGTCAGGTTTATTGCTTCATAATATTTTTTAAAATTCGGTACTCCTAATCCTCCCTGATCTTTCTCTGTTTGTAGAATACTTAGCGCTATCCTAGGAGCTCCATTTTAAGCCAACGCATTGGGGGGGGGGTGGAGGATGCGGAGGGACGTTCTGCTTTCTGAAATCTCAAAATGAATCAATCTTTTTGGGAACCATTCCCACCCACTAGCAAGCAGCAATAGCCCCGAAGAAAAGGGAGTCCGTTCCCCCGAAACACGTTGGCTCGATGTAATAGTCCAGTATAGTCTCAAACCCAAACCAAAGATTTTCCATAGGACGCTCTTTAAGTGCTTCTACAGGTCCTCTGCTGAGCACACATTGGAGCTGATTTACTAAGATGAATGCGCTGCTTCATCCTTTAATTGGTGCGCCAGAGAAATTATTAATTGAGCGTATGAACCGGCGCATGAATAAGTGCAACACATAATATGCTGGCGCACTGCGATAATAATATACCGGCGCATAATAATATGCCATTGATAATAGCGCACGCCGTCATCATTAACAGTCCATTCACACAGGGGCAACACGACTTCCAGCGCGACTTGGGGCAACTTACAAAACGACTTGGGGTGACTTACAACACGACTTTAAGTCGCCCCTAGGCAAGGCGACTTTAATTTTAAAAAAAATGGCATGGGGGTCCCCCTCAAAATCCATATCAGACCCTTATCCGAGCACACAACCTGGCAGGCCGCAGGGAAAAAGGGGGGGACCAGAGAGCGCCCCCCCTCCTGAACCGTACCAGGCCACATGCCCTCAACATTGGGAGGGTTCTTTGGGGTCCCCCCCAAAGCATCATGTCCCCATGTTGATAAGGACAAGGGCCTCATCCCCACAACCCTGGCCGGTGGTTGTGGGGGTCTGCGGGCAGGGGGCTTATCGGAATCTGGAAGCACCCTTTAACAAGGGGACCCCCAGATCCCGCCCCCTGTGTGAAATGGTAAGGGCTACCATTTCACCAAAAAGGTGACAAAAGAGTTAAAAATGACAAAAGACAGTTTTTGACAATTCCTATTTTAAAGTCTTCTTCTTTCATCTTCTTCCTTCTTCTTTCCTTCATCTTTCAGTTTCTTCCTCCATCTTCTTCTTCCTCCGATCCTCTGCTTCTTGCTCCGGTGTTCTCGTCCGGCGTCTACCTCCACGGCGTCTCTTCTTCCTCGCCTTCATTCTCGGGCCGCTCCGCGCAATGGGAGGCTCCTATGGTGTGACGCTTCTCTTCTTCTGACAGTTCTTATATAAGGGTGGGCGGGGCCACCCGGTGACCCCCGCCCCCCTCTGACGCACAGTTCCATTATAGAACTGTCAGAAGAAGAGAAGCGTCACACAGTGGGAGCCTCCCATTGATGCGAAGACGGAAACGGCCATTGCGCATCGCCGTACGCCGCAACTCATGGCGCAAACCGTTCGTAAATCAGCCCCATTGTTTCCATTTTGAGGCATCATCCACTGGCAAGGGCAGAGGTGGCACTTACCCTACAAGTGGGCTTTTGATATGCTTAAAATATGGTTATTCACAGTAGCACAAATACTGTGTTGCTATGTTACATTTCTTGAATGTTGTTTCCAAAAAACATTATCAGACCTCCTGGAAATGGAAGCTCTGGAGGTACAACGGACCCTTTGCATGAACAGACTATAGACATCTTTGTGTTTGGTTCTGTGTTCTTTTGTTTTTCAGCTAATTTTGTTCCAAGTGGTGAAATTTACTGAAACCTAATAAAAGGAGCAGCAAAGCTATTAATCACCACTGATCGTTAATGCAAAATTATTGAAGCATAAAGAGCATTTGGAGCTACACATCTATTGTAGAGTGCTGGGGCATCATTCAACAGTCAGTAGCAACATACAGTGGAACCTTGGTTTACGAGTAACGCGGTTAACGAGTGGTTTGAAAGACAAGCATTTTATTTTTTTTAATTCTGACTTGGTTTGCGAGTGTTGTATTGTAAAACAAGCAGAATTCAAGCTAATGGGGTGTGCAGTACCGCATTTGGCCAGAGGTGCGGGGGCGCTGGGGACACTCAGAACAGATCGGAGCCGTTCGGAAATACTCGGAAACACTCAGAAATACTCTGTTTCCGAGCCTCTCCGAGTGTTTCCGAGCCTTTGCGAGGGTTTCCGAGATCAGCCGAGCTGTCCCCGAGTATTTCCAAGGCTCTCCGGTGCCCCACCCACCTCTGGCCACGTGCAGTATTGCATGTAATAGAAGTCAATGCGGAACTAATTATCTTCATTTTCATTGACATCTATGGGGAAACTCACTTTCTCCTGGAACGGATTATGCTTGTAATCCAAGGTTCCGCTGTATATAGTCCCTTATCATCCCCTCCAAGAGCTTGCATACTATTGATGTTAGGCTAACTGGTCCAAGGTTCCACTGTATGGCTTATTCAAGGAGAAGTACAGCCAAAGCCATTTGGCTGTACTTCTCCTGTGGATCACAGGAGTGCAGTTCGTTCTGCACTCCTGTGACCCGCTGTCGGCTGATGTCCAGGCTCAGGCAAGATCGCAACAATGGAGTCGGGATCCACCCACATGCCTGGACTGGCATCCGGCTCCGCCTCTCAGAAAGCTACCGAGAGCCTGAGACGGCCGCTCCCGCCCCCTTCACAGTTCAGCACTCCAGAGAGCGCGTGGGGGGGGGGGCAAGCAGAGAGCTGCAGACTGACAGTCACCAGCTCTCTGCTCACGGAGCTGTGAGAACCGAGCCATTGGTGGTGTTTCATTGGACGGTTCTCAGTGTTAGAGGCGCCGGGGAACAGATGCAGCATCCACCTAGGTAAGTATGAATCTTAAAAAAAAAGAAAAAACATTAATCGCTTTTAATAATAGAAATAATATTATTAAAGTGATTGTAAAGAATAGTTTTTTTTTTTTTTTAACCCCTTCAATAGAGGGCATTTTCACCCCCCTTCCTGCCCAGGTCAGTTTTCAGTTTTCGGTATAGCTCTGACTACACCCCCACATAGATTAGCGCTCTTTCCGAGTCGGATACTGGAGAGCGCATTGCAAAACTTTTTTTTTTTGCTGTTCTGACAGAACTGATTCCCACTGAAAGTGGGCTATCTCAAACTTATTATTGTTTAATCACTTAAAAATAATTTTTTATTTTTTTTTTTTTTTTATTTTTCAAATTTTTTTTTTTTTTTTTTTTTTTTTTTTTTTTATTGTTGGGTTTTTTTTTTTTTTTTTTTTTTTTTTTTTTTTTCTTCGTCTTTTTTTTTTTTTTTTTTTTCTCAGGGTCCCTTTTTTGATTTTTGTTTTTTTTTCGCGGAATTTTTTTTTTTTTTTTTTTTTTTTTTCTCTTGCCCTCACCTCTTGAGGGGGTCTGGGGGATGGAGGAGGTGAGGGTACTCTCGTTGAACGCAAAGGGGCTTAATATCCCAGAAAAAAGACGCATGCTCACCGAAGACCTATATCGTAAGAAGTCAGACATCGCCCTCATTCAGGAGACGCACTTCAAAGAAGGTAAGCTACCAATTTTGAAAAGTAGATTTTTTCCAACTGTGTATCACTCCACTAACAAGCTTACTAAAACATGCGGAGTGTCTATATTAATTTCATCCAAGGTACCATGGACCTGTGTGGATGAAAAAACAGATGTGGGGGGACGATATCTTTTTTTAAGAGGCATGATTGGCAATATTGAGGTAACTCTGGCGAATATATATGCACCTAATTTACACCAGGAAACTTTCATCACTCAAACGCTAGAACTATTGACTCAATTCACTAAGGGCCAACTAATACTGGGAGGGGACTTTAATATACCCTTGATACCATCCGAAGATACCTCGTCGGGACGTTCCTCGATATCTCCTAGTTCACGGAAACGAATCTCTAGGGCTCTATTTAAAGCACAGTTGATAGATATATGGCGTATCTTTCATCCCGCGGAAAGGGATTATACCTTTTATTCAACACCGCATAAACAGTTCTCGAGAATCGACTATTTTTTTATTCCTCACTCTCAGTTACAGGCGGTTCGTGAGACCTCAATTGATAATATCACATGGTCAGATCACGCACCGATTCAGCTCTCGTATGCACTAACTGACCACTTTATCTCTAAAACGAGAACCTGGAGACTAAACGAGAGTTTACTACAAGATGAGGAGGTAATGAGGGAAGTGACAAGTGAACTAGATTTTTTTTTTCAGACAAACGATACCCCAGAGAGCAATACAGGTATGGTATGGGAGGCTCATAAGGCAGTCATCAGAGGGATTTTGATTAAGCACGGTTCGCGAATTAAAAAACAGCGCGCTAAACAACTGACTTTTCTCTTGAACGAACTAAAACTAGTAGAAGCACAATACAAACATGCTCAAACAGCTGCGCTGGAGAATGAACTAATAATCCTGCGCAAAAAAATAGTAGACATAATGATATTCAAGGCAAAAGCACAAATACAGATCTGTCGGAGGATTTCATATGAGTCTGGGAACAAATGCGGTAGGACATTAGCTAGGACATTAAGAGAACAGAGACTTGGGAACTACATACCACATATAGTGAAGGTAAATGGACAGAAATGCTCTCTCCCTAAAGATATTGCGAGAGAGTTCCAAAGATATTACTCAGAATTATATAATCTACAGAAAGACCCCGCCCCTCAGATCCAGATAGAAGAATATCTAAGGAAGTCTCATATGCCTAAATTAACACCGGAGATTAGCCAATCATTAGACGAACCGTTTACACTGGAAGAGATTCAAAAAGCAATGGGAAAAATTAAATTAGGGAAGGCCCCAGGCCCAGATGGTTTTACCATTTCATACTATAAGTCTCTAATAGCATCCCTGGGGAAATTTTTGGTGAAATTTTTCAATTCATTGGGACCAGAGATGAAGCTCCCCCAAGAGACCCTCATGGCTTATATAACAGTGATACACAAAGAGGGGAAAGATCCGACAGCATGTGGCAGTTACAGGCCAATTTCGCTGTTAAATACTGACCTGAAAATATTAACAAAGATGATAGCTACTAGGATCCAAGAGTACATTCCAGCCTTGATCCATTTGGACCAGGTGGGATTTGTACCTACCCGTGAGGCCAGGGATAATGTAATCAAGGTAACAAATCTGATACATGTAGTAAACAGGAAGGAAACTCCGTGTGTCCTCTTAGGAACGGACGCAGAAAAGGCCTTTGATAGGGTCGATTGGCAATTCATGATGACAGTACTAAGATATGTGGGGTTGGGGGAGGTGATGATGGACCGCATAGGGATAATATACTCGGAACCCTCGGCTCGAGTTAGAGCCAACGGTGTCCTGTCAGAGACCCTTACAATCAAGAACGGAACGAGACAAGGCTGCCCCCTATCGCCACTCCTATTTGCTTTGGTATTGGAGCCATTTTTATGCACAGTTCGGTTAAACCCGGATATTAGGGGAGTGGTGATAGGGGACACCCAACAAAAGATATCAGCATATGCAGACGACTTGATGTTTACACTCACAAACCCAATAATTTCCCTACCAATAATATTACAGGAATTTAAAAAATATGGGAACATGTCAAATCTGAAGATTAATTTCAATAAATCAGAGGCAATGGGAATGAATATAAAACAATCGGAGCTTTTAAATCTCCAGTCTAGTTTTAAATTCAAGTGGACAACAACAGCATTAAGATATCTAGGGACAAATATACCCTCTAAAATCTCAAAAATATTCGAGTTAAATTTCCCACCCTTACTAAGAGAGACGAGGGGATTATTAGATAAATGGAAGACAGGACTACACTCTTGGTTCGGGAGGTGTAACATCATTAAGATGTGTATACTTCCTAAATTCTTATATATTCTCCAAGCTTTTCCGATATATATTCCCTCCAAATATCTAGACCAGGTAACTAAAATGATCTTCGACTTTATTTGGGCATACAAACGCCCAAGATTAAAGAGACAACAATTGATACTCCAAAAAAAAACATGGAGGGCTAGCGGTACCGGATATCAGAAGATATCAACAGGCGATTCACCTGACAAGGCTTATAGACTGGAATCGCCATCAATTAACCAAACTATGGCCAAGCCTTGAACAGGCCCAGAGTAATATCCTGCTAGCAAGGGCACCGTGGAGTAACTCGGTAATACCAAAGGATATAAAAAATCATCCATTAATAGGAGTGACTATACAGACCTGCAAACTATTGTTTAAAAAATATCATCTTGCGTCAGTATACTCCTTAATGTACCCAATCCTGGGGAATCCCGCGTTTCCTCCAGGATGTCTAGACGTAGTCTTCCAAGCAATAAGACAAAACGGCCATTTTCAGTTATCCCATTTTAAGCTAAACAATAACTGGTGTTCTATGCAAGAACTTATGGACAGAACAAGTATTTTTGGGCTAGATTATTGGAGAGCCCTCCAATTAACTAATTTTTTTCGATCCCTACCAGCATTGGATAGTCTTAGCACAAATCTTACCAGATATGAGACTCTCTGTTCAGAAGAGGGAACAATGCGACATGTATTATCGGCAGTATATAAAATACTGATTAGCCCACCGGAGGATTATCAGATACAATGTCTCACAGATTGGGAGGTAGATCTGGGATATAAGTTCACAGAGCAAGAGCGGCAAAATATAATAAGTTGTATACACGGAACAGCTATAAGCACCAATATACAAGAAACAAATTATAAAGTGGCGACCAGATGGTATCGAACCCCCGTAAAATTACATAAAATATACCCATTAATGACAGATCAATGTTGGAGATGCCAAGAGAGGGGTACAATCCTTCACGTATTTTGGTCATGTCCAAAATTAGACGACTATTGGAAGAGGATATATCAAATTGCTCAAAACCTTACGGAAATATCGATACCATTTGATCCGGCACTTTTTTTGCTTCACGTAACTAACATACCAAGGAAAATATATAAAAAATTTGTTCTATGCCACCTCCTCAATGCTGCCAAAGCATGCATCCCCATATGCTGGAAATCCACACAGGCACCTACCATAGCTATGTGGGTTAAAAAAGTAGAAGAAATTAAGAAGATGGAGGAATTAATCCTTACGAAACGCCACCAAAAAGAACAATATACCAAAACATGGACACCCTGGAATATATTTCTCTTTTCGGATGAAGGACGGATACTGCTTGAGGGCGATGTGACAGAATGAAAAAGGAGATTGGGAATAGTTTGAGGAGGGTGCCCTCGCCGTCCTCTGTCCCCCAGACACCCCCCTCTCGCTTCATGAGGAGGAGAGAGGGAGTGGAGGTAGTCCTCCCCCCCCCCCCCCTTCTTTTTTTTTTTTTTTTTTTTTTTTTTTTTTTTTTTTTGGGCACGAGATAGAATTTTTAATGGAGAGGAGAATAAAATGATGGGAGGAAAATCCGAGACAGGAAGGGAACGGGATACAACCCGAGGAAGATTAGTTGATCGTTGGAATTAGAACATAGGGGTTGGATGAAAGAGAGGAATCTGATCTCAGGTGAAAGTTTGATAATATGATTTATAATTGATATACCCGAAGAAGATGGTCTTTTGTGTCTTCATGTTCCTTTGTATTTTCTTGTCTTGTGAAATAAATAAAAGATTTAAAAAAAAAAAAAAAAAAGAAGTCAATGCGGAACTAATTATCTTCATTTTCATTGACATCTATGGGGAAACTCACTTTCTCCTGGAACGGATTATGCTTGTAATCCAAGGTTCCGCTGTATATAGTCCCTTATCATCCCCTCCAAGAGCTTGCATACTATTGATGTTAGGCTAACTGGTCCAAGGTTCCACTGTATGGCTTATTCAAGGAGAAGTACAGCCAAAGCCATTTGGCTGTACTTCTCCTGTGGATCACAGGAGTGCAGTTCGTTCTGCACTCCTGTGACCCGCTGTCGGCTGATGTCCAGGCTCAGGCAAGATCGCAACAATGGAGTCGGGATCCACCCACATGCCTGGACTGGCATCCGGCTCCGCCTCTCAGAAAGCTACCGAGAGCCTGAGACGGCCGCTCCCGCCCCCTTCACAGTTCAGCACTCCAGAGAGCGCGTGGGGGGGGGGGGGCAAGCAGAGAGCTGCAGACTGACAGTCACCAGCTCTCTGCTCACGGAGCTGTGAGAACCGAGCCATTGGTGGTGTTTCATTGGACGGTTCTCAGTGTTAGAGGCGCCGGGGAACAGATGCAGCATCCACCTAGGTAAGTATGAATCTTAAAAAAAAAGAAAAAACATTAATCGCTTTTAATAATAGAAATAATATTATTAAAGTGATTGTAAAGAATAGTTTTTTTTTTTTTTTTTAACCCCTTCAATAGAGGGCATTTTCACCCCCCTTCCTGCCCAGGTCAGTTTTCAGTTTTCAGCGCTGTCGCATTTTGAATGACAATTGCAACACTGTACCCAAATTACATTTTTATAATTTTTTTCCCACAAATAAAGCTTTCTTTTATATATTCTTTATTCTTATTGTGCTATAAACAAAATAAGAGTGACTTTTGAAAAAAACACAATGGGGGTTATTTACAAAAGGCAAATCCACTTTGCACTGAAAGTGCACTTGGAAGTGCAGTCGCTGTAGATCTGAGGGGGAAGATCTGAAATTAGGGGAAGCTCTGCTGATTATATCATGCAATCACGTGCAAGCTAAAATGCTGATTTTTTTTTCCCTTACACGTCCCCCTCAGATCTACAGCGACTGCAATTCCAAGTGCACTTTCAGTGCAAAGTGGATTTGCCTTTAGTAAATAACCCCCAATATTTTTTACTTTTTACTATAATAAATATCCCAATAAAAAAAAAAAAAAAAATAATAATTTTTTGCTCAGTTTAGGCCAAAATGTAATCTTCTACATATTTTTTGGTAAAAAAAAATCGCAATAAGCGTTTATTGATTGGTTTTCGCAAAATTTATAGCGTCTACAAAATAGGGGATCGATTTATGGTATTTTAATTTTTTTTATTTTTTTACTAGTAGTGGCGGTGATCTTTCTTGTGACTGTGACATTGCGGCGGACACATCGGACACATTGGACACTTTTGACACTATTTTGGGACCATTCACATTTATACAGCGATCAGTGCTATAAAAATGCACTGATTACTGTATAAATGTCACTGGCAAGGAAGGGGTTAACACTAGGGGGTTAAATGTGTTATCTAGGGAGTGATTCTAACTGTAGGGGGAGGAGACTCACAAGGGAAATAGACCGATCAGTGTTCCTCTGACACACGATCGGTCTCCTCTCCACTGACAGGATGTGGATCTGTGTGTTTACACACACAGATCCACGTCCCAGCTCTGTTACCGGCAATCGCAGGTGCCCGGCGGACATCCCTGCCGCCGGGCACGCGCACCGGCTCCCGAGTGACGTGGCAAGCGCGCGCGCCCCCTAGACAGCCGAGAAGCCCAGGACGTCATATGACGCCAGCCCAGGATGGGAGATCCCTCCTGCGGACGTCATTTGACAATAGATGCGATGAGTAGTGGTTAAATAACAAACATGTCATACTTACCTCCTCTGTGCAGTTGGTTTTGCACAGAGTGGCCCCCGATCCTTCTTTTCTGGGGTCCCCCCCCCCCACGGTGCTCCTGTCTCCTCCTCATCCCAAGTGCCCCCCTCAGAGAGCCGCTTTCCAAGGTGGCACTCATGCGGGGGCGCGCTCCCGAGTCCTGCTGCTGCGTCCATTGACACAGACAGCAGGACTTGGACCCGCCCCCCGGCTCCCATGTCCCTGGATTTGATTGACAGCAGCGGGAGCCAATGGCTCACATATTAGAAAGGTTTTTTTTTTTTTTACTAAAAAGGTAGAAGAGGTACAAGAGTAAGCAATTTTTTTTTTTTTTTTTTAACAGAAAGAAGAGTAAGCAAATTTAAACATGCTTGAGATAAATAAAAATCTGTATATAATCTATACTTTGGAAAAAAAAAAAAGAAATAGCAAACAAAAAAATTACAATTAAAATAAAAATAATAAAAAATCAGTAGGACTAGACATGTGCACATTAGAAAAATTAGTTTAGTTTCTGTTCGTTTCCGTTGATTCGTAACAATTCGTAATTTCGTAAGTTGTCGGTGTTCGTATTCGGACTCGTTCGTATTTTCGTAAGAGTTATTTTTTCGTTGATTCGTTTTTCCGTTAGTCTAATTTTCGTTTATTCGAAATTCGTATTTTCGTTATATTTTGTATTCGGACGCATTCATATTTTCGTAGATTTAGTTACATTCGTAAGATTGATTTATTCGTACTTTCGTAACATTGTTTTCGTAGATTCGTAATCGGAGCATAATTCATAATTTTATGTAATGTGTATGCTATTTACATGTTTAAGAAACAAAGAATTTCTCTCTCACAAGTCGGAACTTAACTCAAAAATCCACCAAAACACACAGAGCCTCCGACCCAACCATGTTTATCAACTAACCAAAAAAAGTAACGAATTTACGAATCCATTCGAAGCACGTTAAGCAGCGACACGGAAAATGAACAAACCAAAAAAAAAAGTTACGAATTTTTTCGTTCATTTTGATTTTTGTTATTTTTGAATCTTTCTTCGGTATTTTCGTTGTTTCTGTTTTTCGTTGTTTCGGATTTTCATTCTTTCGTAGTTTCGTTGTTTCTAATTTAATTATTTTGTATTTTCGTTGTTTTTCATATTCGTTCGTTTCGATAGTTCGTTAAAATTTTTACTAAAGCATTTGTTCATTCGTACGATAACGAATATAACGAATTTGAATGGAAAACGAATTCGTAACTAAACGAATTGCACATGTCTAAGTAAGACCACTCGTTTTTTTTTCCTCCTGTCACTCTTTAACCTCCCTAGCGGTAACCCCGAGCCTGGCTCGGGTCCAGCTTTTTGTGCTGGGAGCGGTAACCCCGAGCCAGACTCGGGCTTGCGTGCAGGATGCAGGGGGGAAGTTACTTACCTTTTCGCCAGGATCCTGCGATGTCTCCCCGCTGTGTGAGCGAGCCGTCCGCTCGCTCGATTCACACAGTGCCGGTCTCCGTTCCCTGCGACGTTTCGACGCACGGGAGCGGAGATCGGCGCCAAATTCAAAAAAGTGTAAAAAAACACAAAACACATACAGTACTGTAATCTTACAGATTACAGTACTGTATACAAAAAATACACACCCCCTTTGTCCCTAGGGGTCTGCCCAGTGCCCTGCATGTCATTTTATATAATAAAAAGATTTTTTTTCTGCCTGGAAACTGGAGATTGTCCATAGCAACCAAAAAGTGTCCCTTTATGTCAAAAGTGTTTTTAGACCTGCTAGAAAACACCGATAAAAAATTAAAATCACAATTTATCATCAAACAATAAATTTAATGACAGCGACTATTCTGCAACTGAGCAAATTGCAGTGTTTTTGATTTGATTACATTATTGAATCATTTTTATATATATTTTTATTATATTACAATTTATTATTTTGTGTTTCAAACTTTATCATCCCCGGTATGTCTACTAGACTCTGGTTCGGACAGATTTAAGTGAGTTATTCATAAGAATTGCAGGCCTACAATATAAAAACGTCAAATTTCCATGCAAAATAATTGTACCGCTTTCAGCACTAAATTCCGGACAGAATCATACCGCCAGGGAGGTTAATGTTTCAACTGACATTTATTTTACTGTTCCTTTAAAAGAAAATGTATGTGAGTTTGAAACTTGATGATCTCCGGATTTGAGGAGAAGACTGATAACCTGAAATAATTGCAATTTAAAAGATTTGTTAAATTCAGCAATATGGTGGTGCTGAGATCTTACAAATAAATGAGCGCATTCCCAGGACAGAAGAAAATGTAATTGTTTCTTTCAGGAGAGAAGTATGTGGGGGTTTTCCTAATCAGCCACCTGTCATGTGATGGATACAACCCGCCGCACACATATAGCGGAGAACACAAGGACTGCTGATGTCAGCGATTCCTCCAATGTCCGCCTAATGTACCAATAATCACAATCCCGTCTTCTGTGTGTGTCAGCCCTTCCCGTGCAGCCAGACACAATCTTCATGGATCCGAATGACATGTGCGCTTTGTTCTCGCATGCTGCAACATTTCACATCAGAGCCCCCCCCTTCACATATGAGTCCCCCATTCCCATCACAAGACCCCCCATGACATCAAAAAGAAGCCCCCCCCCCATTATATCAGAAGCCCCCCCCCCCAGGTCAGCACTCCTGTACCAAAACTGGAATCCCCCTGATGCCTAAGAAAATGAGAGAGAAATGAAAAGTAAAGAAGAGCAAGATAAGATGTCAGAGAAACCAAACACCCAATTTAGCGATTTGATAAACACTAGACAAGTGCAATTCGTTTCATTTTTTTTTCGTTATATTCGTTCATTCGTTATAAAAATAAAAAAAGTTACGAATGTACAAATTTTTTCGTTCAATCCATTCGAAACACGTTAAGCAGCGCCATTGTAAGAGACACGGAAAATTACGAATCGCAAAAAAAAAAGTTACGAATGCACAAATTTTTTTGTTCAATCCATTCGAAGCACATTAAGCAGCGCCATTGTAAGAGACACGAAAAATTACCAATTCAACAAAAAAAAAAGTTACGAATGTACGAATTTTTTCATTAATTTTGATTTTCGTTGTTCCTGTTTTCGTTTTTCGGATTTTCTTCTTTCGTCGTTTCGGTGTTTCTAATTTGGTTATTTCGGATTTTCGTTGTTTTTCATATTCGTTCGATTCGAACATTCGTTATTCGTTAAAAATTTTTGCGAATCATTCGTTCATTCGTACGATTCGATTCGTAATTTTCTGTGTCTCTTACAATGGCGCTGCTTAACGTGCTTCGAATGGATTGAACGAAAAAATTCGTACATTCATAACTTTTTTTTTTTTGCGATTCGAAATTTTCTGTGTCTCTTACAATGGCGCTGCTTAACGTGCTTCGAATGGATTGAACGAAAAAATTCGTACATTCGTAACTTTTTTTTTTTTTTTGCGATTCGTAATTTTCCGTGTCCCTTACAATGGCGCTGCTTAACGTGCTTCGAATTGATTGAACAAAAAAATTTGTACATTCGTAACTTTTTTTTTTTTTTTTCGATTCGTAATTTTCCGTGTCTCTTACAATGGCGCTGCTTAACGTGCTTCGAATGGATTGAACGAAAAAATTCGTACATTCGTAACTTTTTTTATTTTTTTTTGCGATTCGTAATTTTCCGTGTCTCTTACAATGGCGCTGCTTAACGTGCTTCGAATGAATTGAACGAAAAAATTCGTACATTCGTAACTTTTTTTTTTTGCGATTCGTAATTTTCCGTGTCTCTTACAATGGCGCTGCTTAACGTGCTTCGAATGGATTGAACTAAAAAATTCGTACATTCGTAACTTTTTTTTTTTTTTTTTTCGATTCGTAATTTTCCGTGTCTCTTACAATGGCGCTGCTTAACGTGCTTCAAATGGATTGAACTAAAAAATTCGTACATTCGTAACTTTTTTTTTTTTTTTTTTTTGCGATTCGTAATTTTCCGTGTCTCTTACAATGGCGCTGCTTAACGTGCTTCGAATGGATTGAACGAAAAAATTCGTACATTCGTAACTTTTTTTTTTTTTCGATTCGTAATTTTCTTGTGTCTCTTACAATGGCGCTGCTTAACGTGCTTCGAATGGATTGAACGAAAAAATTCGTACATTCGTAACTTTTTTTTTTTTTTTTTTTTTCGATTCGTAATTTTCCGTGTCTCTTACAATGGCGCTGCTTAACGTGCTTCGAATGGATTGAACGAAAAAATTCGTACATTCGTAACTTTTTTTTTTTTTCGATTCGTAATTTTCCGTGTCTCTTACAATGGCGCTGCTTAACGTGCTTCGAATGGATTGAACGAAAAAATTTGTACATTCGTAACTTTTTTTTTCGATTCGTAATTTTCCGTGTCTCTTAAAATGTAATAATAGCATACACATTACATAAAATTATGAATTATGCTCCGATTACGAATCTACGAAAACAATGTTACGAAAGTACGAATAAATCAATCTTACGAAAGTACGAATGTAACTAAATCTACGAAAATACGAATGCGTCCGAATTTCGAATAAACGAAAATTAAACTAACGGAAAAACGAATCAACGAAAAAATAACTCTTACGAAAATACGAATCGTTACGAATACGAACACCGACGACTTACGAAATTACGAATCAACGGAAATGAACAGAAACGAAACGAAAATAAACAAATTTTTCTATTGTGCACATGTCTAATAAACACAATTCCCCCCTGTTCATTTAGAGCACAAAGCAGTAATATGGAGGTAGGGCCCGGGGAACAGCGAGGGGACCCCCATAAAGGGAACTTACCCATAACCCCCCCATCCCCCGAAGAAGAGTCCCCACATAAAGAACTGATGATGGCGGACTCACATGGGGATCAGTACACGGTCCCACAAACAATAAGGGAAATATACCATGATATATATAGTGAACACTAACTTCAGTCAGAGAGGTCCCTTCCTCATCAGGGTCTCCCTTTCATATCAGATGCCCCCCCCCCCCCCCTCCATCACATCAAAGCCCCGTAACACATTAAACCCTCCATTTACATTACAGTCCCCCTTTAACATCAGAGCCCTTCCATTATATCAGAGTCCCCCCTTCACATACAAGTCCTCCATTCACATCAGAAGCCCCCCCCCCCCATGACATCACATCCTTTTTTAACATCAGAGTCCCCCTTTCATATCAGATGCCCCCCTACATCAGAGCCACCCCTCCCCATCACATCTATTTTTAACATCAGTAGAGGATCTTTCAGTGCAGATGCCAAAGAACAGGGGGAGATCATGTGACACAATAGGGCTGCATGAATAAGGTACTAATGCCGCGTACACACGATCGGACTTTCCGGCGGACTTGGCCCGGCGAACAATCCGACAGACTTTGCAGCTGAGGTCCGCCGGACTTTCAAGCGAACGGACTTGGCCACACACGATCACTTCAAAAGTCCGACGGATTTGAACGTGATGACGTAGAATAAGGAAGTTCATAGCCAGTAGCCAATAGCTGCCCTAGCGTCGGTTTTAGTCCGTCGGACTAGCACACAGACGTCCAGATTCGAATTTATGCAGCGTCTGTTTTATACCCACCAATTGTACAATTATCAATATTTGTTTATTATTATGTTTTTTTGTTTCTTTTTTTATAGAATCGTTGTTTCCTTCTATTGGTCAAATTCTATCTCCCCTGAGGAAGCCATTCTTATGGCGAAACATGTCGGGATGAACTGATCCAAGAGCACATCTAGGCCATTGTCACACTGGCCCTACACCGATATTTTATGTGCCCTATAAACAACAATATTTTCACAAACGCTTAAGAGACCAATTTTTATCTTTGTATATTGCCATTGTTGTTTCTATATTTTTTTTCTTTTTCTATATTGTTATGTACTAATAGATTTCATATAAATTAATTTTGTTGTACAAAAGACATTTTTTTTGTGACTTATACTTGGCACCGTGATAATCCCTTCTGCCCCATTTACTTTTTCTTGTTCAAACCTTTGGGATGAGGTGCCTTATCTATTTTAGGACACCATTGCCACACTCCTTCCAATATTTTTCGACCGGACTCGAGTCCGGCAGACAAAAGCGCAAACAATGAATACAAGAACTCAAAAACAAGTGAAAAATAACTAAATAATTAAGCTGCAAGCAAGCTGAAAAAGTGTTCCGACGCTAATATCACGTATTCATTATTTCTAGGTCCGCCGGACTTTTGGGAAGAAAAAGTCCGCTGGAGCCCACGCGCGATCGAATTGTCCGACGGACTCCGGTCCACCGGACCAAGTCTGCCGGAAAGTCTGATCGTGTGTATGCGGCATTAGAGGATAACAAAAAAAAAAGAAATACACTAGCATGATATACAGCGGGTAAAATAAGTATTGAATAAGTCACCATTTTTCTAGGTAAATATATGCTATCCATACATACAATGAAACCAAAACAAATAAGTTCAGAAATGAAGTTCTGTGTAATACAATAGAATGACACAGGGAAAAAGTATTGAACATGCTAACTGAAATGTATTTACCGTATATACTCGAGTATAAGCCGACCTCGAATATAAGCCGAGGCACCTAATTTTACCACAAACAACTGGGAAAACGTATTGACTCGAGTATAAGCCTAGGGTGAGAAATGCGCAGCTACTGTAAGTGGAAAAGAGGGTCAACAATGCCCATTTGCAGCCTCACTGTGCCCATTTGCAGCCGTAGGTCCCCCAAACTGCAAACTTGGTAGTTAATGGTTCCTAAATCCCCCCTAGCTGCAGCCAAAATTTGGTGTCCCTGGACCCAAAGGGTCATTGCTGCAGATGGACACAGTTGACCGACTTTGGGACCACGTATCTTAGGGTCACTTAGTGCTAGGAACCCCATCTTTGTATATGTGGTAGTACTAGTTCTATTGGATTTGAATCCTAAATTTGGGGTTCCTAGCACCAAGTGTCCCCGAGATATGGGGACCCAAACTCAGGTCAGAAAATGTCAAGCACTTTTCTGCAGCATAGAATGACATTTTCCGAACCGACTTTGGGGCCCGTATCTTGGGGTGATTTGGTGCTAGGAACCCCAACTTTGTATATGTTGTAGTGCTAGGTTCACTGGGTTGGCATACCAAATGTGGGGTTTCTAACACCAAGTGGCCCCGAGGGGCCCCAAAGTCGGGTCGGAAAAGGGAATTTTCTGCTGCAGAAAAGTGGTTGACAAGAGTATAAGCCGAGGGGGGCACTTTCAGCACAAAAAAACTTGGCTTATACTCGAGTATATACGGTAATACAAAATCCTTTGTTGGTAATGATGACTTCAAGATGCCGGCTCCTGAATGGAGAAACTAGTCGCATGCGTAGCTCAGGTGTATTTTGGCCCGTTCTTCCACACAGTCTTCAAATCTTGAAGGTTCCGTGGGCCTCTCCTATGAACTCTGGTCTTTAGTTCTTTCCATAGATTTTCTATTGGATTCAAGCCAGGTGATTGGCTGGGCCATTCTAGCAGCTTTATTTTGTTTCTTTGAAACCAATTGAGTTTCCTTGGCTTTGTGTTTGGGATGATTGTCTTCCTGAAATGTCCGCCCTCGTTTCATCTCCATCATCCTGGTAGATGGCAGCAGATTTTTATCAGGAACGTCTTGTTACATTTTTCCATTCATCCTTCCTTCAATGATATGAAGTTTGCCAGTACCGTATGCTGAAAAACAGCCCCGCCCACACCATGATGTCCCCACCTCCAAACCTCATTGTTGGTATGGGGGGGGGGGGTGTTTTTGGGGTGATGTGCCATTTGACCTCAAAACAAGGTGTGCATTATAATTATGGCATCCAAAGAGTTCAATTTTGGTCTCATCTGACCAGACTATCTTCTCCCAGTATTTCACAGGCTTGTCTAAATGTTGTGCAGCAAACTTTAACCGAGCTTCAATATGCTTTCTCTTCAGCAATGGAGTCTTGCGTGGTGAGGGTGCATACAGGCCATGGCGGGTGAGTGCATTACTAATTGTGTACCCCCAAATCCCAGGTCTTTCTAATGCCGAGTACACACGTTCGGACTTTGTCCACCGGACCTAGTCCGGCGGATTGTCCGCCGGACCTAGTCCGGCGGGACTTCCCCACACACGCCCGGACTTCCGAGCGTGTGACTTGCCCACACACGCCCGGACTTCTCCGGCGGACAATCCGCTGGAAAAAGTCCGTGGGAATGAACGGACTTTCCGTTGAGCGGCAAGTCCGTTCATTTCAAAAGTCCGGCGGACTAGCCTACTAACGGCGGGATTGTCCGCCGGACTGCCAAGTCCAGCGGACAATTTTAAAACAAAACTTAAAACCTAGTCCGCCGGACTTTTGGCGCCAAAAAGTCCGCCGGCGCCCACACACGAGGGGATTGTCCGGTGGACTTGAGTCCAGCGGACAATCCCGCGGGATAGTCCCTTCGTGTGTACGCGGCATTAAGCTCTCCACAAGTGGCTCTTGGACAACTCTTCTGATAATTCTTCTCACTCTGTCAGAAATTTTGCGAGGAGCACCTGGTCGTGGCCGGTTTATGGTGAAATTAGGTTCTTTCCACTTCCAGATTATAACCCCAACAGTGCTCACTTGAACATTCAGAAGTTTAGAAATCCTTCTGTAGCCAATGCCATCAGTATGTTTTGCAACAATAAGGTCGCGAAGGTCTTGAGAGAGCTCTTTGATTTTACCCATCATGAGATGTTTCTTGTGTGACACCTTGGCGTCCCAGACGAATTTCTTTCACTGGAATTTTTTTTGTTGATATGTTGGTTGTGATTTTTTGCTGATCTAAGCACTTTGGAATTTCTGAAGAAATGGACCAACTGTGGACACATACTGATCAGCACTTGAAAACTTTATATACTCGAGTATAAGCCAAGTTTTTTCAGCACATTTTTTTGTGCTGAAGATGCCCCCCCTCGGCTTATACTCGAGCACTTTTCTGCAGCAGAGAATGACATTTTCCGACCCGACTTTGGGGCCCCCGTATATCGGGGCCACTTAGTGCTAGGAACCCCAAATTCGGTGTGCAAACCCAGTGGAACTAGCACTACAACATATCCATATGCCCAATTGCATGCCTCACTGTGCCTATTTGCTGCCATAGGTCCCCCGAAGGGTTCCTAGATGCCCCCTAGCTGCAGCCAAAATTTTGGGTCTCTGGACCCAAAGGGTCCCGAAATGACATTGCTGCAGATGGACACAGTTGACTGACTTTGGGGCCCTGTATCTCGGGGCCACTTTTCGGTTGGAAAATATCATTCTCTGCTGCAGAAAAGTGCTTGTCATTTTCCAACCCGACTTTGGGGCCCCGTATCTCGGGGGCCACTTGGTGCTAGGAACCCCAAATTTGGTGTGCAAACCCAGTGGAACTAGCACTACAACATATCCATATGCCCATTTGCATGCCTCACTGTGCCTATTTGCTGCCATAGGTCCCCCGAAGGGTTCCTAGATGCCCCCTAGCTACAGCCAAAATGTGGGGTTTTCTGGAGCCAAAGGGTCCCGAAATGACATTGCTGCAGATGGACACGGTTGACTGACTTTGGGGCCCCGTATCTCGGGGCAACTTTTCGGTTGGAAAATGTCATTCTCTGCTGCAGAAAAGTGCTTGACATTTTCCGACCCGACTTTGGGGCCCCGTATCTGGGTGGCTCTTGGTGCTAGGAACCCCAAATTTGGTGTGCAAACCCACTACAACATATCCAAAGATGGGGTTCCTAGCACCAAGTGGCCCCCGAGATACAGCACCCCAAAGTCAGTCAACCGTGTCCATCTGCAGCAATGTTATTTTGGGACCCTTTGGGTCCAGAGACCCCAAATTTTGGCTGCAGCTAGGGGGCATCTAGGAACCCTTGGACAAGTAAAAAGGCACACAGTCACAATACCTTGTTTCTAATAGTCCAGAGAAGGGGGAGGAAAAAAAGGGGGGGGAAGGGGCTGGGTGTATATGTGTGATGATATACACAATGGAGCATAAAAAGTTGTCAGGGCTGCCACCGAAGAGGCCTGAAGCCAGGTCCAATAGGTCCATCTAGGAACCCTTAACTACCTGTAAAGGGGCACAGTGAGGCTTTAAATGGGCACAGTGAGGCTGCAAATGGGCATTGTTGACCCTCTTTTCCAGTTACAGTAGCTGTGCATTTCTCACGCTAGGCTTATACTCGAGTCAATACGTTTTCCCAGTTTTTTGTGGTAAAATTAGGTGCCTCGGCTTATATTCGGGTCGGCTTATACTCGAGTATATACGGTATTTTTGTGTTTACACATACAACACATTTGTACTTCATGTGATGATGTTTTAAAGAAACAGTACACCAAATATATATTTAAAAAAAATTGTATGAATATTTTTGTCACATCATTAACACTTAGCAGCGGCAATTCACCCGCGAAAACACTATATTTCTTTTATCTCCTCTGTTTAGTATCACTTTAAAATTCTAAAACGTCTCATTATTCTAGCAAACTGACTAAAAGCTGAGAACAATCAGACTGTAAAAGAATCTGATTTATTTTGGAATGCCATTGTGAATATCGGCACCCAGGAAGCATCTGACATGCAGCGAAAAAATTTTCGGGGGGTGGCTGGACAAGCGGAGGCAGGAAAACTGAGCGGAGTTAAGACGGGCCCCGCTAAAAATAAACAACGCCAGCCGAAAATAATACCCACATAATGGGGTCATTTCATCTATTCATCTAATCACATAGCTTTTGTACGGCTGGATTCAGAACTAATAGATTAGCGCTACTCCGCAGATTATCTATGAATTCCCCCAATCATCCCATTCGCCGCTCGCAAAACTTCCAAAGAACATATTTCAGGGTAATTTGTCGCTGGCAAATATAAGTGTAATGGAACAATCTATTGACTGAGTCTGTAAGGGAACATCTGCTCCTACAGGTCCCGTGGGGGTCGGAGTGGGACAAAAAAAAAAATCTATTTATCGCAGCAGAAGATTTAATTACATTTCAGTGTCACTATTAATAAAAATCGGAAACACTAAAGCGCACTATGTAGGAGCAGACCTTAGAGGCGAATATGAAACATGCCTGTCCTTGAATCGATCGCCAAGTCCAACTAAACGCTGCACTTTAAAATGGCCACTTTCAGAATATTGCTGCTTCCTTATGATCCATATGTATAGAATACTTCCTTAACCACTTTCAGACCGGCGCACGACGATATACGTCGGCAGAATGGCACGGACAGGCATAAGGGCGTATATATACGTCCCCTTTAAGATGCCGCCCGCGACCCCCGTGAGGCCGGTCGCGGGTCGCGCGGACTCGATCGACACCCGCGATCGTCTCACGGGAAGACTGAGCGGGGAGATGCGGAAATAAACAGCATCTCCCCGTTCTGCCTAGCAACTAGTGACGCCGATCTCTGCTCCCTGTGATTGGAGCAGAGATCAGCATTCACTAGCTGACAGCCACGCCCCGCCCCCACAGTAAGAAACACACCCCTAGGCATACTTAACCCCTACACTGCCACCTAGTGGTTAACCCATTCACTGCCAGTGTCATTTATACTGGAAGCAATGCATTTAAATAGCATTGATTGCTGTATAAATGACAATCGTCCCAAAAATGTGTCAAAAATGTCCGATGTGTCCGCCATAATGTCGCAGTCACAAAAAAAAATCGCTGATCGCCGCCATTACTAATATAAAAAAAAAAAATTATTAATAAAAATGCTATAAAACTATCCCCTATATTGTAAACGCTATAACTTCTGCGCAAACCAATCAATAATCGCTTATTGCGATTTTTTTTACCAAAAATATGTAGAAGAATACGTACCGGCCTAAACTGAGGAAATTTTTTTTTTTTTATATATTTTTGGGGGATATTTATTATAGCAAAAAATAAAAAAGAATGCGTTTTTTTTTCAAAATTTTCGCACTTTTTTGTTTATAGCGCAAAAAAAAAAAAAAACGCAGGGGCGATCAAATACCACCAAAAGAAAGCTCTATTTGTGGGGAAAAAAGGACGTCAAATTTGTTTGGGAGCCACCTCGCACGACCGCGCAATTGTCAGTTAAATCGACGCAGTGCCGAATCGCAAAAAGGGGCCTGGTCCTTTGGCTGCAAATTGGTCCGGTCTGAAAGTGGGTGGTTCTAAACCTCTGAAATTAAAATGAACAAAGCATATCCTTCTATAGTGTGTACTTGCCTCAATCCAAAGCACTGAGCCCCCGTACACACGGTCGGAAGTTCCGACCACAAAATCCGTCGGATTTTTTCCGACGGATTTTGTCCGACACTGGTGTTGCATGCACACGGTCGGACAAAGTTGTCGGAAAATCCGATCATTCTGAACGTGGTGACGTTCGTTGCGTATGATGGAACTACGTAGAGGCTAGTAGCCAATAGATTTGGTCTCGTAATTTGATCTGAGCATGCGTGGCACTTTGTCCGTCGGAATTCTCTACACACGATCGGAAAAAGTCCGATTGGATTTTGTTGTTGGAAAATTTGAGAGCAGGATCTCAAATTTTTTCCGTCTGAATTTCCGACGGAAAAAGTCAGATGGTGCCCACACATGGCCGGATTTTCCGACGACATGGTTCGATCGGACATTTTCCGTCGGAATTTCCGACCGTGTGTATGGGGCATTAGTGTGATTTCTGTCCCCCCCCGCTCTTTCTTCTGTTATCTTCTGTCACTTCAGACAGTCTATGCACCTGGTGCCCAACCTGCGGCAATGGCCCTTTGGTGCATGATGTGCATACAGGGGGGGGGGGGGGCAAGGGGACAGGAGCCCCAGGCGCCGCAGTTGAATAGAAATGGGTGGGTGCAATGTAAACTGCTGCTAAAGTCTGCCCTGATATCGCCCAATACATCATTAGGGCAGATTTTAGCAGCACCGCACCTGCAGAGCGCTCTCTCTGTTCCAGTACTCGGCACGAGCAAATAGCTCTACTGTCAGACGGAGTCATTTCCACCTGACAGGGGAAGATAGTCCCGCCCACTGCTGCTCTGACATGATGTAATTTTCCAGCCGGGAAGCAAGCGGCGCCGAGCGGGATGGAGGTAAACACAAGTGCGCAGAAGCTGGAAAAAGCATTGGCTTTGTACAAACAATTAACCCCTTGAGGGAAGTGATGGGGTTAATTAACACCTTCCCACCTGGGCCTTTAGCAGATTGGCAGCTTGGAGGACCTCTCGTCCTCCTGAGTGGACACCATCATATGACGTCCTCCCAGAATGCGCCACTCACATGGCCACGGGGCTGCGCAGTGGAGCGATCTGTCACCAGCGGCTCGTAAGGCCTCCCTATCCATGTGTCCGGTCCCTAATCTACATGAGGGGGCACCAGACGCATGGATTCAAATGTTTTTCATTTTTTTTAAGCATGTGATTAGAGTCAGGTTCTGCCTTGCTAAAGAAGCTGAGGGTACAGGTGATGGACAATTTCTCATACTGGTCACTTGAATTTCAACATGGCACCTCATGGCAAAGAATTCTCTGAGGATCTGAAAAAAAGAATTGTTGCTCTACATAAAGATGGCCTAGGCCAGTGATGGCGAACCTTGGCACCCCACATGTTTTGGAACTACATTTCCCATGTTGCTCAACTACACTGCAGAGTGCATGAGCATCAGGGAAAATGTAGTTCCAAAACATCTGGGGTGCCAAGGTTCACCATCACTGGCCTAGGCTATAAGAAGATTACCAAGACCTTGAAACTGAGCTGCAGCACGGTGGCCAAGACCATACAGCGGTTTAACAGGACAGGTTCCCCTCAGAACAGGCCTCGCCATGGTCGGCCAAAGAAGTTGAGGTCACGTGCTCAGCATCATATACAGAGGTTGTCTTTGGGAAATAGACGTATGAGTGCTCCCAGCATTGCTGCAGAGGTTGGAGGGGTGGGGGGGTCAGCCTGTCAGTGCTCAGACCATACGCCACACACTGCATCAAATTGGTCTGCATGGCTGTCGTTCCAGAAGGAAGCCTCTTCTAAAGATGATGCACAAGAAAGACCACAAACAGTTTGCTGAAGACAAGCAGACTAAGGACATGGATTACTGGAACCACGTCCTGTGGTCTGATGAGACCAAGATAAACTTATTTGGTTCAGATGGTGAAATGCTTGTGTGGGGGCAACCAGGTGAGGAGGACAAAGACAAGTGTGTCTTGCCTACAGTCAAGCATGGTGGTGGGAGTGTCATGGTCTGGGGCTGCATGAGTGCTGCCGGCACTGGAGAGCTACAGTCCATTGAGGGAACCATGAATGCCAACATGTACTGTGACATACTGAAGCAGAGCATGATCCCCTCCCTTCAGAGACTGGGCCGCAGGGCAGTATTCCAACATGATAACGACCCCAAACACACCTCCAAGACCACCACTGCCTTGCTAAAGAAGCTGAGGGTAAAGGTGATGGACTGGCCAAGCCTGTCTCCAGACCTAAACCCTACTGAGCATCTGTGGGGCATCTTCAAACGGAAGGTGGAGGAGTGCAAGGTCTCCAACATCCACCAGCTCCGTGATGTCGTCATGGAGGAGTGGAAGAGGACTCCAGTGACACGTGCACTCAACTTCTTTGGCTGACCATGGCGAGGCCTGTTCTGAGTGGAACCTGTCCTGTTAAACTGCTGTATGGTCTTAACCACCGTGCTGCAGCTCAGTTTCAGGGTCTTGGCAATCTTCTTATAGCCTAGGCCATCTTTATGTAGAGCAACAATTCTTTTTTTCAGATCCTCAGAGAATTTTTTTGCCACGAGGTGCTGTGAAGCTCTGGTGAACTCCATGCCCAAGAGGGTTAAGGCAGTGCTGGAAAATAATGGTGGCCACACAAAATATTGACGATTTGGGCCCAATTTGGACATTTTCACTTAGGGGTGTACTCACTTTTCTTGCCAGCGGTTTAGACATTAATGGCTGTGTGTTGAGTTATTTTGAGGGGACGGCGAATTTACAGTGTTATACAAGCTGTACACTCACTACTTTACATTGTAGCAAAGTGTCATTTCTTCAGTGTTGTCACATGAAAAGATAGAATAAAATATTTACAAAAGTGTGAGGGGTGATTAAATACCACCAAAAGAAAGCTCTATTTGTGTGAAAAAAATTATAAAAATTACATATGGGTGCACACTATGGGTGCATGACCGCGCAATTGTCATTCAAAGTGTGACATCACTGAAAGCTGAAAATTGGCCTGGGCAGGAAGGGGGTAAAAGTGTTCCAGTATTGAAGTGGTTAACATGGCCACCAGTAATGCAAGGGGTTCATTAAAACTGCCACTGGATATTGCTGTATTAGTGGCCAGTGGCAGTGTTTATTAACCCCTTGCTTTACTGGCTAGTGGGAATGTTGACCATGCCCCCCCCCTCACTCCCCCAAGGGCGATCATTTATTTGTACAAAGCTACATTAGTGGCCATTGGCATTGTTATTTACCCCATCCATCCTGGCTATTGCCAATGGTAATTAACACTAGACATGTGCAATTTGTCAATTTTGACAAATGAGTTAATTTCTGAAATTTCCAAATTTTTCAATTTCCAAAATTACGAATTTCCGAATTTCGCATTTTCGAAATTTCCGAATTTCGCATTTTCGAAATTTCCGAATTTCGAAATGTAGAATTTCCAAATTTTTGGAATTTGAAAATTCGGAAATTAGAAAATCCGAAAATTCTAAAATCTGAAAAAAAGAAAGAAAATCAGTAAAATTCTAAATAATAACTGTTAAATTATAGGTATTGGAATTTCCTTTCAAATTTGTCTGTTTGTGAACGCAACGAGTACGAATTTATCCGAAGTTACGAATTATCTGAAATAACGAATGCCGCATCTAAATGAATGGAACGTAACGATCTAATAATAATAAAATAATAATAAAACCTTTTTATTAATATTATTTATTATTAATTTGTTTCATTCCATTTGTTTAGATGTGGCATCGGCTATTTCGGATAATTCGTAACTTCAGATAAATTCACAAACAGACAAATTTGAAAGGAAATTCCAATACCTATAATATATCGTTAGTTATTATTTCAAATTTTACTGATTTTCTTTTTTGTTGTTTTTTTTCGAAAAAAGAAAAAAAAAACGAATGAAACTAATTAACACCCTCACTAACAATTTATACAAAAAGCTGCATTAGTGGCCAGTCACAATGTTTATTAACACCTTTGTGCTGCCCCATGAATTGCAGGCGCAATTTTGAAGCGTGACATATTGGGTATCAATTTTCTCGGCGTAACATTATCTTTCACAATATTACAAATTATTGGGCTAACTTTACTGTTGTCTTATTTTTTAATTCAAAAAAGTGTATTTTTTCCCAAAAGAAGTGCGCTTGTAAGACCGCTGCGCAAATACGGTGTGACAGAAAGCCCATCAAGGCAGGAAGGTTAAGGCTCGGTTTACCACTAGTGCGACTTTTCATGCCATTTGGGACTGAAAAGTCGCATGACAAGTCGTACCCCATGATTTCCAATAAGTACCGTTCATATCTGTGCGACTTCAAGACGCAGCGACTTCAAAGTAGTCCCTGCATTATCTTTGGTCCCACTTTGATGCGACTTAAGGTCCATAGACCTCAAGAATACACAGGCATTGCTTCAAGTCGCGGCAAAAAATTGCGGTAAAATTGCGGCGAAATTGTGCGACTTTGGGGACGCAATAGTGGAAACATAGCCTAAGGGGTTACTAGTGAAGGGGGTTTACATAGCATAATACCACTGACCAGCCATGTATTCATTATTGTGTAAACTGGCACCAGTGCTGGGGGGGTTATTATTGTGATTACTGAAACCAATGCTAGGGGGTTGTTATTGCATAAACTGGCACAAGTTCAGGGGGTTGGTACCGCATACATGGGCACTAATTCTGGGGTTATTGTTGCGTGCACTGGCACCAATGCTGGGAATTATTATATCCCATAGTTTGTAGACACGATAACTTTTGCGCAAACCAATCAATATACGCTTATTGGGATTTTTTTAATAATCGGGTGTCCTCCGCCGCTTACCGGCAGCGGCGATCGGGTCCTTCTGCTGGCTGGGCATGGAGACGAGTGAGTGGAAGATGGCCCCCACCCGTCTCCATGACATTGGCAGGGCGGAAGTGACGTCAAAACATCACTTCCGCCCATAGCTCTTAAAGGGACATTTTTTTAAAATTATTTTTTAATTAAAAATGTATTTTTAATTTTCTTTTTATTGCATTTTAGTGTAAATGTGAGGTCTTTTTGACCCCCCAGATCTCATATTTAAGAGGACCTGTCATGCTCTTTTTCTATTACAAGGGATGTTTACATTCCTTGTAATAGGAATAAAAGTGATCCAATTTAAAAAAAAAAAAAAACTGTAAAAAATAAAATAAAAGGTAAAATAGATAAGAAAAAAATCGTTTTTTAAACGCACCGAGCTTGCGCGCAGAAGCGAACGCATATGAAAACGGTGTTCAAACCACACATGTGAGGTATCGCCGCGATCCACAGAGCGAGAGCAATAATTCTAGCCCTAGACCCCCTCTGTAACTCAAAACATGCAACCTGCAGAATTTTTTAAACGTTGCCTATGGAGATGTTTTAAGGGTAAAAAAAAAAAAAAAAAAAAACGGAAAATTGTATACTTACCCTTCCGTAATTTTCCTTTCCTGTTGCATCACATGGCAGCATACACATATGGGTTGTGGCTCCGCCTCCGCAACCTGATAGGACCGCGTAGCTATTAAACCTTGAGAGGGTCCCCGCCCCAGTATTCTCAGTATCTATATACCTCACCTCAGACGGGTGGGTAATTGTATGCTGCCATGTGATGCAACAGGAAAGGAAAATTACGGAAGGGTAAGTATACAATTTTCCGTTTTCCTGTCGCATCATGGCAGCATACACATATGGGGATTAACTCGCCAAACTGGGTGGGTCTGAACACAAATATTTTTATTTACAAGGAATTGAGGTATTTGAACAGATAATTGCCCTCCCAAATTCCACCGTGGACAATCTGGCCGAGTCCACTTTGTAGTGCGTAATAAAGGTACCCTTAGAGGACCATGTGGCTGCTTTGCATATCGTTTCCGAGGAGACTTTGCAGAAAGCTGCCCAGGAGGTCGCCATTGCCCTTGTGGAGTGTGCCCTTATGCCCTCAGGTACTTGAGTTTTACTGGAAGTGTAGGTTCTACTGATGGTTTTTACCAGCCACGCTGCGATAGTGCGGGATGTTGCTGCTTGACCTTTCCTAGGGCCATATGGAATGACTAGGAGGTTCTCCGCTTTCCTTAGGTCACTGGTCATTGAGAGGTATGCCAGGATGTTGGTTTTTAGGTCTAGTGGATGTGGATTCCCTTGTTCCGTGGTTAGAACGGGAAGACAAATTTCCTGATTGAAATGGAAGGAAGACACCACTTTTGGGATGAATCGGTCCGATGGTTTCAGGACTATCTTGTCTGGGTAGACTGTCAAGTATGGTTCGGTGGCCATCAAAGCGTGGATTTCCGAAACTCTTTTGGCTGATGTGATTGCTATGAGGAAGGTGGTTTTTAATGTTAAATTCCATAGCGATATTCCTTCAACTGGAAAGAATGGTTCGCGACACAGGGCATCCAGTACCACTGCAAGGTCCCAGGTCGGGAAGGAAGGTTTTTTGGGAGGCCTTATTTTCAGGCAGGCCTTCTGGAATTGCTCAATGAGTGGTTCCCTTGCCCATCTTACGCCCGTCATGGCAGATAAAGCTGACACGTGTACCTTTAGGGTATTTGACCCAAGACCCTTGTCCAGACCTCGCTGCAGGAATTCCAGAATCTGTGCCACTGTTGGAGATGTTGGATCCCATGCTTGTGTTTGTGCAACCGCGAGGAATTTTTCCCAGATTCTCCTGTAGGTGTTGTTGGTGGAGACTTTCCTGGCTTGGAGGAGAGTGTCTACCACTTTCTGTGAGCAGCCCTGTGCTACGAATCTAGACCTCTCAATCTCCATGCTGTCAGGTGTAGTCTTCCTGGACATGGGTGGAGGAGTTGACCTTGGGATAGTAGATCCGCTGCTATGGGCAGCGGTAGTGGATCCGCTGTATTCAGCTGGAGGAGAGTCGTGAACCATGGGCGTCTCGGCCAGAAGGGAAGGACCGCTATCACTGTGGATCCCGAATTCTTGAGTCTGAGTAGTAGCCTCGGAATAATTGGAATCGGTGGAAACACGTAGCCCAGGTTGAAGTCCCAGCTGTGCTGTAAGCAGTCCGTACCTTCTGCTGTCGGGAAGGGTACTCTCGACAAGAACCTGCGACACTTCGTGTTGGATGGAGTTGCTGCCAAGTCTATCTCTGGTACTCCCCAGGTCTTGGTTATCAGGGAGAATGCTTGGTGACTCAGTGTCCATTCGCTGTTGGACACGAAACTCCTGCTCAGGGTGTCGGCTATTTGGTTCTGGGTCCCTGGCACATATGCTGCCCGGAGACCCGAAAGGTTCTGCTGTGCCCATTCGAAGACTGGTCGGACTTCTTGTAGCATTGATCGACTTCTGGTACCTCCTTGCCTGTTGATGTAGGCAACTGCTACTCGATTGTCCATCTTCAGTAAGACTTCTTTGCCCTTCAGGAAGTGGCTGAAGGCTAGGAGAGCTTTGAATGCCGCCCTCATTTCCAATATGTTGGATACCATATTGTGTGTACTGAACGGCCAGCGGCCTTGGACTGCGAGGTGTTGGTAGTGTGCTCCCCAACCTTCCCCGCTGGCATCCGAGGTGATTACTTCCTGGGAGAGAAGGACTATGTTCTTGCATCTCTTTAGGTTGTGTGGCCTGGTCCACCACCAGAGTGATTGTTTCACTTCCTCTCTGAGCACAATTGGTTGGGACATTGATACGCCGTTCCACTGCCTGAGAAATGACACTTGAAGAGGTCTTGTGTGCCACTGAGCCCATCGAACCATCGGGATGGTCGCTGAGAATGAACCCAGAATGCTGAGACACTCCCTGGTGGGGATTGAGCTGGTCGAAAGCAGCCTTCTTGCCTTTTGGATCAGTATAGGAATCTTTTCCCTCGGGAGCTCTATAGTGTTGAGGAGTGTATCCAGTTCTGCTCCTAGAAAAATCATCCTCTGTGTGGGATTTAGATTGCTCTTTTTCCAATTGATCAGCCACCCGAATTTCTGCAGGGTGGAAATTAACATCGATCGATGTGTAAGGAGGGACTCTTGATTGTTTGCGAGTAGGAGGATATCGTCCAGGTAATGGTGGACTCTTAGACCTTGTTCCCTTAGAAGAGCTATCACTGGAAGTAGGACCTTTGTGAACGTCCTTGGAGCAGTGGAAATCCCGAACGGGAGGCTTTGGAATTGGAAGTGTTGCCTGCCTACCGCAAAACGGAGATACTTTTGGAATGAAATGTGAATGGGGATATGTAAGTAAGCGTCCTGTAAATCTATAGAGAGCATCCAGTCTCCGATGTTTATGGCCTGAAGAATCGACTGCAGGCTTTCCATCCTGAATGTTTCTACCTGGATCGATCGGTTTAGCTTTTTTAAGTCCAGAACTGGACGAAGATCCCCCGTCTTTTTCTTTACCAGGAACAAGGGTGAGTAGACCCCTTTCCCCCTCTGGGATAGTGGAACTTTTACTATCGCCTGCTTTTGGTCTAAGCCTTGAATATACTCGGTCAATAGTAGTCTCTTGTCCTGAGATGTCGGTAGTTTTGTTATACAAAACCTGCTCCTTGGCCGTTTTCGAAAACTCCATTTGTGGCCGAATTGGATAGTAGCTACTGTCCATGTATCCTTTATTGTTTCCGCCCATACCTGCTTGTATTTCATGAGTCTGGCTCCTACCACAGCTGGTTGAGCGGACATGGCGTCAAAAGGATTTCTGATCCCCTGAGACAGGGTTCTTGGATTTTTGAAATTTGAGAAAGGAAGACTGGGGATTCTTCCAGTTCCTCCTGTACTCTCTGCCGGGTCTGTAAGACTTCGCCTCCCTATATTTGTTAGGTAGGTTCTTTCTGAAGGTGGGCGGTCTTTGTTGTTTTGGCCTTCTATCCGAAGGGATAAGGCCAGATTTTCCCCCGGTTACTTTTGAGATAGCCGAGTCTAGTTTCTCACCAAAGAGGTTTGTTCCATCAAAGGGAATCTTGCACCAATTGGATTTTGAAGATGGATCCGCCGACCAGGGCTTTAGCCAAAGTGCCCTTCTGGCCATTACTGAGCTCAGCATTGCCCTAGATGTAGATTTTATTATGTCTACAGACGCTTCTGCGACAAAATCGCCTGCGAGGGATAGTTCCTGGAGTGCAGATATTACTCTCTCCTGCTCCACTCCCTCCGTCACTAGTTTCTCGGCACTGGAAGACCAATTGGAAATAGCTTTTCCTACCGCTGCCAGCGCTACTGCAGGTCTGCATGCGCCTCCCGCTGACAAATAGGTTTTTTTTTTCTTTTTTTTTTTTTTTTGAGGTCGAGATCGATTTTCCTGTCCAATACGTCTTTGAACGTAACTGCATCCTCAATTGGAAGCGTCACATGCCTGGCAAGTCTCATCAGTGAGGAGTCTACTACTGGCGGGGATATCAGCGGGTTCACGTTAGGCTCTTTTAGAGGATAGAGTTTTGCTAGTCGATTGGCCAGACTAGCTTTTTTCTCCGGCTTTTGCCACTCTTCCTTAATTAAGTCTTCCAGCTCCTCAATGAATGGGAAGGTCTCTGGCTCTTTCCTGAGATTTGGGAAGTACTTCCTCACTTTATGAGGAGTTTCTTTCTCTTCCACCCAATCGATCGATTCCTTGATTGATTTTATAAAGGGTTCAACCAAAGTGAAGTCGAAGCCAGTAGATGTTTCTATGTCTTCGGTATCAGACAGAAGTTCTGTCGTCTTTGAAGTGGAAGGGGCAGAGGGAGAGTCTTGAACTGCTCTGCTTACCTCGGGCCCTGCGATTTGTAGGGTCGGTTCTCTCACTGGCTGGCTTAACTCCATCTCTCTGTCTTTAGTTGCTTCGATGAAGCATGTCCGACAGGCCAGCTTGTCTGGGAGCGCTATTGCGCCGCAAATCCAACAGGAGTTTGCTGATGGACGGAGACTCTGCGCATGCGGGGAGCGTCTGCGTGTAGGAGTTCTCCTGCGATAGGAATGCCCATGTCTGGAGTAAGATCTTGATCTGCTCCTTCTGCGACTGGATCTGCCTCTGTCCCTTGACCGGCTTCTTCCACGATCTAAGCGGCTGTGTCTGCGACTTGAGCGTCTGCTCTTTGATCGTCTTGAGTGCGATGATCTGGGCGACCTGGTAGGGCTGTTCCATTTAAACAGCGTTAGTACCATGCTCTCTTTTTCCTCTTCTTACTTACCCGTCTTCCCCTCTTACCTTTTAGGCTGGCGATGGTCTGCTGGGGCAGCGGCCTCCATGAAAAAGTGAGTCCTGTAATACAGGGAAATGAGGAGTGCAAAGAAGCAGGCAGAGGATTGTAGATAGGAAATACAGGCAATGAGTTAACTAACCTTAATCTGAAGAGCAATACTGCAGAGTATGCAGCTGGTAGTAAGTGGTTCAGCAGTAGAAGAGATGCAGTGAAGTTTTTTTCTCCAAACTAGCAGCGTTTCTCTGTATATGCAGCCACAGAGAAACACAGAGACTGTCAGATTTTTAAATTTGCGCCGCCGTCGCCGTAGCGATGACGTCACGCTCGCGCATGCGCAGTAGCGCCGCGCGCCGCTCGTCGCCATTTTGGAAGCTGGAAACCAGCTAGAGGGCGAGGATCTAGTCCACTGAGCATGCTCCGTTGCTCTGAGCCGCTCGGCCGTCCTGAATAGGGAAGAGGAGGACTAATTAACCCAGCATGCCTGTTCTAAAGGCTAATCCAGCGACCACTCAAGGACTCACAGGTATGAATATTAATAAACTACTGCCCCACACACACCAGGGAAGATAGACCTATTAAGGAGGTAATACTACAATAATCCACATGGCATTTCAATATGAAACAATCCCTGCATAGTACACAGATAGATGGGCCGATTTACAGCCCTAAGACACCAGTGCATGAAAGATAGGATTGGAGGCCGCTGCTTGTTAAGCCTATTTAAGGCTTGTTTAAGTGAGAAAATGTTGTTTACATACCCCTGAGACCATCAGAGTGGGGTTCCTCCATTTAGCTCATTTAGAGGCTGTACAGGTAGGACTTCCAGCCAGGAGAGGCTTGAACCTGGCTGGGGCGATAGCGGTAAGAGGTGCTGTACTTTTCGGTCTTGTCAGGTGAGGAAAAAAAGGAGAATACTGGGGCGGGGACCCTCTCAAGGTTTAATAGCTACGCGGTCCTATCAGGTTGCGGAGGCGGAGCCACAACCCATATGTGTATGCTGCCATGATGCGACAGGAAAAGTCCATTTGTTCCAAAAGTTCAATGTTAAAAGCAAATTTAATTTTTGATTTTGTATTTTGTATGTTTGCCCACTGACAAAGAAATGATCAGTCTATAATTTTAATGGTCGGTTTATTTTAACAGTGAGAGACAGAATAACAACAAAAATATCCAAAAAAAAAACGCATTTCAAAAAAGTTATAATATTGATTTGCATTTTAATGTGTGAAATAAGTATTTGATCCCCTATCAATCAGCAAGATTTCTGGCTCCCAGGTGTCTTCTATACAGGTAACAAGCTGAGATTAGGAGCACTCTCTTGAAGGGAGGGCTCCTAATCTCAGCTTGTTACCTGTATAAAAGACACCTGTCCACAGAAGCAATCAATCAATCAGATTCCAATCTCTCCACCATGGCCAAGACCAAAGAGCTGTCCAAGGATGTCGGGGACAAGATTGTAGACCTACACAAGGCTGGAATGGGCTACAAGACCATCGCCAAGCAGCTTGGTGAGAGGGTGACAACAGTTGGTGCGATTATTCGCAAATGGAAGAAACACAAAATAACTGTCACTCTCCCTCGGTCTGGGGCTCCATGCGAGATCTCACCTCGTGGAGTTTCAATGATCATGAGAACGGTGAGGAATCAGCCCAGAACTACACGGGAGAATCTTGTCAATGATCTCAAGGCAGCTGCGACCATAGTCACCAAGAAAACAATTGGTAACACACTACGCCGTGAAGGACTGAAATCCAGCAGCTCCCACAAGGTCCCGCTCCTCAAGAAAGCACATGTACAGCCTGTCTGAAGTTTGCTAATGAACATCTGAATGTTTCAGAGGAGAACTGGGGGAAAGTTTTGTGGTCAGATGAGACCAAAATCAAGCTCTTTGGCATCAACTCAACTCGTCGTGTTTGGAGGAGGAGGAATGCTGCCTATGACCCCAAGAACACCATCCCCACCGTCAAACATGGAGGTGGAAACATTATGCTTTGGGGGTGTTTTTCTGCTAAGGGGACCGGACAACTTCACTGCATCAAAGGGACGATGGACGGGGCCATGTACCATCAAATCTTGGGTGAGAACCTCCTTCCGTAAGCCAGGGCATTGAAAATGGGTCGTGGATGGGTTTTCCAGCATGACAATGACCCAAAACACTTGGCCAAGGTAACAAAGGAGTGGCTCAAGAAGAAGCACATTAAGGTCCTGGAGTGGCCTAGCCAGTCTCCAGACCTTAATCCCATAGAAAATATGTGGAGGGAGCTGAAGGTTTTGAGTTACCAAACGTCATCCTCGAAACCTTAATGACTTGGAGAGGATCTGCAAAGAGGAGTTGGACAAAATCCCTCCTGAGGTGTGTACAAACCTGGGGGCCAACTACAAGAAACGTCTGACCTCTGTGATTGCCAACAAGGGTTTTGCCACCAAGTACTAAGTCATGTTTTGCAAAGGGGTCAAATACTTATTTCACTCATTAAAATGCAAATCATTTTATTTTTTTTATTTTTTTTGTAACTTTTTTGAAATGCGTTTTTTCTGGATATTTTTTGAATTTTTTTTTTAATCTTTTTTTTTTGTTTTTCTGTCTCTCACTGTTAAAATAAACCTACCATTAAAATTATAGACTGATCATTTCTTTGTCAGTGGGCAAACGTACAAAATAAAAAAAAAGAAACAAACCAAAAAAAGGAAAAAAAAAACTGTGAATTATTATTAATTAAATTTTAATTATTTTTATTTCTTGTGTTGTCTGAAGTTGTTTGTGGCTGATTCCCCCCTCCCCCGCCCCCCCCATCTTGATTAGCTCCGTTCCTCCGTCTTGTTCGCGTAGGCTTTGATAAAGCTCAGTGGTGCCGGTATTGCCTCATTAGCGGGATGATACATGACTGGGGTCCTGAGAGGTTCATGAATGGATGTCTCAATAGGTCTTGTGCTGTTGCTCTTTGGGATGGCTCCCTCACCAGCATCAAGTCTAGGAATCCACGCAACACTGACGAAACCTGAGAAGACAAATTTCGAGAGGCAACTGACTTTTGGGTTCTAGTTGGAAGGGAATAGACATGATGAACTACAGAGCATGCGCCTTCTTTTTTTTTCCCTACCATATTTAACATTAGTAGTTGGAGCAGACCTATGGGAATTGACATAACCAACATGCTTGGCATGATCAACATGCGTCATGGAGGTGTGTTCTCAAGCTGCCCTAGGTTCACAGGTGAAGGGTGTATAGCCACTTAAGAACCGCCTCCTGCACATTTACGTCGGCAGAATGGCACGGCTGGGCACATCAACGTACAGGTATGTTGCCCTTTAACTGCTTCCCGACTGCCCACTGCATATATACGTCAGCAGAATGGCACGGGCAGGCAAAACCACGTACCTGTACGTGGCCCTTTAAATGCCTGCCCGTGGGTCGCGCGCGCGACCCAGGGGCTGAAGACGAGCTGAAGAACGGGGAGAGGTTTGTGTAAACAAACCTCTCCCCGCGCTTCCTACTCTGCCTGTCATTGATTGGCTGTTCCCGGTCATCGGGAAAGCCGATCAATGACGTCAGACGTCAGCCCCGCCCCCTAATGTAAAAAAAACACACACACGTCAGAGCCCATAACCCCTCCCCTCCCCCTAGTGGTTAACTCTTTCACTACAACTGTCATTTATACAGGAATCAATGCATTTAAATAGCACTGATTGCTGTATAAATGACAATGGTCCCAAAAATGTGTCAAAAATGTCCGATGTGTCCGCCATAATGTCGCAGTCACAATAAAAATCGCTGATCGCCGACATTACTAGTAAAAAAAAAAATATTAATAAAAATGCTATAAAACTATCCCCTATTTTGTAAACGCTATAACTTTTGCGCAAACCAATCAATAATCGCTAATTGCGATTTTTTTTTTTTACCAAAAATATGTAGAAGAATACGTATCGGCCTAAACTGAGGAAAAAAAAAAGTTTTTTTTTTATATATATTTTGGGGATATTTATTATAGCAAAAAGCAAAAAATATTGCATTTTTTTCAAAATTGTCGCTCTATTTTTGTTTATAGCGCAAAAAATAAAAACCGCAGGGGCGATCAAATACCACCAAAAGAAAGCTCTATTTGTGGGAAAAAAAGGACGCCAATTTTGTTTTGGAGCCACGTCGCACGACCGCGCAATTGTCAGTTAAAGCGACGCAGTGCCGAATCGCAAAAAGGGGCCTGGTCCTTTGGCTGCCAATTGGTCCGGGGCTGAAGTGGTTAAGAGCCCAGCCGTGTGTCCTGAGCTCCGTGACCGTGGGACCCGTGTGTAGTGATATAATTTATAGTTCGTAGATGATTTGTAGTTATTAATAAGTATTGTTCCCGCAGCAAACCCAATTCTCCAGAGAGAGATTTTATTGGCTTCCAAAACAGAACAGTCTCGTTATAGATGACAAAATCCAACAGAGTACAATCATGACAGTGTTAGTAACTTTCTAGAGCCCCATGAAACCATGTGACTTTTGGTGCCTTCATAACACACTTCTAAACAGATTGAATGTCCTGTTATATCCCCCACACACACTGAATGGCTGAGCAATTTGATTGGCCATTTCCCTTAAATGCTTTGATCTGCTCCTGTCATTCAGAGTGACAGGAGATCACCCCAAGCTGTGAACAGCTGTAGTCATAAAATGCCCTAATCTGCATTCTTGCATATTAACATTAACAAGTCCCCTTTGATATGTGTGACTACTGATTAGATTAAGAGATGCCACATGAACACCCTTTTGAGGTGTAGAATAGACTTGAATCCCCAATCTATATTCTTGCATATTAACATCAACATAGCCCAGAATCATTATCTGTTCCCCTTTGATATGTGGAGTAATTCTTGTTTGGCCACTTCCCCTTTGATATGTGTAATTAGGTTAACAGATAACAATGTCAACTGATATCTGGCCTGGTCAATCTTATACTGTGTGTGTAATACATATATACAATACATATATATAATACATAAAAGAACACTACATATATCTAATATATATATATATATATATATCGTACTACACCGTGGACCCGATCGCGGCTGGTGTCCCGCGATCGGATCACAGAGCTGAAGAACGGGGAGAGGTAAGTGTAAACAAACCTCTCCCCGTGCTTCCTAGTGAGGCTGTCACTGATCGTCTGTTCCCAGTCATAGGGAAAGACGATCAGTGACGTCACACGCCAAGCCACGCCCCCCTACAGTAAAAAAAAAACACACACAGGATCTATTTAACCCCTCCCTGCCCCCTAGTGGTTAACTCCTTCACTGCCAGTGGCATTTACACAGGAATCAGTGCATTTAAATAGCACTGATTGCTGTATAAATGACAATGGTCCCAAAAATGTGTAAAAAATGTCCGATGTGTCCGCCATAATGTCGCAGTCACAATAAAAATGGCTGATCGCCGCCGTTACTAGTAAAAAAAAAAAATTTATAAAAATGCTATAAAACTATACCCTATATTGTAAACGCTATAACTTTTGCGCAAACCAATCAATAATCGCTAATTGCGATTTTTTTAACGAAAATATGTAGAATAATATGTATCGGCCTAAACTGAGGAAAAAAAAAAATTTTTTTATATATTTTTTGGGGATATTTAATATAGCAAAAAGTAAAAAATATTGCATTTTTTTCAAAATTGTCGCTCTATTTTTGTTTATAGCGCAAAAAATAAAAACCGCAGAGGTGATCAAATACCACTAAAAGAAAGCTCTATTTGTGGTAAAAAAAAGGACGCCAATTTTGTTTGGGAGCCACGTCGTATGACCGCGCAATTGTCAGTTAAAGCGACGCAGTGCCGAATCGCAAATTGGTCCGGGGCTTAAGTGGATAGAATAGTACCCAGGTCACTACGTGGCACCATTCTCTGCATTGAGGACCATCCACCACAGGAATAAGGAACTCTTTATCTGCTAAATTCAACATTAGTGGTTGGAGCAGACATGTGGAAATTGACATGGTCAATACTGCTTTTGGGTAAGACACCTGTGATGTAGCGAATATTCTAAAATATATGTAATAACGCCTTAGGATATACAGTATCTAACAAAAGTAAGTACACCCCTCACATTTTTGTAACTATTTTCTTCTATCTTTTCATGTGACAACACTGAAGAAATGCCACTTGTCTACAATGTAAAGTAGTGAGTGTACAGCTTGTATAACAGTGTAAATTTGCTGTCCCCTCAAAATAACTCAACACACAGCCATTAATGTCTAAACCGCTGGCAACAAAAGTGAGTACCCCCCTAAGTGATGGGCCCAAAGTGACAATATTTTGTGTGGCCACCATTATTTTCCAGCACTGCTTTAACCCTCTTGGGCATGGAGGTCACCAGAGCTTCACAGGTTGCCACTGGAGTCCTCTTCCCCTCCTCCATGACGACATCACGGAGCTGGTGGATGTTAGAGACTTTGCGCTCCTCCACCTTCTGTTTGAGGATGCCCCACAGATGCTCAATAGGGTCTAGGTCTGGAGACATGCTTGGCCAGTCCATCACCTTTACCCTCAGCTTCTTTAGCAAGGCAGTGGTCGTCTTGGAGGTGTGTTTGGGGTCGTTATCATGTTTTCATGCCCTGCGGCCCAGTCTCCGAAGGGAGGGGGTCATGCTCTGCTTCAGGATGTCACAGTACATGGTGGCATTCATGGTTCCCGCAATGATCTGTAGCTCCCCAGTGCCGGCAGCACTCGTGGAGCCCCAGACCATGACACTCCCACCACCATGCTTGACTGTAGGCAAGACACACTTGTCTTTGTACTCCTCACCTGGTTGCCCCCACACACGCTTGTCACCATCTGAACCAAATAAGTTTATCTTACTCTCATCAGACCACAGGGCATGGTTCCAGTAATCCATGTACTTTGTCTGCTTGTCTTCTGCAAACTGTTTGCATGCTTTCTTGTGCATAATCTTTAGAAGAGGCTTCCTTCTGGCATAACAGCCATGCATACCAATTTGATGCAGTGTGCGGCGTATGGTCTGAACACTGATAGGCTGACACCCCACCCCTACAACCTCTGCAGCAATGCTGGCAGCTCTCATACGTCTATTTCCCAAAAACAACCTCTAGATATAACGCTGAGCACGTGACCTCAACTTCTTTGGTGGACCATGGCGAGGCCTGTTCTGAGTGGAACCTGTCCTGTTATACAGCTGTATGGTCTTGGCCACCGTGCTGCAGTTCAGTTTCAGGGTCTTGGCAATCTTCTTATAGCCTAGGCCATCTTTATGTAGAGCAATAATTCTTTTTTTCAGATCCTCAGAGAGTTCTTTCCCGCGAGGTGTCATGTTGAACTCCCAGTGACCAGTGTGAGAGAGTGAGAGCGATAACAACAAAAATTTAACACACCTGCCCCCCATTCACACCTGAGACCTTGTAACACTAACGAGTCACATGACACCGGTGAGGGAAAATGGCTAATTGGGCCCAATTTGACATTTTCACTTAGGGGTGTACTTACTTTTGTTGCCAGCGGTTTAGACATTAATGGCTGTGTGTTGAGTTATTTTGAGGGGACAGCAAATCTGTTATACAAGCTGTACACTCACTACTTTACATTGTACTAAAGTGTAATTTCTTCAGTGTTGTCACATGAAAAGATAGAAGAAAATATTTACAAAAATGTGAGGGGTGTACTAACTTTTGTGAGATACTGTATGTGTGATAAATATATGACGCTTGGGATGCCATTGGATGTGGGAATATAGGGCCAATCAAACTATCATAGTTAAATCTTTTATTTAATTAGTCAACTAAGGACAAAGACATATGTCCATATATAACATTTATATAATATGAATTTCCGATGGAAACAGTCCAATGGGAGCTTTTCATCAGATTTTCCGACCGTGTGTATGCGCATGGGTCTTTTTCTGTCGGAATTTCCGACGGACTTTGGATTGAGAACCTGTTCTCAATTTTTCCGACGGAAAACCTTTCTATCGGATTTTCCGATCGTGTGTATGCAATTCCGACATGCAAAATTCCGACGCATGCTCGGAAACAATTCAACGCATGCTCGGAAGCATTAAACTTCCCTTCTATAGTGCTGCCAAACGTGTTTTATGCCGCTGTGTTACTGACTGTCGGAATTTGGTGTGACGGTGTGTAGGCAAGACAGTTTGAGCAAAATTCCGTCGGGAAAACTATCAGAGCTTTTTCCGACGAGAATTCCGACCGTGTGAACGTGGCATTAGAAATCACTTGACCAGATGACCATGCCATTGCTCTAAATCAGGGGTCTCCACCTGGTGGCCCTCCAGCTGTTGCAAAACTACAAGTCCCATGAGGCATTGCAAGGCTGACAGTTACAAGCATGACTCCCACAGGCAGAGAGAGGCATGATGGGACTTGTAGTTTTGTAACAGCTGGAGGGCCGCCAGTTTGAGACCCCTGCTCTAATGCCAGGTACACACGATCGGAATTCTCGTCGGAAAAAGCTCTGATGGTTTCCCGACGGAATTCCGCTCAAACTGTCTTGCCTACACGCGGTCACACCCAATTCCGACCGTCAACAACCCGGTGACGTACAACACTACAACGAGTCGAGTTTAATGCTTCCGAGCATGCATCGAATTGTTTCTGAGCATGCGTAGGAATTTTGCGCGTCAGAATTGCTGCAGACGATCGGAATTTCCGATAGAAACCCTTTCCGTCGGAAAAATTGAGAACATGCGCTCAATTCTTTGCTGTCGGAAATTCGGCCAGCAAAATTCCGATGGAGCCTACACACGGTCGCATTTTCCGATACAAAGCTCTCATCGGTCTTTTTCTGGCCAGAATTCCGATCGTGTGTACGCGGCATAAATGTATCCATCTCAGCAAGACTGTAAAACAAACTGTTCATTAGAAGTCCACTGTAGTGGTTACACCATAAAAAATCCAGGCTTGGTTTGGTGAAAAGGAAGAGGACTCTCTGTTAATGGCTTTACCTGATGAACATCTTTGACTCGTGGTGGTAAATTATCTCGTATCCGACGCATTGCCTGCAATGGCGGTTCATTAAAATATGGAGGTTCTCCGTCAATCATTTCTATCACCATGATTCCAAGAGACCAAATATCCACCTGGAGATGAAAAAGAAGCAGCTTTAATGAAGTAATTTAGACCCCTTTCACACTGGGGCGTTTTTCAGGCGTTTTTCAGGTGCTTAAGACCACTTTCACACTGAGGCACTTTACAGGCGCTTTCACGCTAAAAACAGCGCCTAAAAAGCTCATGAAAACGTATTTCCATAAAAATCAATGAACGCTTTCACACTGGGGCAGTGTGCTGGCAGGGCTTTGAAAAACTCCCCTCCCCATTGAAATTAATGGAAAGCTCTTCAAAAGCGCCTGAAAGGCTCTTCAAAAGCGCTCAGTGTTTTTACTGGCAGTTTAGAAGCGCCTCAGTGTGAAAGTGGCCTTAGCGTTAAAAGCGCATGTAAAGCGCTTGAAAGAAGCCTCATCTGCAATCCCAATGTGAAAGCCCGAGTGCTTTAAGAGCCCTTTCACACTGTCAGCGCCCGAAAAACGCTGCTTAAACTAGCGGCGCTTTACCAGCGTTTTCCGAGTGCTAGTGGGGCGCTTTTAACCCCTGCTAGTGGCCAAATAAAGGCTTAAAAGCGCCCATAAAGCGTCGCTGCCAAAAGCGTTTTGCCAGCGCTTTTCAGGCGTATTGCAGGCGCTTCCCATTGATTTCAATGGGAAGGGGAGCTTTAGGAGCCGTGTATTCACCGCTCCAAAAGCGCTGCAAAGAAGCTGCTTGCAGGACTTTTTTTGACGCCCTTCCAGGGCAGTGCCTCAGTGTGAAAGCACTCGGGCTTTCACATTGGGATTGCAGTTGAGGCTTCTTTCAGGCTCAAGTACTCGCACAAATGCTTGTTATCGGTCCCGATACCGATACTAGTATCGGTATCGGGACAACCCTAATTATTATGTCTATATACACTCGCTGGCCACTTTATTAGGTCCCCCTTGCTAGTACCAGGTTGGACCCCCTTTTGCCTTCATTCTTGGTGGCATAGATACAACAAGGTGTTGGAAACATTCCTCAGAGATTTTGGTCTGTATTGACATGATAACATCACACAGTGGCTACAAATTTGTCAGCTGCACATACATGATGCGAATCTCCCCTTCCACCACATCCCAAAGGTGCTCTATTGGATGAGATCTGGTGAGTGTGGAGCTCTATTGGATGAGATCTGGTGAGTGTGGAGCTCTATTGGATGAGATCTGGTGAGTGTGGAGGCCATTGGAGTACAGTGACCTCATTGTCCAGTGGTGAGATGATTGGAGCTTTGTGACATGGTGCATTATCCTGCTGGAAGGAGCCATCAGAAGATGGGGACACTGAAGTCATAAAGGGATGGACATGGTCAGCAACAATACTCAGGTAGGCTGAGGCGGTTAAATGATGCTCAATTGGTACTAAGAGGCCCAAAGTGTGCCAAGAAAATATCCCCCCCCCCCCACACCATTACACCCCCCACCACCAGCCTGAGGCGTTGATATAAGGCCGGATGGATCCATGATTTCATGTTTGGTCCAAATTCTGAATACTGAAATGGAGACCAGGCAATGTTTTTCCAATCTTCTATTGTCCAATTTTGTGGTCTTCTGCCTCTGTAGCCCATCTGCTTCAAAGTATTGTGCGTTCAGGGATGGTATTCTGCATACCTTGGGTGTAACGAGTGGTTATTTGAGTTATTGTTGCCTTTCTATCATCCTGGAACCAGTCTGCCCATTCTCCTCTGACCTCAACAAGGCATTTTCCTCCACACAACTGCCGCTCACTGGATATTTTTCCCACATTTATCATGTCATTTTTTTGGGGGGGAGGAGTGGGTACCCTGTTTTTAAGGGCAACTAGCACCAACTTTCTCCCTGGCGCCGCAGCGCCGGAAGGAAGATCACCTCTCCCCCCCCCTCCCTCCCTGCATTCTTCTGGGACATGTCACAGCGTGCAGCGCGGCTCGCACATGCGCAGTGCCCATAGTAACAATGCCGGTGCCACGGAGGGGAGGGGGAGAGAGAATGCCCGTATCGCTGGACCGCGGGACAGTTGAGTGTCCGATTATTAAAAGTCAGAAGCTACACTTTTTCTAGCTGCTGACTTTTAAATGGGTGGAACTTCGCTTTAAATCCCCTTTCTTCCCCATTCGGAGGCTCGGTTTGAACTTTCGCAAGTCGTCTTCACCATGGCTAGATGCCTAAATGCATTGAGTTGCTGCCATTTGATTGGCTGATTAGCAATTTGTGTTACCAAGCAACTGGACAGGTTTACCTAATAAAGAGATAGGTGTATATATGTATATATATATATATATATATATATATATATATAAATAAAATAATACAGTAATGACATTTTTGCATTATTATTATTACATTATCATATGTCATTACATAACTGGTTCCCTGGCACACCGTTACCAAATATTTTTTAGGCTAACCTCTGTTCCATATGGCAGCCTGGAGATGACCTCTGGAGCCATCCAATAGGGAGTCCCAACAAGGGATTTTCTTTTAGGAACCTCTTTAGAAACTTGTGCACAAAATCCGAAATCAGAGAGCTTTATCTAGAAATATAAAAGTAAAAAACAGTCAGGGAAAGATCTGATATTGTCAAGCATAATAAATAATGCATGAAAACATTGGGGGTGATTTACTAAAACTGCAGAGTGCAAAATCAGGTGCAGCTCTACATAGAAACCAATCAGCTTCCAGGTTTTATTGTCAAAGCTTTAAGCCCCTTTCACATGGGCATTCTGTTCGTTGGCGAATGAAAAACAGAGATCAATGCATCTCTATGGAAAAACTGATGATTTTGCATGACTCCAGATCAACTTTCTTTGCAAACATTCTGCAAGTCTGCTGCAAGTTCTGGTTCAGTTATGTTGTGCAATAGTCATCCGACCACAGGGGGTCACTGTGGCTGAATTTTCATGCTGTAGACTTGCAGAGCTCTTGCTGTAGACTCACCACTGCCACTTTGCTCTTGCCAGACTGCCACAGCACTGAAGAAATGACACTTGTCTACAATGTAAAGTAGTGAATGTACAGCTTGTATAACAGTGTAAATTTGTCCCCTCAAAATAACTCTGGGAGGAATAGTGCCCCAAGGGCCGGATTAAGGCAAGCAAATGGCCATATCCAGCCCCAGGGCTTCAATTTGGAGACCACTGATTTAGTTCAACCAATAGAGTAAAAAAAAAAAAAAATCCTCATGAATAGGTTGAGCCTTAACTGCTTGCTGACCGCCGGCTGCCAATTGACGGCCAGGCGGCGCAGCTCTTGTGGTGGGAGGGCGTCATATGACGCCCTCGCCTTTTCGGCCCACCAGGGGGCGCGCGCTCCGCCAGCGGGACGCGCACCCGCCATTTTACTGGGGACTCGGTGCGCGTGCCCGGTGGCCGCGATGTCCGCCGGGCACCCGCGATGTCCGCCGGGCACCCGCGATTTCCCGGTAACATAGCAGGACCTTGGATCTGTGTATGTAAACACACAGATCCACGGTCCTGTCAGAGGAGAGGAGACCGATGGTGCGTTCTCAATACAGAGAAAGACCGATCGGTCTCCTCCCTTTGTCAATCCCCTCCCCCTACAGTTAGAATCACTCCCAGGGAACATGTTGTTAACTCCTTCAGTGCCCCCTAGTGGTTAACCCCTTCCCTGCCAGTCACATTTATACAGTAATCAATGCTTTTTCATAGCACGGATCGCTGTATAAATGTGAATGGTCCCAAAAATGTGTCAAAAGTGTCCGATATGTCCGCCGCAATATCGCAGTCACGATAAAAATCGCAGATCGCCGCCATTACTAGTAAAAAAAAAAAAAAATTATAATAAAAATGCAATAAATCTATCCCCTATTTTTAGGCGCTATAACTTTTTCGCAAACCAATCAATATACGCTTATTGCAATTTTTTTTTACCAAAAATATGTCGAAAAATACGTATCGGCCTAAACTGAGGAAAAAATTCGTTTAAAAAAAAAAATAAAAATTGGATACTGTATTTATTATAGCAAAAAGTAAAAAATATTGTTTTTTTTTTCAAACTTGTTTCTCTTCTTTTGTTTATAGCGCAAAAAATAAAAACCGCAGAGGTGATCAAATACCACCAAAAGAAAGCTCAATTTGTGGGGACAAAATGATAACAATTTCATTTGGGTACAGTGTTGTATGACCGCGCAATTGTCATTCAAAGTGTGACAGCGCTGAAAGCTGAAAAATGGCCTGGTCAGGAAGGGGGTGAAAATGCACTGTATTGAGATGGTTAAACAAAAGGGTAATAAATATACAACAATCTGCTTGAGATGGGTGCATGAAAACACTTACCCTTCCATCGCTGGTCAGCAGGATAGAGTCACTTTTTATATCCCTGTGAATGACTCCCTGATTATGCAGATAAGACAACGCTTTCAGAACAGAGAAACACACAGTGGCTATTTGCTCCTCATTCATCCTGTAAAATGAGATTACATATTGATACATTGTTTAGAAACACCTGAAAAATTGCATATTGCAACAAATTACAATCATCATCATTTTTAAGCTGATATAGCACCCTCTTAATTAGGTAAAGTTTGTTTTCTATAATCAAAGGAGCAGTGATTGTTTGGTCTGGTCTGTTCAGGGTTTCACAGGCTGGGAGTTTGATTGCTTTCCCCTGCCTCTAGAAGAAGTTTTCTGGCGCTTATGGAGGAAGAATTCAAATAAGCAGCCCCAACTAGTTCCATTGTTTTTGGTGCCACTCAAAGTGGAGGTGAAAGCATATCGCTGTGTCCCAGAGCATGGGGTGCAGGCTTGTCCTGATACCAATCCGGACAGCTAGTAAATGTAAATAGAAAAGGATCGCCGCTACTCCTGACCGGCCCAGGTGAATAAACGACAGACATGTGCAATTTGTTTTGTTCCAAATTCGTTTAATGAATTTTCGACAAATTCGTTATTTCGGAAACTCCTGAATTAACGGAAAACCCATTTAACAAATCTTCAAAGAATGGTAAATTCCTAAATTCTAAAATTCAAAAAATCTGAAATAATAACTAACTAATATTATTAACTATTACTAAGTATAAAATTTAGAGCTGTGGAAATTAAATATTAATTCCTCGATTAATCGTTAATTTTTTTGATCGATCAAAATTCTTTTGATCAGTACTCACCTCTCCGCCGGCTTCCGGGTCCTCAGGGAGTTCCGTCAGAGAAGGAAGGGGGAGGAGTCCGGTGACGTGGATGTCCGTGACGTCACCGGACTCCTCCCCCTTCCCCAAGTGCCTCCGCCTGCTAACAACGGGAAGAGGGGAGGAGTCCGTGACATCGAAGTTCTGATTGAACGTAACGCGTACGAGGGAGGAGCTACGCATGACGTCACCCGCTGCTGCCCTACGGAACTAACCCGATTGTCGGCTTTACATGCTGTGTTTTTATCATCTTTATGTGAGTAGTTTGTGTTTGAACACAAAAATATAATCTTATACTTAAGCGGTGAGCACTTAGATCTTTTCTTTCTTCCCATGACCCGGCGTCCTTGCTGAGATCTAAGGAGATGTGAGAGAAGTTTATGGTCCGTGTTAACTCTTTTGATACCCGCTTGCATGACCACCTGTTTGCACAGGGGTCCATGCAATAAGGTGAGAGTGATTAGTTAGACCGGAGGTGGAGGGATTGTCACGCTACTGTGGGAAAAAAAAATGACTTACGTCAGTGCTACAGTTTGAATTTAAAACGTATTTGTGTGAACTGTGAAGTTAAGTCATGGATTGTGGAAACTAACTAGTGTCGGGTGATTGTATATAGTGTATACCACATTTACCACTGACTAATGCAGAGTTGCAATGCAAGGAGATCAGCTAAAAGTATTTGGATCTGTATGTGCGTTATAATTAATCGAAATTAGTTGATTAATCGATTAAAAAAAAAATCGATTAATCGAACATGAAAATTTTAATCAGTAACAGCCCTAATAAAATTATAGGTATTGGAATTTCCTTTCAAATTTGTCTGCTAGTGAACGTAATGAATACGAATGTATCCGAAGTTACGAATTATCCGAAATAACGAATGCCGCATGTAAATGAATAGAACGTAACAAATTAATAATAATAAATAACGTGAATGGCTGATCACGTGGTCTCCGTCAGAGACCCTTTACCTAGATCGGTGTTGTGGTGTGTCAGACTGACACACCGCACCACCGATCGCAGCACTGCACGCCCCTGCGGCTGTTATCCTGAAAGATGTCATATGGATCAGGATAACGGAACCATCGCCCGGCCGGACGGGAAGTGGTTAAAAATGAACTGGGTTCAGGTCAAGCACAAGCCCCTCACAAATCAATGGGAGTCAAATGTGTCAAAAGTCCTTGCTGTATATCCAATCACTGCCCACCTGACCCAGCGCACGCAATCAATCAAAATGGTACCACTAGCCGAATGTCGGCTCCCCAAGCTTTTATCAGCTATATACAGAAAGGAGTGGGGATAGTGGTGATCCCCATATTGGGCCATATTTAGGCAATGATGTAACCCCTTAACCACTTCAGCCCCGGACCGATTTGCAGCCAAAGGACCAGGCCCCTTTATGCGTTTTCGGCACTGCGTCGCTTTAACTGACAATTGCGCGGTCGTGAGACGTGGCTCCCAAACAAAATTGGCATCTTTTTTTTCCCACAAATAGAGCTTTCTTTTGGTGGTATTTGATCACCTCTGCGGTTTTAATTTTTTGCGCTATAAACAAAAATAGAGCGACAATTTTTGAAAAAAATCCAATATTTTTTACTTTTTTCTATAATAAATATCCCCCAAAAAATATATTTAAAAAAATATTTTTCCTCAGTTTAGGCCGATACGTATTCTTCTACATATTTTTGGTAAAAAAAAAAAATCGCAATTAGCGATTATTGATTGGTTTGCGCAACAGTTATATCGTTTACAAAATAGGGGATAGTTTTATAGCATTTTTATTAATATTTTTTTTTTTTTTACTAGTAATGGCGGCGATCAGTGATTTTTATTGCGACCCCGACATTATGGCGGACACATCGGACATTTTTGACACATTTTTGGGACCATTGTCATTTATACAGCAATCAGTGCTATTTAAATGCACTGATTCCTGTGTAAATGACACTAGCAGTGAAGGGGTTAACCACTAGGGGGCGGGGAGGGGTTAAGTATGTCCTGTGTGTGTTTTTTACTGTAGGGGGCATGGCTTGCCGTGTGACATCACTGATCATCTTTCCCGATGACAGGGAACAGACGATCAGTGACAGTCTCACTAGGAAGCACGGGGAGAGGTTTGTTTACACAGACCTCTCCCCATTCTTCAGCTCTGTGACCCGATCGCGGGACACCGGCGGCGATCGGGTCCGCGGGTCCTACGGCCACGGAGCTCAGGACCGGGTCGCGAGCGCGCCGGCGCGTGCGCGACCCACGGCTGGGCTCTTAAAGGGCAACGTACTTGTACGTTGATGTGCCCAGCCATGCCATTTTGCTGACGTAAATGTGCAGGAGGCGGTCCTTAAGTGGGTAAAACCCCATTCATTTGCTTTTGTGACCAGGGATCGGGTTAGAATTTAGTACTTCATTTTCCCATCGCACACGTTTCTGGAAATGCTCACAGTTTTGGGTGCTGTAGCAACAACCAGCTGGATACTGGTTCAAGTCACAATAAAGATATTTTCCAGCACACCATGGAGCGACACAAATAGCGTTCAAAAGGGTGGTTTATTGCATGATCACAATATGGGGATAGTGCAACGTTTCGGAGCCGCGCAGGGCCCCTTCGTCAGGCATGTGATATTCGGGTTAGAATTTAGGGACATGCAATTAGCGGACCTCCAGCTGTTGCGAAACTACAAGTCCCATGATGCATAGCAAGACTCTGACAGCCACAAGCATGACACCTAGAGGCAGAGGCATGATGGGACCTGTAGTTTTGCAACAGCTGGGGTTCGCTAAGTTGCATATCCGTGGGTTAGATGATGTCAGTGGTTGGTAAGAATGTGGAACAGGCCAAATTTCTGTATGTGTGTACCGCTGTCTGTTTAACGACCGGCTTCTGTCCAATGGTCATGCCAGACCATCTACCCAAGGACCAAGGCCAAGAGCCTCGGAGTCATTTTTGACTCAGAAATGTCAATGGATGCACAAATAGGATCGGTAGTCAGCGGATCCTACCATCTTCTACGCCTGCTAGGCAGACTCATCCCCTTCATTCCAAAGGAGGACAAAGCAGTGGTAGTTGGAACAGTCATTAATTCTCGACTGGACTACGCTAACTCCCTTTACATAGGATTACCCCAATATCAACTTGCCCGCTTACAACTTATCCAAAACACGGCGGCAAGACTGATAACAGGAAAAAAAACGTGGGAATCCATCTCCCCTTCCCTGAGGAGCCTACATTGGCTAACCGTAAAGAATCGGGTCACATTCAAGACCCTCTGCCTCACCCACAAATGCACCCATGGAGACGCTCCTCAATACCTTCTCGAGAAAATAAAACACTACACACTCAATCGCAGTCTTCGATCGTCCAACCAAAACCTCCTCCTCATTCCCAAATCCCGCTACAAATCAAAAGGGGAACGAAGATTCGCTGTCCAAGGACCACGGCTATGGAACGCTCTACCAACCTACATCCGCATGGAAGAAAACCATCAGGCCTTTAGGAAAAAACTCAAGACCCACCTCTTCTAAGAAGCTTGACAACAAAGCACGAATACAGCGCCTTGAGGCGATTTGGTTCGCATTGTAGCGCTATACAAATCATTCATTCATTCATTCATGCTGGAAAAGCAGCATTCATTCAGCGCTCACAGCCAATGACTGCAAGCCCTGATCTGTGTATTCTGACAGGGGACTCCATTTTTGTTTAGTTAAATTCGCTGGTGAACTGAAAAGAAATGTGTCTGTGTGTATCCAGCTTTACACAGTAAGAAAGTCATTGTTTAATCTGGAATATTTTACCTTCAAAACTTTGCTATCAAGATTCTGCAAGATCAGTGCAATTCATCAATGCCAAGGGAACGGGGAAAATCATTTACATTTTGCTCAGAACTTCAGATTCTAAAAAAGATGCTTAAAGGTGCGATGGTGACTTAACCTTGCTGAGGGAGTTTAATCATTAAAGTCTTTTAAAAAAAAAAAAAAAAAACATTCTTGTCTATAGAGAATATAAGCAGACCTCGCATGAAGCTGCAAGATCCACTTTCATTATATATTATATATATATATATATATATATATATATACACACACATACAGAGTATCTCACAAAAGTGAGTACACCCCTCACATTTTTGTAAATATTTCCTTCTATCTTTTCATGTGACAACACTGAAGAAATGACACTTGTCTACAATGTAAAGTAGTGAGTGTACAGCTTGTATAACAGTGTAAATTTGCTGTCCCCTCAAAGTAACTCAACACACAGCCATTAATGTCTAAACCGCTGGCAACAAAAGTGAGAACACCCCTAAGTGAAAATGTCCAAATTAGGCCCAATCAGCCATTTCTCCTCCCCGGTGTCATGTGACTCGTTAGTGTTACAAGGTCTCAGGTGTAAATGGGGAGCAGGTGTGTAAAATTTGGTGTTATCGCTCTCACTCTCTCATACTGGTCACTGGAAGTTCAACATGGCACCTCATGGCAAAGATCTCTCTGAGGATCTGAAATTTTTTTTTTTTGCTCTACATAAAGATGGCCTAGGCTATAAGAAGATTGCCAAGACCCTGAAACTGAGCTGCAGCACGGTGACCAAGACCATACAGCAGTATAACAGGACAGGTTCCACTCAGAACAGGCCTCGCCATGGTCGACCAAAGAAGTTGAGGTCACGTGCTCAGCGTCATATCCAGAGGTTGTCTTTGGGAAATAGACGTATGAGTGCTGCCAGCATTGCTGCAGAGGTTGTAGGGGTGGGGGGGTCAGCCTGTCAGTGCTCAGACCATACGCCGCACACTGCATCAAATTGGTCTGCATGGCTGTCATTCCAGAAGGAAGCCTCGTCTAAAGATGAAGAAAGCCTGCAAACAGTTTGCTGAAGACAAGCAGACTAAGGACATGGATTACTGGAACCATGTCCTGTGGTCTGATGAGACCAAGATAAACTTATTTGGTGTCAGATGGTGACAGGCGTGTGTGGGGGCAACCAGGTGAGGAGTACAAAGACAAGTGTGTCTTGCCTACAGTCAATCATGGTAAATAACACAGTCTCCTATCACATCCCCCCCCCCAATCACACTGCCCCCATCCCAGAGCCCCCCCAATCACACTGCCCCCAATCACACAGTCCCCTATCTCAGAGCCCCCCCAATCCCCCATCACAGAGCCCCCCATCACACAGTTCCCTCATCACAGATGCCCCCAAATCACAGAACCCCCCAATTACACAGATCCCAATCACAAAGCCCCCCCATCTTAAAGTCCCCCAATCACACAGCCCCCACCCCCAATCACACAAATCCCTAATCACACAGCCCCCCCCCCCCCCATCATAGAGCCCCCTTAATTGAATCCAGAGCACATTGGGTCCCATTGCTCACAGCACTCCAGGGGAACCCAAACGACACCGCCATACTCTATCCAAAATATTTAAATATACTTTTTGTACCCCGAGTGTTTCCATTTCTATTTGTCAAAATTAAAGGTTTGGCCGTCTAACAGGAATTCAATGTATTTAGTGTGTCAAAACAGTTACGGCTATTTTCTAAATAAGGATAATATCTTAAAGACCGATATGGACGGATATTGTAAACTGTATACCCCCCAAAAATATCTGCAAAAAATATATTTAGCAAACGTATATCTACAAATACGGTGGGGATTTCATATAATGATGGTTTTAAATATTGTGGGTAATATTAAAGATTTTGGATGATGACACAACTGGTCTGTGATTTTATCTTTTGCGTTGTTGATATACCGTATGTTGGCCATACATTTCCTTTGAAGAATCTGAGTTTTTCTGTTATGTTATACAATTTAAAGTATGTATTCAGGTCCGTAGCAGTCTTCAAAGACCGGTTATGGCCACCATTATTTTCCAGCACTGCCTTAACCCTCTTGGGCATGGAGGTCACCAGAGCTTCACAGGTTACCACTGGAGTCCTCTTCCTCTCCTCCATGACGGAGCTGGTGGATGTTAGAGACCTTGCGCTCCTCCACCTTCCGTTTGAGGATGTCCCACAGATGCTCAATAGGGTTTAGGTCTGGAGACATGCTTGGCCAGTCCCTCACCTTTACCCTCAGCTTTTTTAGCAAGGCAATGGTCGTCTTGGAGGTGTGTTTGGGATCGTTATCATGTTGGAATACTGCCCTGCGGTCCAGTCTCTGAAGGGAGGGGATCATGCTCTGCTTCAGTATGTCACAGTACATGTTGGCATTCATGGTTCCCTCAATGATCTGTAGCCCCCCAGTGCCGGCAGCACTCATGCAGCCCCAGACTATGACACTCCCACCACCATGATTGACTGTAGGCAAGACACACTTGTCTTTGTACTCCTCACCTGGTTGCCCCCACACACGCTTGTCACCATCTGACACCAAATAAGTTTATCTTGGTCTCATCAGACCACAGGATATGGTTCCAGTAATCCATGTCCTTAGTCTGCTTGTCTTCAGCAAACTGTTTGCAGGCTTTCTTCATCTTTAGAAGAGGCTTCCTTCTGGGATGACAGCCATGCAGACCAATTTGATGCAGTGTGCGGCGTATGGTCTGAGCACTGACAGGCTGACCCCCCCACCCCTACAACCTCTGCAGCAATGCTGGCAGCACTCATACGTCTATTTCCCAAAGACAACCTCTGGATATGACGCTGAGCACGTGACCTCAACTTCTTTGGTCGACCATGGCGAGGCCTGTTCTGAGTGGAACCTGTCCTGTTATACTGCTGTATGGTCTTGGTCACCGTGCTGCAGCTCAGTTTCAGGTCTTGGCAATCTTCTTATAGCCTAGGCCATCTTTATGTAGAGCAAAAAAAAAAAAATTTCAGATCCTCAGAGAGATCTTTGCCATGAGGTGCCATGTTGAACTTCCAGTGACCAGTATGAGAGAGTGAGAGCGATAACACCAAATTTTACACACCTGCTCCCCATTTACACCTGAGACCTTGTAACACTAACGAGTCACATGACACCGGGGAGGAGAAATGGCTGATTGGGCCTAATTCGGACATTTTCACTTAGGGGTGTTCTCACTTTTGTTGCCAGCGGTTTAGACATTAATGGCTGTGTGTTGAGTTATTTTGAGGTGACAGCAAATTTACACTGTTATACAAGCTGTACACTCACTACTTTACATTGTAGACAAGTGTCATTTCTTCAGTGTTGTCACATGAAAAGATAGAAGAAAACATTTACAAAAAATGTGAGGGGTGTACTCACTTTTGTGAGATACTGTGTATGTGTGTGTGTGTGTATATATATATATATATATATATATATATATATATATATATATATATATATATATATATATATATATATACATATATATATATATATATATACATATATATATATATATATACATATATATATACATATATATATATATATATATATATATATATATATATATATATATATATATATACACATATATATATATATATATATATATATATATACATATATATAATATATAATGAAGGTGGATCTTGCAGCTTCATGCGAGGTCTGCTTGTATTCTCTATAGACAAGAATGTTTTTTTTTTTTTTTTAAAAGACTTTAATGATTAAACTCCCTCAGGAAGGTTAAGTCACCATCACCCCTTTAAGCATCTTTTTTAGAATCTGAAGTTCTGAGCAAAATGTAAATGATTTTCCCCGTTCCCTTGGCATTGATGAATTGCACTGATCTTGCAGAATCCTGATAGTAAAGTTTTGAAGGTAAAATATTCCCGATTAAACAATGACTTTCTTACTGTGTAAAGCTGGATACACACGGACACATTTCTTTTCAGTTCACCAGAGAATTTAGCTAAAAAAAAAAAGTCCCCCCCCCCCCTTTCAGAATACACAGATCAGGACTTGCAGTCATTGGCTGCGAGCGCTGAATGAATGCTGCTTTTCCAGCATGACCATTGGACAGAAGCCGGTCGTTAAACAGACAGCGGTACACACATACAGAAATTTGTCCTGTTCCTGTTCCACGTTCTTACCAACCACTGACATCATCTAACCCACGGATATGCAATTTAGCGGACCTCCAGCTGTTGCAAAACTACAGGTCCCATCATGCCTCTGCCTCTGGGTGTCATGCTTGTGGCTGTCAGAGTCTTGCTATGCATCATGGGACTTGTAGTTCCACAACAGCTGGAGGTCCGCTAATTGCATGTCCCTAAATTCTAACCCGATCCCTGGCCACAAAAGCAAATGAATGGGGTTTTAACCACTTAAGGACCGCCTCCTGCACATTTATGTCGGCAGAATGGCACGGCTGGGCACATCAACGTACAGGTAGGTTGCCCTTTAAGAGCCCAGCCGTGGGTCCCGCCACCGCCGGCGCGCTCCCGACCCGGTCCTGAGCTCCGTGACCGTGGCCGCAGGACCCGCGGACCCAATCGCCGCTGGTGTCCCGCGATCGGGTCACAGAGCTGAAGAACTGGGAGAGGTAAGTGTAAACAAACCTCTCCTCGTGCTTCCTAGTGAGACTGACACTGATCGTCTGTTCCCTGTCATAGGGAAAGACGATCGGTGATGTCACACGCCAAGCCACGCCCTCCTACAGTAAAAAAACACACACAGGGCATACCTAACCCCTCCCCGCCCCCTAGTGGTTAACCCCTTCACTGCTAGTGTCATTTACACAGGAATCAGTGCATTTAAATAGCACTGATTGCTGTATAAATGACAATGGTCCCAAAAATGTGTCAAAAATGTCCGATGTGTCCGCCATAATGTCGCAGTCGCAATAAAAATCACTGATCGCCGCCATTACTAGTAAAAAAAAAAAAAATTAATAAAAATGCTATAAAACTATCCCCTATTTTGTAAACGATATAACTGTTGCGCAAACCAATCAATAATCGCTAATTGCGATTTTTTTTTTTTTACCAAAAATATGTAGAAGAATACGTATCGGCCTAAACTGAGGAAAAATATTTTTTTTAATATATTTTTTTGGGGATATTTATTATAGAAAAAAGTAAAAAATATTGGATTTTTTTCAAAATTGTCGCTCTATTTTTGTTTATAGCGCAAAAAATTAAAACCGCAGGGGCGATCAAATACCACCAAAAGAAAGCTCTATTTGTGGGAAAAAAAAGATGCCAATTTTGTTTGGGAGCCACGTCACACGACCGCGCAATTGTCAGTTAAAGCGACGCAGTGCCGAAAACGCAAAAAGGGGCCTGGTCCTTTGGCTGCAAATCGGTCCGGGGCTGAAGTGGTTAAGGGATTACATCATTGCCTAAATATGGCCCAATATGGGGATCACCACTATCCCCACTCCTTTCTGTATATAGCTGATAAAAGCTTAGGGAGCCGACATTCGGCTAGTGGTACCATTTTGATTGATTGCGTGCGCTGGGTCAGGTGGGCAGTGATTGGATATACAGCAAGGACTTTTGACACATTTGACTCCCATTGATTTGTGAGGGGCTTGTGCTTGACCTGAACCCAGTTCATTTTTAACCACTTCCCGTCCGGCCGGGCGATGGTTCCGTTATCCTGATCCATATGACATCTTTCAGGATAACAGCCGCAGGGGCGTGCAGTGCTGCGATCGGTGGTGCGGTGTGTCAGTCTGACACACCACAACACCGATCTAGGTAAAGGGTCTCTGACGGAGACCACGTGATCAGCCATTCACGTTATTTATTATTATTAATTTGTTACGTTCTATTCATTTACATGCGGCATTCGTTATTTCGGATAATTCGTAACTTCGGATACATTCGTATTCATTACGTTCACTAGCAGACAAATTTGAAAGGAAATTCCAATACCTATAATTTTATTAGGGCTGTTACTGATTAAAATTTTCATGTTCGATTAATCGATTTTTTTTTTAATCGATTAATCAACTAATTTCGATTAATTATAACGCACATACAGATCCAACTACTTTTAGCTGATCTCCTGGCGTTGCAACTCTGCATTAGTCAGTGGTAAATGTAAATAAAAAAAAAAGTGTAAATGTGGTATACACTATATACAATCACCCGACACTAGTTAGTTTCCACAATCCATGACTTAACTTCACAGTTCACACAAATACGTTTTAAATTCAAACTGTAGCACTGACGTAAGTCATTTTTTTTCCCACAGTAGCGTGACAATCCCTCCACCTCCGGTCTAACTAATCACTCTCACCTTATTGCATGGACCCCTGTGCAAACAGGTGGTCATGCAAGCGGGTATCAAAAGAGTTAACACGGACCATAAACTTCTCTCACATCTCCTTAGATCTCAGCAAGGACGCCGGGTCATGGGAAGAAAGAAAAGATTTCAGTGCTCACCGCTTAAGTATAAGATTATATTTTTGTGTTCAAACACAAACTACTCACATAAAGATGATAAAAACACAGCATGTAAAGCCGACAATCGGGTTAGTTCCGTAGGGCAGCAGCGGGTGACGTCATGCGTAGCTCCTCCCGCGTACGCGTTACGTTCAATCAGAACTTCGATGTCACGGACTCCTCCCCTCTTCCTGTTGTTAGCAGGCGGAGGCACTTGGGGAAGGGGGGGAGGAGTCCGGTGACGTCACGGACATCCACGTCACCGGACTCCTCCCCCTTCCTTCTCTGACGGAACTCCCTCAGGACCCCGGAAGCCGGCAGAGAGGTGAGTACTGATCAAAAGAATTTAGAACGATCAAAAAAAATAACGATTAATCGAGGAATTAATCTTTAATTTCCACAGCTCTAAATTTTATACTTAGTAATAGTTAATAATATTAGTTAGTTATTATTTCAGATTTTTTGGATTTTAGAATTTAGGAATTTACGATTCTTTGAATATTTGTTAAATGGGTTTTCCATTAATTCAGGAGTTTCCGAAATAACGAATTTGTCGAAAATTCATTAAACGAATTTGGAACAAAACAAATTGCACATGTCTGTCGTTTATTCACCTGGGCCGGTCAGGAGTAGCGGCGATCCTTTTCTATTTACATTTACTAGCTGTCCGGATTGGTATCAGGACAAGCCTGCACCCCATGCTCTGGGACACAGCGATATGCTTTCACCTCCACTTTGAGTGGCACCAAAAACAATGGAACTAGTTGGGGCTGCTTATTTGAATTCTTCCTCCATAAGCGCCAGAAAACTTCTTCTAGAGGCAGGGGAAAGCAATCAAACTCCCAGCCTGTGAAACCCTGAACAGACCAGACCAAACAATCACTGCTCCTTTGATTATAGAAAACAAACTTTACCTAATTAAGAGGGTGCTATGTCAGCTTAAAAATGATGATGATTGTAATTTGTTGCAATATGCAATTTTTCAGGTGTTTCTAAACAATGTATCAATATGTAATCTTATTTTACAGGATGAATGAGGAGCAAATAGCCACTGTGTGTTTCTCTGTTCTGAAAGCGTTGTCTTATCTGCATAATCAGGGAGTCATTCACAGGGATATAAAAAGTGACTCCATCCTGCTGACCAGCGATGGAAGGGTAAGTGTTTTCATGCACCCATCTCAAGCAGATTGTTGTATATTTATTACCCTTTTGTTTAACCACCTCAATACAGGGCATTTTCACCCCCTTCCTGACCAGGCCATTTTTCAGCTTTCAGCGCTGTCACACTTTGAATGACAATTGCGCGGTCATACAACACTGTACCTATATGAAATTGTTATCATTTTGTCCCCACAAATAGAGCTTTCTTTTGGTGGTATTTGATCACCTCTGCGGTTTTTAGTTTTTTGCGCTATAAACAAAAGAAGAGAAACAAGTTTGAAAAAAAAAAACAATATTTTTTACTTTTTGCTATAATAAATACAGTATCCAATTTTTATTTTTTTTTTAAACAAATTTTTTCCTCAGTTTAGGCCGATATGTATTTTTCGACATATTTTTGGTAAAAAAAAATTGCAATAAGCATATATTGATTGGTTTGCGAAAAAGTTATAGCGCCTAAAAATAGGGGATAGATTTATTGCATTTTTATTATAATTTTTTTTTTTTTTTACTAGTAATGGCGGCGATCTGCGATTTTTATCGTGACTGCGATATTGCGGCGGACATATCGGACACTTTTGACACATTTTTGGGACCATTCACATTTATACAGCGATCCGTGCTATGAAAAAGCATTGATTACTGTATAAATGTGACTGGCAGGGAAGGGGTTAACCACTAGGGGGCACTGAAGGAGTTAACATGTTCCCTGGGAGTGATTCTAACTGTAGGGGGAGGGGATTGACAAAGGGAGGAGACCGGTCGGTGTTTCTCTGTATTGAGAACGCACCATCGGTCTCCTCTCCTCTGACAGGACCGTGGATCTGTGTGTTTACATACACAGATCCAAGGTCCTGCTATGTTACTGGGAAATCGCGGGTGCCCGGCGGACATCGCGGCCGCCAGGCACGCGCACCGAGTCCCCAGTAAAATGGCGGGCACGCGCGCGTCCCGCTGGCGGAGCGCGCGTGCCCCCTGGTGGGCCGAAAAGGCGAGGGCGTCATATGACGCCCTCCCACCACGAGAGCTGTGCCGCCTGGCCGTCAATTGGCAGCCGGCGGTCAGCAAGCAGTTAAGGCTCAACCTATTCATGAGGATTTTTTTTTTTTTACTCTATTGGTTGAACTAAATCAGTGGTCTCCAAATTGAAGCCCTGGGGCTGGATATGGCCATTTGCTTGCCTTAATCCGGCCCTTGGGGCACTATTGCTCCCAGAGTTATTTTGAGGGGACAAATTGACACTGTTGTACAAGCTGTACACTCACTACTTTACATTGTAGCAAAGTGTCATTTCTTCAGTGCTGTGGCAGTCTGGCAAGAGCAAAGTGGCAGTGGTGAGTCTACAGCAAGAGCTCTGCAAGTCTACAGCATGAAAATTCAGCCACAGTGACCCCCTGTGGTCGGATGACTATTGCACAACATAACTGAACCAGAACTTGCAGAATGTTTGCAAAGAAAGTTGATCTGGAGTCATGCAAAATCATCAGTTTTTCCATAGAGATGCATTGATATCTGTTTTTCATTCGCCAACGAACAGAATGCCCATGTGAAAGGGGCTTTAAGCTTTGACAATAAAACCTAGAAGCTGATTGGTTTCTATGTAGAGCTGCACCTGATTTTGCACTCTGCAGTTTTAGTAAATCACCCCCAGTGTTTTCATGCATTATTTGTTATGCCCGACAATATCAGATCTTTTCCTGACTGTTTTTTTCTTTTATATTTCTAGATAAAGCTCTCTGATTTTGGATTTTGTGCACAAGTTTCTAAAGAGGTTCCTAAAAGAAAATCCCTTGTTGGGACTCCCTATTGGATGGCTCCAGAGGTCATCTCCAGGCTGCCATATGGAACAGAGGTTAGCCTAAATATTTGGTAACGGTGTGCCAGGGAACCAGTTATGTAATGACATATGATAATGTAATAATAATAATACAAAAATGTCATTATGTATTATTTTATATATATATCTCACTGGTCTCTTTATTAGGTAAACCTGTTCAGTTGCTTGGTAACACAAATTGCTAATCAGCCAATCAAATGGCAGCAACTCAATGCATTTAGGCATCTAGCCATGGTGAAGACAACTTGCGAAAGTTCAAACCGAGCCTCCGAATGGGGAAGAAAGGGGATTTAAAGCGAAGTTCCACCCATTTAAAAGTCAGCAGCTACAAAAAGTGTAGCTTCTGACTTTTAATAATCGGACACTCAACTGTCCCGCGGTCCAGCGATGCAGGCGTACGAAGCCCCCGCTTCTCTCCCCCTCCCCTCCGTGGCACCGGCATTGTTACTATGGGCACTGAGCATGTGCGAGCCGCGCTGCGTGCTGTGACATGTCCAAGCAGAATGCAGGGAGGGAGGGGGGAGAGGTGATCTTCCTTCCGGCACTGCTGAGCCAGGGAGGAAGGGGGAGCTGGGTGCCCATAAAAACAGGGTACTCGCTCCTCCCTCAAAAAAATTACATGCCAAATGTGGCATGTCAGGGGGTCACCTACACTTAAAGCAGAAGTTCCATTTTTGGGTGGAACTCCGCTTTAAGTGACTTTGAACGTGGCATGGTTGTTGGTGCCAGACGGGCTGGTCTGAGTATTTAAAAAACTGCTGATCTACTGGGATTTTCACACACAACCATATCTCGGGTTTACAGAGAATGGTGGGGAAAATAAAAAATATCCAGTGAGCGGCAGTTGTGTGGAGGAAAATGCCGGGTTGATGTCAGAGGAGAATGGGCAGACTGGTTCCAGATGATAGAAAGGCAACAATAGCTCAAATAACCCCTCGTTACAACCAAGGTATGCAGAATACTATCTGTGAATGCACAACACTTCGAACCTTGAAGCAGATGGGCTACAGAGGCAGAAGACCACACCGGGTGCCACTCCTGTCAGCTACAAACAGGAAACTGAGGCTACAATTGGCACAGGATCACCAAAATTGGACAATAGAAGATTGGAAAAACGTTGCCTGGTCTGACGAGTCTGGATTTCAGCTGCGACATTCAGATGGTGGGGTCAGAATTTGGTGTATTCATGAAAGCCATGGATCCATCCTGCCTTGTATCACCGGTTCAGGCCGGAGGTGGTGTAATGGTGTGGGGGGGGGTATTCTTGGCACACTTTGGGTCCCTTAGTACCAATTGATCATGGTTTAAACCCCACGGCCTACCTGAGTATTGTTGCTGACCATGTCCATCCCTTTATGACTACAGTGTCCCCATCTTCTGATGGCTCCTTCCAGCAGGATAATGCACCATGTCACAAAGCTCCAATCATCTCACCACTGGACAATGAGGTCCCTGTACTCCAATGGCCTCCACACTCACCAGATCTCATCCAATAGAGCACCATTGGGATGTGGTGGAACTGGAGATAGGCATCATGGATGTGCAGCCGACAAATCTGCAGCAACTGTGTGATGTTATCATGTCACTATGAAACAAAATCTCTGAGGAACGTTTCCAACACCTCGTTGAATCTATGCCATGAAGAATGAAGGCAAAAAGGGGTCCAACCCAGTATTAGCAAGGTGTATCTAATAAAGTGGCTGGTGAGTGTATATAAACATAATAAAAGACGTAAAGCAGCATAATGCCGCGTACACACGTTCGGACTTTGTCCGAGGGGGGGACTTGCCCACACACGCCCGGACTTCTCCGGCGGACAATCCGCGGGAAAAAGTCAGCGGGACTTTTGAAAATGAACGGACTTGCCCACACACGGAGCAGTCCGTTCATTTAGAACGTAACTGCAGGTAGACGGGGCTAGCGAAGGCAGTGAATGCCGCCGCGCTAGCCCCGTCACCTGGCATGGATTTAAAGGGAATCCCCACGCCGAAAAAACAGCTAAGGGGGTGCGAGCGCCCCCCCCCTCCTGAGCCATACCAGGCCGCGTGCCCTCAACATGGGGGGTGCCCTGGGGAAAGGGGGGCCGTGCGGCCCCCCCACCCCAAAGCACCTTGTCCCCATGTTGATGAGGACAAGGGCCTCTTCCCGACAACCCTGGCCGTTGGTTGTCGGGGTCTGCGGGCGGGGGCTCATCGGAATCCGGGAGCCCCCTTTAATAAGGAGGATGCTGGGACTGTGACATCACAGGGGGGGGCGGGGGTCTCCATGTGACATGAGCATGTGACCCTGTCCCCTTGTCCCTATATAAGTCCCAGCACAGCACGGCTCTGGCATTCCGGCCAGAGAGAGCGTCGGGTCAACATCGGAAGAGGAAGAAGAAAAAGGCGGCGGCGGCGCAGCGGCAAGAACAGAAGAGACCCCAGAAGACCCCCGAAGGCGGATCGAGACCCCCAGACGATGGTGTCGACGACGAAGAAGGTAGCTGGGCTCCTCTGCTCGGTAAAAGAGCTAGGTAAATAGCGGAGGAGTCCGGCGAGAAGACCCCCCAAGACGGAAGAAGACCACCGGAGCAGTGCAATAAAATATTTTTTTAAAATTGTGTGTTTTTTTTCTTTACACTTTACACCTTAGGTGAATGAGTAGGGGTACATCGTACCCCATACTCATTCACATAGGGTGGGGGGCCGGGATCTAGGGGCCCCCTTATTAAAGGGGGCTCCCGGATTCCGATAAGCCCCCGCCCGCAGACCCCGACAACCAACGGCCAGGGTTGTCGGGAAGAGGCCCTTGTCCTCATCAACATGGGGACAAGGTGCTTTGGGGTGGGGGGGGCCGCAGGGCCCCCCTTTCCCCAGGGCACCCCCCATGTTGAGGGCACACGGCCTGGTATGGCTCAGGAGGGGCGCTCGCTCGTCCCCACCCCTTTCCTGGCCTGCCGGGCTGCGTGCTCGGATAAGGGTCTGAGATGGATTTGGGGGGGACCCCCACGCCGCTTTTTTCGGCGTGGGGATTCCCTTTAAATCCATGCCAGGTGACGGGGCTAGCGCGGCGGCATTCACTGCCTTCGTTAGCTCCGTCTACCTGAAGTCACGTGCTAAATGAACGGACTTTCCGATGATCGGCAAGTCCGTTCATTTCCAAAAGTCCGGCGGACTAGCATACTAACGGCGGGATTGTCCGCCGGACTGCCAAGTCCAGCGGATAATTTTAAAACAAAACTTAAAACCTAGTCCGCCGGACTTTTGGCGCCAAAAAGTCCGCCGGCGCCCACACACGAGGGGGTTTGTCCGACGGACTCGAGTCCAGCGGACAATCCCGCGGGAAAGTCCCTTCTTGTGTATGAGGCATTAGAAGCATTGGGTAAGTGCCCTTATTAGCATATCAGAAGACATATTGATACTTGCAAGTAACTTATATTTCTATTAAATACAACTTTTATGTTATAATCATATTCAAGCTTTCAGTCTCGAGCTGTTGTTGCAAGACACTATAGCGATTTCTTGTGAAAGACATGGTGATAAATAAGGTCAAGAATTCTACTCACCAGGGTTTTTTTTGTTTTTTTGTTTTTTTTTATGGTTGAACTAGATGGACTTGTGTCTTTTTTTTTAACCTGACTAATTATGTAACTATGTAACCAGGTCTCTCTATTTACAAAATGGCTTTATATTATATGCCAAGAGTTATGCCCCGTACACACGATCGGATTTTCCGACAACAAATTTTGGATGTGAGCTTGTTGGGCGGAAAGTCCGATCGTGTGTATGCCCCATCGAACATACCCCCTCGGACTTTCTGCCAACAAATGTTGGCTAGCAGGTTCTCAAATTTTCCGCCAACAAATGTCTGTTGTCGGACTTTCTGATCGCGTGTACACAAGTCCGTTGGGCAAAAGTCCACGCATGCTCGGAATCAAGTACGAGCCGGAGATATAACTAGCGTTCGTAATGGAGATATCACATACGTCTTGTACGTCACCACGTTCGTAATTGTTGGCCAACATTTGTGTGACTGTGTGTATGCAAGACATGTTGGAGCCAACATCCTTCGAACAAAAATCAATGTTTTTGTTGGCTGAAAGTCCGATCGTGTGTACGGGGCATTACAGTAATGGGGTGGGGGTGGGTGACACAGAAAGTTTAATGCCCTGAGCCGTATTTTTCTTGACATCTGGGAATTTGTTAATGACCCCGGAAATGCATTGTCTGATATGCCCCATACACACGGTCGGATTTTCCGACGGAAAATGTCCTATCGGACAATGTTGTCGGAAATTCCGACCGTGTGGGCTCCATCGGACTTTTTCCGTCGGATTTTCCGACGGACAAAGTTTTATCTTCTGCTCTCAAATTTTCCGACAACAAAGTCCTATCGGACTTTTTCCGATCGTGTGTAGGGAATTCCGAGGGACAAAGTGCCACGCATGCTCAGATCACATTACAAGACCAAAGCTATTGGCTACTAGCCTCTACGTAGTCCCGTCGTACGCAACGAACGTCACCACGTTCAGAATGATCGGATTTTCCGACAACTTTGTCCGACCGTGTGTATGCAACACCAGTGTCGGACAAAATCTGTCGGAAAAAATCCGATGGATTTTGTGGTCGGAATTTCCGACCGTGTGTACGGGGCATTAGACTCCCTATGGCAGTGATGGTGAACCTTGGCACCCCAGATGTTTTGGAACTATGTTTCCCATGATGCTCATGCACTCTGCAGTGTAGTTGAGCATCATGGGAAATGTAGTTCCAAAACATCTGGGGTGCCAAGGTTCGCCATCGCTGCCCTATGGCTTGGTGCTCTCAGAGATGAAAACCTGATAGCGATTCGAATGTCCATCACTCTTTCCAAAAGGGTTTTGAGTAGAGATCCACTTAAAATGTACTTTCAGTGCTGGTTTCTTCTTTTAGGTCCGATGTAATCTAACTGCCATGGAAATGTCTTGTACCAGTCTACTGTAAATCACCTTATCATCAATCTTAGGAGGCCTCTAGGCAGGTTACTTCATTAAAGCTGCTTCTTTTTCATCTCCAGGTGGATATTTGGTCTCTTGGAATCATGGTGATAGAAATGATTGACGGAGAACCTCCATATTTTAATGAACCGCCATTGCAGGCAATGCGTCGGATACGAGATAATTTACCACCACGAGTCAAAGATGTTCATCAGGTAAAGCCATTAACAGAGAGTCCTCTTCCTTTTCACCAAACCAAGCCTGGATTTTTTATGGTGTAACCACTACAGTGGACTTCTAATGAACAGTTTATTTTACAGTCTTGCTGAGATGGATACATTTATGCCGCGTACACACGATCGGATTTCCGGCCAGAAAAAGACAGATGAGAGCTGTTCATCGGAAAATGCGACCGTGTGTAGGCTCCATCGGAATTTTGCTGGCCGAATTTTCCGACAGCAAAGAATTGAGAGCATGTTCTCAATTTTTCCGACGGAAAAGGTTTCTATCGGAAATTCCGATCGTCTGCAGCAATTCCGACGCGCAAAATTCCTACGCATGCTCGGAAACAATTCGATGTATGCTCGGAAGCATTGAACTCGACTCGTTGTAGTATTGTACGTCACCGCGTTATTGACGGTCGGAATTTGGTGTGACCGCGTGTAGGCAAGACAGTTTGAGCGGAATTCCGTCGGGAGACCATCAGAGCTTTTTCCGACGAGAATTCCGATCGTGTGTACGCGGCATTAGAGAAGTCCCATCATGCCTCTCTCTGCCTGTGGGAGTCATGCTTGTAACTGTCAGCCTTGCAGTGCCTCATGGGACTTGTAGTTTTGCAACAGCTGGAGGGCCACCAGGTGGAGACCCCTGATTAATGCCGCGTTCACACGGTCGGAATTCTCGTCGGAAAAAGCTCTGATGGTTTTCCCGACGGAATTTCGCTCAAACTGTCTTGCCTACACACGGTCACACCAAATTCCGACAGTCAGTAACACAGCGGCATAAAACACGTTCGACACTATAAAAGGGAAGTTTAATGCTTCCGAGCATGCGTCGGAATTTTGCGTGTCGGAATTGCATACACACGATCGGAAAATCCGATAGAAAGGTTTTCCGTCGGAAAAATTGAGAACAGTATCTCACAAAAGTTAGTACACCCATCACATTTTTGTAAATATTTTCTTCTATCTTTTCATGTGACAACACTGAAGAAATTACACTTTGCTACAATGTAAAGTAGTGAGTGTACAGCTTGTAGTGAGTGTACAGCTTGTATAACAGATTTGCTGTCCCCTCAAAATAACTCAACACACAGCCATTAATGTCTAAACCGCTGGCAACAAAAGTAAGTACACCCCTAAGCGAAAATGCCAAAATTGGGCCCAATTAGCCATTTTCCCTCACCGGTGTCATGTGACTCGTTAGTGTTACAAGGTCTCAGGTGTGAATGGGGGTCAGGTGTGTTAAATTTTTGTTGTTATCGCTCTCACTCTCTCACACTGGTCACTGGGAGTTCAACATGACACCTCGCGGGAAAGAACTCTCTGAGGATCTGAAAAAAAAGAATTATTGCTCTACATAAAGATGGCCTAGGCTATAAGAAGATTGCCAAGACCCTGAAACTGAACTGCAGCAAGGTGGCCAAGACCATACAGCTGTATAACAGGACAGGTTCCACTCAGAACAGGCCTCACCATGGTCCACCAAAGAAGTTGAGGTCACGTGCTCAGCGTCATATCCAGAGGTTGTTTTTGGGAAATAGACGTATGAGAGCTGCCAGCATTGCTGCAGAGGTTGTAGGGGTGGGGTGTCAGCCTATCAGTGCTCAGACCATACGCCGCACACTGCATCAAATTGGTATGCATGGCTGTTATGCCAGAAGGAAGCCTCTTCTAAAGATTATGCACAAGAAAGCATGCAAACAGTTTGCAGAAGACAAGCAGACTAAGTACATGGATTACTGGAACCATGCCCTGTGGTCTGATGAGAGTAAGATAAACTTATTTGGTTCAGATGGTGACAAGCGTGTGTGGGGGCAACCAGGTGAGGAGTACAAAGACAAGTGCGTCTTCCCTACAATCAAGCATGGTGGTGGGAGTGTCATGGTCTGGGGCTGCATGAGTGCTGCCGGCACTGGGGAGCTACAGATCATTGCGGGAACCATGAATGCCAACATGTACTGTGACATACTGAAGCAGAGCATGACCCCCTCCCTTCGGAGACTGGGCCGCAGGGCATGAAAACATGATAACGACCCCAAACACACCTCCAAGACGACCACTGCCTTGCTAAAGAAGCTGAGGGTAAAGGTGATGGACTGGCCAAGCATGTCTCCAGACCTAAACCCTATTGAGCATCTGTGGGGCATCCTCAAACAGAAGGTGGAGGAGCGCAAAGTCTCTAACATCCACCAGCTCCGTGATGTCGTCATGGAGGAGGGGAAGAGGACTCCAGTGGCAACCTGTGAAGCTCTGGTGACCTCCATGCCCAAGAGGGTTAAGGCAGTGCTGGAAAATAATGGTGGCCACACAAAATATTGACACTTTGGGCCCATTTTCACTTAGGGGGGTACTCACTTTTGTTGCCAGCGGTTTAGACATTAATGGCTGTGTGTTGAGTTATTTTGAGGGGACAGCAAATTTACACTGTTATACAAGCTGTACACTCACTACTTTACATTGTAGACAAGTGGCATTTCTTCAGTGTTGTCACATGAAAAGATAGAAGAAAATATTTACAAAAATGTGAGGGGTGTACTTACTTTTGTTAGATACTGTATATCTAAAAGGCGTTATTACATATATTTTAGAATATTCGCTACATCACAGGTGTCTTACCCAAAAGCAGTATTGACCATGTCAATTTCCACATGTCTGCTCCAACCACTAATGTTGAATTTAGCAGATAAAGAGTTCCTTATTCCTGTGGTGGATGGTCCTCAATGCAGAGAATGGTGCCACGTAGTGACCTGGGTACTATTCTATCCACTTAAGCCCCGGACCAATTTGCGATTCGGCACTGCGTCGCTTTAACTGACAATTGCGCGGTCATACGACGTGGCTCCCAAACAAAATTGGCGTCCTTTTTTTTACCACAAATAGAGCTTTCTTTTAGTGGTATTTGATCACCTCTGCGGTTTTTATTTTTTTTTTTGCGCTATAAACAAAAATAGAGCGACAATTTTGAAAAAAATGCAATATTTTTTACTTTTTGCTATATTAAATATCCCCAAAAAATATATAAAAAAAAATTTTTTTTCCTCAGTTTAGGCCGATACATATTATTCTACATATTTTCGTTAAAAAATCGCAATTAGCGATTATTGATTGGTTTGCGCAAAAGTTATAGCGTTTACAATATAGGGTATAGTTTTATAGCATTTTTATAATTTTTTTTTTTTTACTAGTAAAGGCGGCGATCAGCCATTTTTATTGTGACTGCGACATTATGGCGGACACATCGGACATTTTTGACACATTTTTGGGACCATTGTCATTTATACAGCAATCAGTGCTATTTAAATGCACTGATTCCTGTGTAAATGACACTGGCAGTGAAGGAGTTAACCACTAGGGAGCAGGGAGGGGTTAAATAGGTCCTGTGTGTGTTTTTTTTTACTGTAGGGGGGGCGTGGCTTGGCGTGTGACGTCACTGATCGTCTTTCCCTATGACAGGGAACAGACGATCAGTGACAGCCTCACTAGGAAGCACGGGGAGAGGTTTGTTTACACTTACCTCTCCCCGTTCTTCAGCTCTGTGATCCGATCGCGGGACACCAGCCGCGATCGGGTCCACGGTGTAGTACGATATATATATATATATATATATTAGATATATGTAGTGTTCTTTTATGTATTATATATATGTATTGTATATATGTATTACACACACAGTATAAGATTGACCAGGCCAGATATCAGTTGACATTGTTATCTGTTAACCTAATTACACATATCAAAGGGGAAGTGGCCAAACAAGAATTACTCCACATATCAAAGGGGAACAGATAATGATTCTGGGCTATGTTGATGTTAATATGCAAGAATATAGATTGGGGATTCAAGTCTATTCTACACCTCAAAAGGGTGTTCATGTGGCATCTCTTAATCTAATCAGTAGTCACACATATCAAAGGGGACTTGTTAATGTTAATATGCAAGAATGCAGATTAGGGCATTTTATGACTACAGCTGTTCACAGCTTGGGGTGATCTCCTGTCACTCTGAATGACAGGAGCAGATCAAAGCATTTAAGGGAAATGGCCAATCAAATTGCTCAGCCATTCAGTGTGTGTGGGGGATATAACAGGACATTCAATCTGTTTAGAAGTGTGTTCTTATGAAGGCACCAAAAGTCACATGGTTTCATGGGTCTCTAGAAAGTTACTAACACTGTCATGATTGTACTCTGTTGGATTTTGTCATCTATAACGAGACTGTTCTGTTTTGGAAGCCAATAAAATCTCTCTCTGGAAAATTGGGTTTGCTGCGGGAACAATACTTATTAATAACTACAAATCATCTACGAACTATAAATTATATCACTACACACGGGTCCCACGGTCACGGAGCTCAGGACCCACGGCTGGGCTCTTAAAGGGCAACGTACCTGTACGTTGATGTGCCCAGCCGTGCCATTCTGCCGACGTAAATGTGCAGGAGGCGGTTCTTAAGTGGCTATACACCCTTCACCTGTGAACCTAGGGCAGCTTGAGAACACACCTCCATGACGCATGTTTATCATGCCAAGCATGTTGGTTATGTCAATTCCCATAGGTCTGCTCCAACTACTAATGTTAAATATGGTAGGAAAAAAAAAAGAAGGCGCATGCTCTGTAGTTCATCATGTCTATTCCCTTCCAACTAGAACCCAAAAGTCAGTTGCCTCTCGAAATTTGTCTTCTCAGGTTTCGTCAGTGTTGCGTGGATTCCTAGACTTGATGCTGGTGAGGGAGCCATCCCAAAGAGCAACAGCACAAGACCTATTGAGACATCCATTCATGAACCTCTCAGGACCCCAGTCATGTATCATCCCGCTAATGAGGCAATACCGGCACCACTGAGCTTTATCAAAGCCTACGCGAACAAGACGGAGGAACGGAGCTAATCAAGATGGGGGGGGGGGGGCGGGGGGGGGGGGGGGGGCAAAAATTAAAAAAAGGGGGGGAGGGGGGAATCAGCCACAAACAACTTCAGACAACACAAGAAATGCAAAAATTAAAAAAAGCAGCTACTTCTCAAAACTGCCTATATTTCTGTACAATGACTACAAGATGAAACGCTGGGGTGTGCTGGAATGGAAACCTCACTTTTCACTCTGCTTTTTTTTTTCCTTTTTTTGGTTTGTTTCTTTTTTTTTAATTTTTATTATTTTATTATTTTGTACGTTTGCCCACTGACAAAGAAATGATCAGTCTATAATTTTAATGGTAGGTTTATTTTAACAGTGAGAGACAGAATAACAACAAAAAAATCCAGAAAAACGCATTTCAAAAAAGTTATAAATTGATTTGCATTTTAATGAGTGAAATAAGTATTTGACCCCTTTGCAAAACAAGACTTAGTACTTGGTGGCAAAACCCTTGTTGGCAATCACAGAGGTCAGACGTTTCTTGTAGTTGGCCACCAGGTTTGCCCACATCTCAGGAGGGATTTTGTCCCACTCCACTTTGGAGATCCTCTCCAAGTCATTAAGGTTTCGAGGCTGACGTTTGGTAACTCAAACCTTCAGCTCCCTCCACATATTTTCTATGGGATTAAGGTCTGGAGACTGGCTAGGCCACTCCAGGACCTTAATGTGCTTCTTCTTGAGCCACTCCTTTGTTGCCTTGGCCAGGTGTTTTGGGTCATTGTCATGCTGGAATACCCATCCACGACCCATTTTCAATGCCCTGACTTACGGAAGGAGGTTCTCACCCAAGATTTGATGGTACATGGGCCCCGTCCATCGTCCCTTTGATGCGGTGAAGTTGTCCTGTCCCCTTAGCAGAAGAACACCCCCAAAGCATAATGTTTCCACCTCCATCTATGGCGGTGGGGGATGGTGTTATTGGGGTCATAGGCAGCATTCCTCCTCCTCCAAACACGGCGCGTTGAGTTGATGCCAAAGAGCTTGATTTTGGTCTCATCTGACCACAACACTTTCACCCAGTTCTCCTCTGAAACATTCAGATGTTCATTAGCAAACTTCAGACGGGCTGTACATGTGCTTTCTTGAGCCGGGGGACCTTGCGGGCACTGCAGGATTTCAGTCCTTCGCGGCGTAGTGTGTTACCAATTGTTTTCTTGGTGACTATGGTCCCAGCTGCCTTGAGATCATTGACAAGATTCTCCTGTGTAGTTCTGGGCTGATTCCTCACCGTTCTCATGATCATTGAAACTCCACGAGGTGAGATCTTGTATGGAGCCCCAGACCGAGGGAGATTGACAGTTATTTTGTGTTTCTTCCATTTGCAAATAATCGCACCAACTGTTGTCACCCTCTCACCAAGCTGCTTGGCGATGGTCTTGTAGCCCATTCCAGCCTTGTGTAGGTCTACAATCTTGTCCCTGACATCCTTGGACAGCTCTTTGGTCTTGGCCATGGTGGAGAGATTGGAATCTGATTGATTGATTCTGTGGACAGGTGTCTTTTATACCGGTAACAAGCTGAGATTAGGAGCACTCCCTTTAAGAGAGTGCTCCTAATCTCAGCTTGTTACCTGTATAGAAGACACCTGGGAGCCAGAAATCTTGCTGATTGATAGGGGATCAAATACTTATTTCACTCATTAAAATGCAAATCAATTTATAACTTTTTTGAAATGCGTTTTTTCTGGATATTTTTGTTGTTATTCTGTCTCTCACTGTTAAAATAAACCTACCATTATAAATTATAGACTGATCATTTCTTTTTCAGTGGGCAAATGTACAATTTTTTTTTGAGATTTTTTTTATTTTTTTTACCAAGTTTGTGAATTGACCTTTCATTTTTTTTGTGGGTTTCATGCATTCTTTTTTAATTTATTTTTAAATTAATATATTTATTTTGCTATTTATGTTTCCATTTTAAATCCTTGTGATTTAATATCCCAGAAGACTGCAGCTGTCAACCTTCTACGCGGGTATTTTTCTAAATTCTCATCATATTTTCATTGTGATGATGTCGTAGAGTGTGTTTGAATCAATACACTTGTGCTGCTGTCTATATTTTTTTATGTCGAAAAAGAAAAAAAAAATGGATGACTACAAATTTGTGTTGCTTGTTGAATGAAATTTGCATGTCAACGCTAGGCCTAAATAGATTTGTGTTTTGCAGCCACTTGATTCATATTTATTTAAAATGCAAAAATAAACTTTATTTATTAAAGAACTTGTTGGATTTTTATTGGGGATGTCTTCATCAAAATGAGAACCAAATAGTCCAACGTAAATTACTTTTTACATAGAAACTTGGAAACATAATGAGATTTTAACTACTCTAAAATTGGTTATTTGGCAGAGAAATAGGGAAAAAAAAAAAAAAACCTTAGGAGCGGGGTCCCCAAACTGCAAGAGTTAAGCTGATTAAGTAGATTTTCGAACAAATGTTTGTATGAAAACTCATACGAAAAGTCTCAGTACATTCGACAACGTGATGATTTAAATTTAAAAGTACTTAAAAATTAAATTTGCTTTTAACATTGAACTTTTGGAACAAATGGACTTTACCGAGTGAGAACCACATACAGTGTTAGAAATGTTTTCAATTTTCTGCCCTGCTTCTTTAAAATTTCTTTTACTGAGGTCGAAAAAAAACATTTTTTTTTTTTATTATTAATTTAAAAAGTAGCCATAACAATACAACACAATCAGAAACCCAAGCAATCTTAATAGAATAAGCAAAAGAAAAGAAACAATAGAAAACCATATGGGTTTTTATAGACTTTATAGACCTCACTAAAAAATTAAAGAATCGAACAAATGTTCTTAACCACTTAAGGACCGAGCCTCTTTTTTAGATTTGCTGTTTACAAGTTAAAAACATTTTTTTTTGCTAGAAAATTACTTAGAACCCCCAAACATTATCCATTTTTTTTTTCTAACACCCTAGAGAATAAATTGGCGGCCGTTGCAATACTTTCTGTCACACCGTATTTGCGCAGCGGTCTTACAAGCGCACTTTTTGTGGGAAAAAATACACTTTTTTGAATTAAAAAATAATACAACAGTAAAGTTAGCCCAATCATTTTTAATATTGTGAAAGATAATGTTACGCCGAGAAAATTGATACCCAACATGTCACGCTTCAAAATTGCGCCTGCTTGTGGAATGGCGACAAACTTTTACCCTTAAACATCTCCATAGGCAATGTTTAAAAAATTCTGCAGGTTGCATGTTTTGAGTTACAGAGGGGGTCTAGGGCTAGAATTATTGCTCTCGCTCTGTCGATCGCGTCAATACCTCACATGTGTGGTTTGAACACCGTTTTCATATGCAGGCGCTACTTACGTATGCGTTCGCTTCTGCACGTGAGCTTGGCGCGTTTAAAAAAACGTTTTTTTCTTATCTATTTTACCTTTTATTTAATTTTTTACACTGTTTTTTTTTTTTTTTTTTTAAATTGTATCACTTTTATTCCTATTACAAGGAATGTAAACATCTCTTGTAATAGAAAAAGAGCACGACAGGTCCTCTTAAATATGAGATCTGGGGGTCAAAAAGACCTCACATTTACAAAATGAATAAAAATAAAATAAAAAATAAATTTGTAATTTAAAAAAGAATTTTTAAAAAATGTCCCTTTAAGAGCTATGGGCGGAAGTGATGTTTTGACGTCACTTCCAGCCTGCCAATGTCATGGAGATGGGTGGGGGCCATCTTCCACTCACTCGTCTCCATGCCCAGCCAGCAGAAGGACCCGATCGCCGCTGCCAGTAAGCGGCGGAGGACACCCGATTATTAAAAAAATCCCAATAAGCGTATATTGATTGGTTTGCGCAAAAGTTATCGTGTCTACAAACTATGGGCTATAATAATTCCCAGCATTGGTGCCAGTGCACGCAACAATAACCCCAGAATTAGTGCCCATGTATGCGGTACCAACCCCCTGAACTTGTGCCAGTTTATGCAATAACAACCCCCTAGCATTGGTTTCAGTAATCACAATAATAACCCCCCCAGCACTGGTGCCAGTTTACATAATAATGAATACATGGCTGGTCAGTGGTATTATGCTATGTAAACCCTCTTTACTAGTAACCCCTTAGGCTATGTTTCCACTATTGCGTCCCCAAAGTCGCACAATTTTGCCACGTTTTTACTGCAATTTTTTGCCGTGACTTGAAGCAATGCCATTGTATTCTTGAGGTCTATGGACCTTAAGTCTCATCAAAGTGGGACCAAAGTTAATGCAGGGACTACTTTGAAGTCGCACAGATATGAACGGTACTTATTGGAAATCATGGGGTACGACTTGTCATGCGACTTTTCAGTCCCAAATGGCATGAAAAGTCGCTCTAGTGGTAAACCGAGCCTTAACCGCTTCCCGACCGGCCACTGCATATATACGTCAGCAGAATGGCACGGGCAGGCAGAATCACGTACCTGTACGTGATCGTGCATGTGCCTGCCCGTGGGTCGGTCGGGAGCTCCGTGACCCGGCCGCGGGACCAGCGGACCCGATCGCCGCTGGTATCCCGCGATCGGGTTACGGAGCTGAAGAACGGGGAGAGGTCTATGTAAACAAACCTCTCCCCGCGCTTCCTACACTGACTGTCAGTGATCGGCGGTTCCCTGTCATCGGGAACGCCGATCAATGACGTCAGACGTACAGCCACGCCCCCCTACTGTAAAAAAAACCGCAACACGTCACACTGACTCCTCCCCGCCCCCTAGTGGTTAACCCCCTAACTACAACACAAAAAAAATATTAATAAAAATGCTATAAAACTATCCCCTATTTTGTAAACGCTATAACTTTTGCGCAAACTAATCAATAATCGCTAATTGCGTTTTTTTTTTTTTACCAAAAATATGTAGAAGAATACGTATCGGCCTAAACTGAGGAAAAAAAATGTTTTTTTTATATATTTTTTGGGGATATTTATTATAGCAAAAAGTAAAAAATATTGCATTTTTTTCAAAATTGTCGCTCTATTTTTGTTTATAGCGCAAAAAATAAAAACCGCAGGGGCGATCAAATACCACCAAACGAAAGCTCTATTTGTGGGAAAAAAAGGACGCCAATTTTGTTTTGGAGCCACGTCGCATGACCGCGCAATTGTTAGTTAAAGCGACGCAGTGCCGAATTGCAAAAAGGGGCCTGGTCCTTTGGCTGCCAATTGGTCCGGGGCTGAAGTGGTTAACCTTCCTGCCTTGATGGGCTTTCTGTCACACCGTATTTGCGCAGAGGTCTTACAAGCGCACTTCTTTTGGGAAAAAATACACTTTTTTGAATTAAAAAATAAGACAACAGTAAAGTTAGCCCAATAATTTGTAATATTGTGAAAGATAATGTTACGCCGAGAAAATTGATACCCAATATGTCACGCTTCAAAATTGCGCCTGCAATTCATGGGGCAGCACAAAGGTGTTAATAAACATTGTGACGGGCCACTAATGCAGCTTTTTGTATAAATTGTTAGTGAGGGTGTTAATTAGTTTCATTCGTTTTTTTTTGCTTTTTTCGAAAAAAAACAACAAAAAAGAAAATCAGTAAAATTTGAAATAATAACTAACGATAAATTATAGGTATTGGAATTTCCTTTCAAATTTGTCTGTTTGTGAATTTATCTGAAGTTACGAATTATCCGAAATAGCCGATGCCACATCTAAACAAATGGAATGAAACAAATTAATAATAAATAATATTAATAAAAAGGTTTTATTATTATTTATTATTATTAGATCGTTACGTTCCATTCATTTAGATGCGACATTCGTTATTTCAGATAATTCGTAACTTCGGATAAATTCGTACTCGTTGCGTTCACAAACAGACAAATTTGAAAGGAAATTCCAATACCTATAATTTAACAGTTATTATTTTGAATTTTACTGATTTTCTTTCTTTTTTTCAGATTTTAGAATTTTCGGATTTTCGAATTTTCTAATTTCCGAATTCTCAAATTCCAAAAATTTGGAAATTCTACATTTCGAAATTCGGAAATTTCGAAAATGCGAAATTCGGAAATTCGAAATTTTGGAAATGGAAAAATTTGGAAATTTCGGAAATTAACTCATTTGTCAAAATTGACAAATTGCACATGTCTAGTGTTAATTACCATTGGCAATAGCCAGGATGGATGGGGTAAATAACAATGCCAATGGCCACTAATGTAGCTTTGTACAAATAAATGATCGCCCTTGGGGGAGTGAGGGGGGGGGGCATGGTCAACATTCCCACTAGCCAGTAAAGCAAGGGGTTAATAAACACTGCCACTGGCCACTAATACAGCAATATCCAGTGGCAGTTTTAATGAACCCCTTGCATTACTGGTGGCCATGTTAACCACTTCAATACTGGAACACTTTTACCCCCTTCCTGCCCAGGCCAATTTTCAGCTTTCAGCGATGTCACACTTTGAATGACAATTGCGCGGTCATGCACCCATATGCACCCATAGTGTGCACCCATATGTAATTTTTATAATTTTTTTTCACACAAATAGAGCTTTCTTTTGGTGGTATTTAATCACCACTGTTTTTTTTTTTTTTGCTAAATAAACAAAAATAGACAAAAAATTTGGAAAAAAAAAATCTTTCTTTGTTTCTGCTATAAAATTTTGCGAATAAATAATCTTTCTTCATAAATTTAGGTCAAAATGTATTCTGCTGCATTTCTTTGGTGAAAATAACCCAAATCAGAGTTTATTATTTAGTCTGTAGGAAAGTTATAGAGTCCACAAGCTGTATGGGATACACAGTGCCATGAAAAAGTATTCATACCATGTTACTACCAAAAACGTAAATGTATTTTATTGGGATTTTATGTGATAGACCAACACAAAGTGGCCCATAATTGTGAAGTGGAAGGAAAATAATAAATAGTTTTACATTTTTTTTTTTTTTACAAATAGGTACAGTATCTCACAAAAGTAAGTACACCCCTCACACTTTTGTAAATATTTTATTCTATCTTTTCATGTGACAACACTGAAGAAATGACACTTGTCTACAATGTAAAGTAGTGAGTGTACAGCTTGTATAACAGTGTAAATTCGCCGTCCCCTCAAAATAACTCAACACACAGCCATTAATGTCTAAACCGCTGGCAAGAAAAGTGAGTACACCCCTAAGTGAAAATGTCCAAATTGGGCCCAAATCGTCAATATTTTGTGTGGCCACCATTATTTTCCAGCACTGCCTTAACCCTCTTGGGCATGGAGTTCACCAGAGCTTCACAGCACCTCGTGGCAAAAAAATTCTCTGAGGATCTGAAAAAAAGAATTGTTGCTCTACATAAAGATGGCCTAGGCTATAAGAAGATTGCCAAGACCCTGAAACTGAGCTGCAGCACGGTGGTCAAGACCATACAGCAGTTTAACAGGACAGGTTCCACTCATTACAGGCCTCGCCATGGTCAGCCAAAGAAGTTGAGTGCACGTGTCACCGGAGTCCTCTTCCACTCCTCCATGATGACATCACGGAGCTGGTGGATGTTGGAGACCTTGCGCTTCTCCACCTTCCGTTTGAAGATGCCCCACAGATGCTCAGTAGGGTTTAGGTCTGGAGACATGCTTGGCCAGTCCATCACCTTTACCCTCAGCTTCTTTAGCAAGGCAGTGGTCATCTTGGAGGTGTGTTTGGGGTCGTTATCATGTTGGAATACTGCCCTGCGGCCCAGTCTCTGAAGGGAGGGGATCATGCTCTGCTTCAGTATGTCACAGTACATGTTGGCATTCATGGTTCCCTCAATGAACTGTAGCTCTCCAGTGCCGGCAGCACTCATGCAGCCCCAGACCATGACACTCCCACCACCATGCTTGACTGTAGGCAAGACACACTTGTCTTTGTCCTCCTCACCTGGTTGCCCCCACACAAGCATTTCACCATCTGAACCAAATAAGTTTATCTTGGTCTCATCAGACCACAGGACGTGGTTCCAGTAATCCATGTCCTTAGTCTGCTTGTCTTCAGCAAACTGTTTGTAGGCTTTCTTGTGCATCATCTTTAGAAGAGGCTTCCTTCTGGAACGACAGCCATGCAGACCAATTTGATGCAGTGTGTGGCGTATGGTCTGAGCACTGACAGGCTGACCCCCCCACCCCTCCAACCTCTGCAGCAATGCTGGGAGCATTCATATGTCTATTTCCCAAAGACAACCTCTGGATATGACGCTGAGCACGTGACCTCAACTTCTTTGGCCGACCATGGCGAGGCCTGTTCTGAGTGGACCCTGTCCTGTTAAACCGCTGTATGGTCTTGGCCACCGTGCTGCAGCTCAGTTTCAAGGTCTTGGTAATCTTCTTATAGCCTAGGCCAGTGATGGTGAACCTTGGCACCCCAAATGTTTTGGAACTACATTTCCCCTGATGCTCATGCACTCTGCAGTGTAGTTGAGCATCATGGGAAATGTAGTTCCAAAACATCTGGGGTGCCAAGGTTCGCCATCACTGGCCTAGGCCATCTTTATATAGAGCAACAATTCTTTTTTTTCAGATCCTCAGAGAATTCTTTGCCATGAGGTGCCATGTGGAAATTCAAGTGACCAGTATGAGAAATTGTCCATCACCTGTACCCTCAGCTTCTTTAGCAAGGCAGAACCTGACTCTAATCACGTGCTTAAAAAAAAAATAAACATTTGAATCCATGCGTCCGGTGCCCCTCATGTAGATTAGATGGCCAGACGCATGATTGGGGGGCCTTACGAGCCGCTGGTGACAGATTGCGCCACTGCGCAGCCCCGTGGCCATGTGAGTGGCGCATTCTGGGAGGACGTCATATGATGGTGTCCACTCAGGAGGACGAGAGGCCCTCCAAGCTGCCAATCTGCTAAAGGCCCAGGTGGGAAGGTGTTAATTAACCCCATCACTTCCCTCAAGGGGTTAATTGTTTGTACAAAGCCAATGCTTTTTCCAGCTTCTGCGCACTTGTGTTTACCTCCATCCCGCTCGGCGCCGCTTGCTTCCCGGCCGGAAAATGACATCATGTCAGAGCAGCAGTGGGCGGGACTATCTTCCCCTGTCAGGTGGAAATGACTCCGTCTGACAGTAGAGCTATTTGCTCGTGCCGAGTACTGGAACAGAGAGAGCGCTCTGCAGGTGCGGTGCTGCTAAAATCTGCCCTAATGATGTATTGGGCAATATCAGGGCAGACTTTAGCAGCAGTTTACATTGCACCCACCCCTTCCCATTCAACTGTGGCGCCCGGGGCTCCTGTCCCCTTGCCCCCCCCCCCACCCCTGTATGCACATCATGCACCAAAGGGCCATTGCCGCAGGTTGCGCACCAGGTGCATAGACTGTCTGAAGTGACAGAAGATAACAGAAGAAAGAGGGGGGGGGCAGAAATCACACTAATGCGGCGTACACACGGTCGGAATTTCCGATGGAAACAGTCCGATGGGAGCTTTTCATCGGATTTTCCGACCGTGTGTATGCCCATCGGTCTTTTTCTGTCGGAATTTCCGACGGACTTTGAATTGAGAACCTGTTCTCAATTTTTCCGACGGAAAACCTTTCTATCGGATTTTCCGATCGTGTGTATGCAATTCCGACATGCAAAATTCCGACGCATGCTCGGAAACAATTTGACGCATGCTCAGAAGCATTAAACTTCCCTTTTATAGTGCTGTCAAACGCGTTCGATGCAGCTGTGTTATTGACCTTCGGAATTTGGTGTGATCGTGTGTGTAGGCAACACAGCTTGAGCGGAATTCCGTCGGAAAAACCGTCAGAGTCTTTTCCGACGAGAATTCCGACCGTGTGTACGCGGCATTAGTGCTTTGGATTGAGGCAAGTACACACTATAGAAGGATATGCTTTGTTCATTTTAATTTCAGAGGTTTAGAACCACTTTTATGCCCCGTACACACGGTCGGAAATTCCGACCACAAAATCCGTCAGATTTTTTCCGACGGATTTTGTCCGGCACTGGTGTTGCATACACACGGTCGGACAAAGTTGTCGGAAAATCCGATCATTCTGAACGTGGTGACATTCGTTGCGTACGACGGAACCACGTAGAGGCTATTAGCCAATAGCTTTGGTCTCGTAATTTGATTTGAGCATGCGTGGCACTTTGTCCGTCGGAATTCTCTACACACGATCGGAAAAAGTCCGATCAGATTTTGTTGTCGGAAAATTTGAGAGCAGGATCTCAAATTTTTTCCGTCGGAAGTTCCGACGGAAAAAGTTCAATGGAGCCCACACATGGGCGGATTTCCCGACAACATGGTCCGATCGGACATTTTCCATTCGGAATTTCCGACCGTATGTATGGGGCATAAGGAAGTATTCTATACATATGGATCATAAGGAAGCAGCAATATTCTGAAAGTGGCCATTTTAAAGTGCAGCGTTTAGCTGGGCTTGGCGATCGATTCAAGGACAGGCACGTTTCATATTCGCCCCTAAGGTCTGCTCCTACATAGTGCGCTTTAGTGTTTCCGATTTTTATTAATAGTGACACTGAAATGTAATTAAATCTTCTGCTACGATAAATAGATTTTTTTTTTTGTCCCACTCCGACCCCCACGGGACCTGTAGGAGCAGATGTTCCCTTACAGACTCAGTCAATAGATTGTTCCATTACACTTATATTTGCCAGCGACAAATTATCCTGAAATATGTTCTTTGGAAGTTTTGCGAGCGGCGAATGGGATGATTGGGGGAATTCATAGATAATCTGCGGAGTAGCGCTAATCTATTAGTTCTGAATCCAGCCGTACAAAAGCTATGTGATTAGATGAATAGATGAAATGACCCCATTATGTGGGTATTATTTTCGGCTGGCGTTGTTTATTTTTAGCGGGGCCCGTCTTAACTCCGCTCAGTTTTCCTGCCTCCGCTTGTCCAGCCACCCCCCCCCCCGAAAATTTTAATACCGCTGTATGTCAGATGCTTCCTGGGTGCCGATATTCACAATGGCATTCCAAAATAAATCCGATTCTTTTACAGTCTGATTGTTCTCAGCTTTTAGTCAGTTTGCTAGAATAATGAGACATTTTAGAATTTTAAAGTGATACTAAACATCCATCAAGAACCCACTACTACACAGATACCGATACCTATAGAAGCCTTAAACCACATCTCACCTGAATTATCTACATCCCATTGGTCTAACCGAAAAATCTCATTCATAAATCAACTATTTCATGACTCAAACCCAAAATCCTTTTCAACCCTCCAAAATGAATTTCACTTGCCTGAATCAGACTTTATTGCATTTTCCAAACTTCTGAAATGCCTTAACAAAATCAAACCTCTCTTATATACAGTTTCTTCAGTAATATGGAAATACCTGCACTTTGAATTTCCTAAACAGAAGGGTATTTCACTTGTATACAACACCCTGAACCAAAAGCGTGTATTTACTAAATCCACACCACATACACACTGGGAAAATGATCTAGCAACAACTTATACAGAATCACAATGGGAACAAGCTTCACGAAGTGTATACAAATCTACGAAAAGCTCTGCGTTGTGGGAACTCACACAAAAATTGTCCCTTAGATGGTATTTGACGCCTTCTCGCTTGGCAACATTCTATCCCACATTATCTAATAAGTGCTGGAGATGTAATTCCAACATAGGAAGCATATTCCACATATTTTGGGAATGTACCCTCATACAGGAATACTGGAAAACCGTTTTTCTTCTCTTAAAAGATATATCCCAGATAGATATACCAATGTCTCCGGGTCTAGCTATCCTGAATTTATCCATTGAAGACATACCCTTTTCATTTCGTCATGTGACGACACATATCCTATTGGCAGCTAGGTTAACTATAACCAGATTATGGAAGTCAGATACAACTCCCTCTATCACTCACCTCTTAGATACCGTAAACCTACATTATAGTTATGAATTAATGATGGCATCCAGTGAGGGTAAATTACCCAAGGAAAAAACCAAGTGGGCATCATGGGAACAATGGTCGACTATTACTAACTTTTTGTAACACTCATATCTAACAGATTGATATACACTTTTGACTCTGGGTTCTAGAGTATGGACACAGGTTCCTGGATAAGTTCTATTATTGTGGCAACGTTCTCCTCTTAGACACAGTGTAGTCCCCATGGGGGTGTCTAGAGGACATATACTTCTATTTGATCTTATGTTACTATATTGATCTTATATTTCTATATTGAATGTATTGCGTTTTGTAGCATTTTAATAACAGTAATTCTTGTTCTGTAACACTTCATTGATAATTGAGTTGACATTATATAAGTGCTATTCTGAGTTAATTTATTTTAACGGCATACAATGTGTAATTTGCATCTTTACTGTATGTTATGAAATTCAATAAAAACTGATTGAAAAGTAAAGTGATACTAAACAGAGGAGATAAAAGAAATATAGTGTTTTGGTGGGTGAATTGGCGCTGCTAAGTGTTAACGATGTGACAAAAATATTCATAAAATTTTTTTAAAATATATATGGTGTACTGTTTCTTTAAAACATCATCCCATAAAGTGCAAATGTGTTGTATCTGCAAACACAATAATACCGTATATACTCGAGTATAAGCCGACCCGAATATAAGCCGAGGCACCTCATTTTGCCACAGAAAACTGGGAAAACTTATTGACTCGAGTATAAGCCTAGCGTGAGAAATGCGCAGCTACTGTAACTGGAAAAGAGGGTCAACAATGCCCATTTGCAGCCTCACTGTGCCCATTTGCATTCCTCACTGTGCCCATTTGCAGCCTCACTGTGCCCATTTGCAGGTAGTTAAGGGTTCCTAGATGGACCTATTGGACCTGGCTTCAGGCCTCTTCGGTGGCAGCCCTGACAACTTTTTATGCTCCATTGTGTATATCATCACACATATACACCCAGCCCCTCCCCCCCCCTTTTTTTCCTCCCCCTTCTCTGGACTATTAGGAACCTCATACATACAAACAAGGTATTGTGACTGTGTGCCTTTTTACTTGTCCAAGGGTTCCTAGATGCCCCCTAGCTGCAGCCAAAATTTGGGGTCTCTGGACCCAAAGGGTCCCAAAAAGACATTGCTGCAGATGGACACGGTTGACTGACTTTGGGGCCCTGTATCTCGGGGGCCACTTGGTGCTAGGAACCCCATCTTTGGATATGTTGTAGTGGGTTTGCACACCAAATTTGGGGTTCCTAGCACCAAGAGCCACCCAGATACGGGGCCCCAAAGTCGGGTCGGAAAATGTCAAGCACTTTTCTGCAGCAGAGAATGACATTTTCCAACCGAAAAGTTGCCCTGAGATATGGGGCCCCAAAGTCAGTCAACTGTGTCCATCTGCAGCAAAGTCATTTTGGGACCCTTTGGCTCCAGAGACCCCAAATTTTGGCTGCAGCTAGGGGGCATCTAGGAACCCTTCGGGGGACCTATGGCAGCAAATAGGCACAGTGAGGCATGCAAACGGGCATATGGATATTTTGTAGTGCTAGTTCCACTGGGTTTGCACAGCAAATTTGGGGTTCCTAGCACCAAGAGGCCCCCGAGATACGGGGCCCCAAAGTCGGGTCGGAAAATGCCAAGCACTTTTCTGCAGCAGAGAATGACATTTTCCAACCAAAAAGTGGCCCCGAGATACAGGGCCCCAAAGTCAGTCAACCTTGTCCATCTGCAGCAATGTCATTTCGGGACCCTTTGGGTCCAGAGACCCAATATTTTGGCTGCAACTAGGGGGCATCTAGGAACCCTTCGGGGAACCTATGGCAGCAAATAGGCACAGTGAGGCATGCAAACGGGCATTAGGATATGTTGTAGTGCTAGTTCCACTGGGTTTGCACACCAAATTTGGGGTTCCTAGCACTAAGTGGCCCCGATATACGGGGGCCCCAAAGTCGGGTCGGAAAATGTCATTCTCTGCTGCAGAAAAGTGCTTGACTCGAGTATAAGCAGAGGGGGGGCATCTTCAGCACACAAAAAATGTGCTGAAAAAACTTGGCTTATACTCGAGTATATAAGGTTTTCAAGTGCTGATCAATATGTGTCCACAGTTGGTCCATTTCTTCAGAAATTCCAAAGTGCATAAATCAGCAAAAAATCACAACCAACATATCAACAAAAAAAATTCAAATTTTTATAAAGTGAAAGAAATTCGTCTGGGACGCCAAGGTGTCACACAAGAAACATCTCATGATGGGTAAAATCAAAGAGCTCTCTCAAGACCTTCGCGACCTTATTGTTGCAAAACATACTGATGGCATTGGCTACAGAAGGATTTCTAAACTTCTGAATGTTCCAGTGAGCACTGTTGGGGTTATAATCTGGAAGTGGAAAGAACCTAATTTCACCATAAACCGGCCACGACCAGGTGCTCCTCGCAAAATTTCTGACAGAGTGAGAAGAATTATCAGAAGAGTTGTCCAAGAACCACTTGTGGAGAGCTTAATGCCGCGTACACACGAAGGGACTATCCCGCGGGATTGTCCGCTGGACTCAAGTCCACCGGACAATCCCCTCGTGTGTGGGCGCCGGCGGACTTTTTGGCGCCAAAAGTCCGGCGGACTAGGTTTTAAGTTTTGTTTTAAAATTGTCCGCTGGACTTGGCAGTCCGGCGGACAATCCCGCCGTTAGTAGGCTAGTCCGCCGGACTTTTGAAATGAACGGACTTGCCGCTCAACGGAAAGTCCGTTCATTCCCACAGACTTTTTCCAGCGGATTGTCCGCCGGAGAAGTCCGGGCGTGTGTGGGCAAGTCACACGCTCGGAAGTCCGGGCGTGTGTGGGGAAGTCCCGCCGGACTAGGGACTTCCCCACAGGTCCTGTGGACAAAGTCCGAACGTGTGTACTCGGCATTAGAAAGACCTGGAATTTGGGGGTACACAATTAGTAATGCACTCACCCGCCATGGCCTGTATGCACCCTCACCACGCAAGACCCCATTGCTGAAGAGAAAGTATATTGAAGCTCGGTTAAAGTTTGCTGCACAACATTTAGACAAGCCTGGGAAATACTGGGAGAAGATAGTCTGGTCAGATGAGACCAAAATTGAACTCTTTGGATGCCATAATTATAATGCACACCTTGTTTTGAGGTCAAATGGCACATCACCCCAAAAACACCCCCCATACCAACAGTGAGGTTTGGAGGTGGGGACATCATGGTGTGGGCGGCGCTGTTTTTCTGAATACGGTACTGATAAACTTCATATCATTGAAGGAAGGATGAATGGAAAAATGTACCAAGACGTTCTGCTGCCATCTACCAGGATGATGGAGATGAAACGAGGGCGGACATTTCAGGAAGACAATCATCCCAAACACAAAGCCAAGGAAACTCAATTGGTTTCAAAGAAACAAAATAAAGCTGCTAGAATGGCCCAGCCAATCACCTGGCTTGAATCCAATAGAAAATCTATGGAAAGAACTAAAGATCGGAGTTCATAGAAGAGGCCCACGGAACCTTCAAGATTTGAAGACTGTGGAAGAACGGGCCAAAATCACATCTGAGCAACACATGGGACTAGTTTCTCCATACAGGAGGCGTCTTGAAGCTGTCATTACCAACAAAGGATTTTGTATTACCGTATATACTCGAGTATAAGCCGAGTTTTTTCAGCACGTTTTTTTGTGCTGAAAGTGCCCCCCTCGGCTTATACTTGAGTCAAGCACTTTTCTGCAGCAGAAAATTACATTTTTTCCGACCCAACTTTGGGGCCCCGTATCTCGGGGCCACTTGGAGTTAGAAACCCCACATTTGGTATGCCAACCCAGTGGACCTAGCACTACAACATATACAAAGATGGGGTTCCTATTACCAAGTGACCCCGAGATACGGGCCCCAAAGTCGGTTCGGAAAATGTAATTCTCTGCTGCAGAAAAGTGCTTGACATTTTCCGACCTGAGTCTGGGTCCCCATATCTCGGGGACACTTGGTGCTAGGAACCCCAAATTTGGGATTCAAACCCAATAGAACTAGTACTACAACATATACAAAGATGGGGTTCCTAGCACTAAGTGACCCTAAGATACAGGGTCCCAAATTCGGTCAACTGTGTCCATCTGCAGCAATGACCCTTTGGGTCCAGATACACCAAATTTGGCTGCAGCTAGGGGGGATTTAGGAACCATTAACTACCGAGTTTGAAGTTTGGGGGACCTATGGCTGCAAATGGGCACAGTGAGGCTGCAAATGGGCATTGTTGACCCTCTTTTCCACTTACAGTAGCTGCGCATTTCTCACCCTAGGCTTATACTCGAGTCAATAAGTTTCCCCAGTTGTTTGTGGTAAAAGTAGGTGCCTCGGCTTATATTCGGGTCGGCTTATACTCGAGTATATATGGTAAATACATTTCAGTTAGCATGTTCAATACTTTATCCCTGTGTCATTCTATTGTAATACACAGAACTAGCATATATTTACCTAGAAAAATGGCAACATATTCAATACCTATTTTACCCGCTGTATATCATGCCAGTGTATCTCTCTTTTTTTTTTTATCCTCTAATGCCGCGTACACACAATGAGACTTTCCGGCGGACTTGGTCTGGTGGGCTCCAGCGGACTTTTTCTTCCCAAAAGTCCGGCGGACCTAGAAATAATGAATACGTGATATTAGTGTCGGAACACTTTTTCAGCTTGCTTGCAGCTTAATTATTTACTTATTTTTCACTTGTTTTTGAGTTCATGTATTCATTGTTTGCGCTTTAGTATTTATTTCACCTAGAAATAAGACTGGCTTCAAATTTGTCCGCCGGACTCGAGCCAGGTCGAAAAATCCGGTCGTCTGTGTGCTAGTCCGACGGACGAAAACCGACGCTAGGGCAGCTATTGGCTACTGGCTACGAACTTCCTTATTCTACATTATGACGTTCGAATCCGTCTGACTTTTGAAGTGATCGTGTGTGGCCGTCCGTTCGCTTGAAAGTCCGGCGGACCTCAGCTGCAAAGTCCGTCGGATTGTTCGCTGGACCAAGTCCGCCGGAAAGTCTGATCGTGTGTACGTGGCATTAGTACTGTGACAGACCTAGCCGGGACACAGGCTTTTTGAGAGGACTAAATGCGAGCCTCCTGCCAACCGATTATGGGCCCTGGATTTTAAGGGGCACAGGGTGAAGGAGAACCCCAACCCCAGTCAGAGTCAATGCTGTTGGGACACACACTGTCAGATATTAGAGTCATGAACTCAAGATGTTAATTGAGAGGGCTGATCACATTGTCCTCTGTACAATGTAGTAGACGGTCCGTCTGTTACTGGTGGTCTCCTTCTATTGTGATAAAATGTTGTGTGGTGGTAATTATGTTAATTTATAATCAACTGTGTTTAGCTCGGTGACAACAAGTCTGTCCTGTAGTGAAATCCTGATGAGTCACATCGGCTGCTTAAAGGGATTAGTTAATTAGTTTATGTTAAGTTGTTACAGGTGTATTGTTAGAGTAATATGAGCAGGAGGGGGGGGGGGATCTCCTCTTCTACTGTATATAAATGTCAGTTTGGTTTTGTAATAAAACAGTCTATGTTGAGCAGCTAAGCAAGTCTCGTCTCGTTTGGTGCTTGGGAGCGGTTGGAATATCTGATATCCATATCCAGACTGGGAGGAAGTGATATATGACGAACGCACTCAAGAGGAGTGTATTTATTCATGCAGCCCTATTGCGTCACATGATCTCCCCCTGTTCTTTGGCATCTGCACTGAAAGATCCTCTACTGATGTTAAAAATAGATGTGATGTGAAGGGGTGGCTCTGATGTGGGGGGGCATCTGATATGAAAGGGGGACTCTGATGTTAAAAAAGGATGTGATGTCAAGGGGGGGCTTCTGATGTGAATGGAGGACTTGTATGTGAAGAGGGGACTCTGATATAATGGAAGGGCTCTGATGTTAAAGGGGGACAGTAATGTAAATGGAGGGTTTAATGTGTTACGGGGCTTTGATGTGATGGGGGGGGGGGCATCTGATATGAAAGGGAGACCCTGATGAGGAAGGGCCCTCTCTGACTGAAGTTAGTGTTCACTATATATCATGGTATTTTTCCTTATTGTTTGTGGGGCCGTGTACTGATCCCCATGTGAGTCTTCCATCATCAGTTCTTTATGTGGGGACTCTGCTTCGGGGGATGTGGGGGTTATGGGTAAGTTCCCTTTATGGGGGTCCCGTCGCTGTTCCCCGGGCCCTACCTCCATATTACTGCTTTGTGCTCTAAATGAACAGGGGGGAATTGTGTTTATCAAATCGCTAAATTGGGTGTTTGGTTGGGCCGGGCCTCTTCTTTCTCTGACATCTTATCTTGTTCTTCTTTACTTTTCATTTCTCTCTCATTTTCTCAGGCATCAGGGGGATTCCAGTTTTGAATGGTACAGGAGGCCGACCTGGGGGGGGGGGCTTCTTTCTGATGTAATGGGGGACTTCTGATATAATGGGGGGCTTCTGATGTAATGGGGGGCTTCTTTCTGATGTAATGGGGGGGGGGTGTTTGATGTGATGGGCGGGTTCTGATGTGATGAGGGCTTCTGATGTGTAATGGGGGGCTTCTTTCTGATGTAATGGGGGACTTCTGATGTGAAGGGGGCTTCTAATGTAATGGGGGGCTTCTGATATATTGGGGGGGCTTCTGATGTGAAGGGGGCTTCTAATGTAATTGGGGGCTTCTTTCTGATGTAATGGGTAGACATGTGCACAACAAAAAAATGTGTTTATTAAGTCGTCGGTGTTCGTATTCGTAACGATTCGTACATTCGTAAGTCGTCGGTGTTCGTATTCGTAACGATACGTACATTCGTAAGAGTTATTTTTTCGTTGATTAGTTTTTTCGTTAGTTTAATTTTAGTTTATTCGTTTATTCGAAATTCGGACGCATTCGTATTTATTCGTACATTCGTAACATTCGTAACATTCGTAGATTCGTAATCGGAGCATAATTCATAATTTTATGAAATGTGTATGCTATTATTACATTTTAACCACTTTCAGACCGGACCAATTTGCAGCCAAAGGACCAGGCCCCTTTTTGCGATTCGGCACTGCGTCGCTTTAACTGACAATTGCGCGGTCGTGCGACGTGGCTCCCAAACAAAATTGACGTCCTTTTTTTCCCACAAATAGAGCTTTCTTTTGGTGGTATTTGATCGCCCCTGCGGTTTTTATTTTTTGCGCTATAAACAAAAATAGAGCGACAATTTTGAAAAAAATGCATTATTTTTTATTTTTTGCTATAATAAATATCCCCAAAAAATATATAAAAAAACATTTTTTTTCCTCAGTTTAGGCCGATACGTATTCTTCTACATATTTTTGGTAAAAAAAATCGCAATAAGCGATTATTGATCGGTTTGCGCAGAAGTTATAGCGTTTACAAGATAGGGGATAGTTTTATAGCATTTTTATTAATAATTTTTTTTTTATTATTAATGGCGGAGATCTGCGATTTTTTTTGTGACTGCGACATTATGGCGGCCACATCGGACATTTTTGACACATTTTTGGGACCATTGTCATTTTTACAGCAATTAATGCATTTAAATGCATTGATTTCTGTATAAATGACACTAGCAGTTTAGGGGTTAACCACAAGGTGGCAGTGTAGGGGTTAAGTAGGCCTAGGGGTGTGTTTTTTACTGTGGGGGGGCGTGGCTGTCAGCTAGTGAATGCTGATCTCTGCTCCAATCACAGGGAGCAGAGATCGGCGTCACTAGTTGCTAGGCAGAACAGGGAGATGCTGTTTATCTCGGCATCTCCCCGTTCAGCCGCTCCGTGAGACGATCGCGGGAGTCCCCGCGGCGATCGAGTCCGCGGGGACCGCGGCCGGACTCACGGGGGTTCCGACCGGCGCGGGAGCGCGCCGCACCCGGCGCGCTCCCGATGGCACGGACAGGCGAAAGGAGGGACGTATATATACGCCCTCCTGCCTGTACGTGCCATTCTGTCGACGTATATCGTCGTGCGCCGGTCGGCATGTGGTTAAGAGACACGGAAAATTACAAATCGAAAAAAAAAAGTTACGAATCTACGAATTTTTTTTCGTTCAATCCATTCGAAGCATGTTAAGCAGCGCCATTGTAAGGGACACGGAAAATGACCAATTCAACAAAGAAAAAAAGTTACGAATGTACGAATTTTTTCGTTCATTTTCATTTTCGTTGTTCCTGTTTTCGTTTTTCTGATTTTCTTCATTCGTACATTCGTTGTTTCTAATTTGTTTTTTTTTCGGATTTTCGATTCGTCGTTATTCGTTAAAATTTTTAGGGAATCATTTGTTCATTTGTACTAAAACGAACGAACGAAAATAACGAAAAAAAAACGAAAAACGAAAAAAAAACGTAACGAATTGTACATGTCTAGTAATGGGGGACTTCTGATATAATGGGGGGGGTCTTGTGATGTGAATAGGGGACTCATATGTGAAGGGGGGCCACTGATGTGAAAAGTTGCAGCATGCGAGAACAAAGCGCACATGTCATTCGGATCCATGAAGATTGTGTCTGGCTGCACGGGAAGGGCTGACACACACAGAAGACGGGATTGTGATTATTGGTACATTAGGCGGACATTGGAGGAATCGCTGACATCAGCAGTCCTTGTGTTCTCCGCTATATGTGTGCGGCGGGTTGTATCCATCACATGACAGGTGGCTGATTAGGAAAACCCGCACACTTCTCTCCTGAAAGAAACAATTACATTTTCTTCTGTCCTGGGAATGCGCTCATTTATTTGTAAGATCTCAGCACCACCATATTGCTGAATTTAACAAATCTTTTAAATTGCAATTATTTCAGGTTATCAGTCTTCTCCTCAAATCCGGAGATCATCAAGTTTCAAACTCACATACATTTTCTTTTAAAGGGACAGTAAAATAAATGTCAGTTGAAACATTAAAGAGTGACAGGAGGAAAAAAAAAAAAAAAAAACGAGTGGTCTTACTTAGACATGTGCAATTCGTTTAGTTACGAATTCGTTTTCCGTTCAAATTCGTTATATTCGTTCATTCGTTATCGTATGAATGAACGAATGGTTTACTAAAAATTCTAATGAATAACGAACTATCGAAAACGAACGAATATGAAAAACAACGAAAATACGAAATAATTAAATTAGAAACAACGAAACTACGAAAGAATGAAAATCCGAAACAACGAAAAACAGAAACAACGAAAATACCGAACAAAGATTCAAAAATAACGAAAATCAAAATGAACGAAAAAATTTGTACATTCGTAACTTTTTTTTTTTTTGTTTGTTGATTCGTCATTTTCCGTGTCGCTGCTTAACGTGCTTCGAATGGATTCGTAAATTCGTTACTTTTTTTGGTTAGTTGATAAACGTGGTTGGGTCGGAGGCTCTGTGTTTTGGTGGATATTTGAGTTAAATTCCGACTTGTGAGAGAGAAATTCTTTGATTCTTAAACATGTAAATAGCATACACATTACATAAAATTATGAATTATGCTCCGATTACGAATCTACGAAAACAATGTTACGAAAGTACGAATAAATCAATCTTACGAATGTAACTAAATCTACAAAAATACGAAGGCGTCCGAATACAAAATATAACGAAAATACGAATTTCGAATAAACGAAAATTAGACTAACGGAAAAACGAATCAACGAAAAAATAACTCTACGAAAATACGAACGAGTCCGAATACGAACACCGACGACTTACGAAATTACGAATATTTACGAATCAACGGAAACGAACAGAAACTAAACTAATTTTTCTATTGTGCACATGTCTAGTCCTACTGATTTTTTATTATTTTTATTTTAATTGTAATTTTTTTGTTTGCTATTTCTTTTTTTTTTTTTTTTCCAAAGTATAGATTATATACAGATTTTTATTTATCTCAAGCATGTTTAAATTTGCTTACTCTTCTTTCTGTTAAAAAAAAAAAAAAAAATTGCTTACTCTTGTAACTCTTCTACCTTTTTAGTAAAAAAAAAAAAAAACCTTTCTAATATGTGAGCCATTGGCTCCCGCCGCTGTCAATCAAATCCAGGGACATGGGAGCCGGGGGGCGGGTCCAAGTCCTGCTGTCTGTGTCAATGGACGCAGCAGCAGGACTCGGGAGCGCGCCCCCCCATGAGTGCTACCTTGGAAAGCGGCTCTCTGAGGGGGGCACTTGGGATGAGGAGGAGCCAGGAGCGCCTTGGGGGGGGGGGGGGGGCCCAGAAAAGGAGGATCGGGGGCCACTCTGTGCAAAACCAACTGCACAGAGGAGGTAAGTATGACATGTTTGTTATTTAACCACTACTCATCGCGGCTATTGTCAAATGGCGTCCGCAGGAGGGATCTCCCATCCTGGGCTGGCGTCATATGATGTCCTGGGCTTCTCGGCTGTCTAGGGGGCGTGCGCGCTTGCCACGTCACTCGGGAGCCGGTGCGCATGCCCGGTGGCAGGGATGCCAGCCGGGCACCTGCGATTGCCGGTAACAGAGCCAGGATGTCGATCTGTGTGTGTAAACACACAGATCGACATCCTGTCAGGGGAGAGGAGACCGATCGTGTGTTCCCAGTACAGAGGAACACAGATCGGTCTCCTCCCCCTACAGTTAGAATCACTCCCTAGATAACACATTTAACCCCCTAGTGTTAACCCCTTCCCTGCCAGTGACATTTATACAGTAATCAGTGCATTTTTATAGCACTGATCGCTGTATAAATGTGAATGGTCCCAAAATAGTGTCAAAAGTGTCCAATGTGTCCAATGTGTCCGCCGCAATGTCACAGTCACAAGAAAGAACACCGCCACTACTAGTAAAAAAATAAAAAAAATTTAAATACCATAAATCGATCCCCTATTTCGTAGACGCTATAACTTTTGTGAAAACCAATCAATAAACACTTATTGCGATTTTTTTTTACCCAAAAATATGTAGAAGATTACATTTTGGCCTAAACTGAGCAAAAAATTATTATTATTTTTTTTTTTTTTTATTGGGATATTTATTATAGTAAAAAGTAAAAAAATATTGGGGTTATTTACTAAAGGCAAATCCACTTTGCACTGAAAGTGCACTTGGAATTGCAGTCGCTGTAGATCTGAGGGGGACGTGTAAGGGAAAAAAAAAAAAACAGCATTTTAGCTTGCATGTGATTACATGATATAATCAGCAGAGCTTCCCCTAATTTCAGATCTTCCCCCTCAGATCTACAGCAACTGCACTTCCAAGTGCACTTTCAGTGCAACGTGGATTTGCCTTTTGTAAATAACCCCCATTGTGTTTTTTTCAAAAGTCACTCTTATTTTGTTTATAGCACAATAAGAATAAAGAATATATAAAAGAAAGCTTTATTTGTGGGAAAAAAATTATAAAAATGTAATTTGGGTACAGTGTTGCAATTGTCATTCAAAATGCGACAGCGCTGAAAACTGAAAACTGGCCTGGGCAGGAAGGGGGGTGAAAATGCCCTCTATTGAAGGGGTTAAAAAAACAAAAAAAATGATTCTTTACAATCACTTTAATAATATTATTTCTATTATTAAAAGCGATTAATGTTTTTTCTTTTTTTTAAGATTCATACTTACCTAGGTGGATGCTGCATCTGTTCCCCGACGCCTCTAACACTGAGAACCGTCCAATGAAACACCACCGATGGCTCGGTTCTCACAGCTCCGTGAGCAGAGAGCTGGTGACTGTCAGTCTGCAGCTCTCTGCTTGTCCCCCCCCCCCCACGCGCTCTCTGGAGTGCTTAACTGTGGAGGGGGCGGGAGCGGGCGGCTCAGGCTCTCGGTAGCTTTCTGAGAGGCTGAGCCGGATGCCAGTCCAGGCATGTGGGTGGATCCCGACTCCATTGTTGCGATCTTGCCTGAGCCTGGACATAGGCCGACAGCGGGTCACAGGAGTGCAGAACGAATGGCTTTGGCTGTACTTCTCCTTGAATAAGCCATACAGTGGAACCTTGGACCAGTCAGCCTAACATCAATAGTATGCAAGCTCTTGGAGGGGATGATAAGGGACTATATACAGTGGAACATTGGATTACAAACATAATCTGTTCCAGGAGAATGCTTTTAATCCAAAGCACTCGCATATCAAAGTGAGTTTCCCCATAGATGTCAATGGAAACGAAGATAATTAGTTCCGCATTGACTTCTATTACATGCAATACCACATGTGGCCAGAGGTGGGGGGGAGCTGGAGAGCCTTGGAAATACTCAGGGACAGCTCGGCTGATCTCGGAAACCCTCGCAAAGGCTCGGAAACACTCGGGAACGGAGTATTTCTGAGTGTTTCCGAGTATTTCCGAACGGCTCCGATCTGTTCCGAGTGTCCCCGGCGCCCCCGCACCTCTGGCCAAATGCGGTACTGCACACCCCATTAGCTTGAATTCTGCTTGTTTTACAATACAACACTCGCAAACCAAGTCAGAATTAAAAAAAATAAAATGCTTGTCTTTCAAACCACTCGTTAACCGCGTTACTCGTAAACCAAGGTTCCACTGTATGTTGCTACTGACTGTTGAATGATGCCCCAGCACTCTACAATAGATGTGTAGCTCCAAATGCTCTTTATGCTTCAATAATTTTGCATTAACGATCAGTGGTGATTAATAGCTTTGCTGCTCCTTTTATTAGGTTGCAGTAAATTTCACCATGAATGCAACCACTTGGAACAAAATTAGCTGAAAAACAAAAAAACACAGAACCAAACACAAAGATGTCTATGGTCTGTTCATGCAGAGGGTCCGTTGTACCTCCAGAGCTTCCCTTTCCAGGAGGTCTGATAATGCTTTTTGGAAACAACATTCAAGAAATGTAACATAGCAGCACAGTATTTGTGCTACTGTGAATAACCATATTTTAAGCATATCAAAAGCCCACTTGTAGGGTAAGTGCCACCTCTGCCCTTGCCAGTTGATGATGCCTCAAAATGGAAACAATGGGGCTGATTTACGAACGGTTTGCGCCATGACTTGCGGCGTACAGCGATGCGCAACGGCCGTTTTTGTTCTCGGGCCGCTCCGCATCAATGGGAGGCTCCCGCTGTGTGACGCTTCTCTTCTTCTGACAGTTCTATAATGGAACTGTGTGTCAGAGTGGGGCGGGGTCACTGGGTGGCCCCGCCCACCGTTATATAAGAACTGTCAGAAGAAGAGAAGCGTCACACAGCGGGAGCCTCCCATTGCGCGGAGCGGCCCGAGAATGAATCGAGGAAGAAGAGACGCCGTGGAGGTAGAAGCCGGACGAGAACACCGGAGCAAGAAGCAGAGGATCGGAGGAAGAAGAAGATGGAGGAAGAAACTGAAAGATGAAGGAAAGAAGAAGGAAGAAGATGAAAGAAGAAGAGTTTAATAGGAATTGTCAAAAACTGTCTCTTGTCATTTTTAACACTTTTGTCACCTTTTTGGTGAAATGGTAGCCCTTACCATTTCACACAGGGGGCGGGATCTGGGGGTCCCCTTGTTAAAGGGGGCTTCCAGATTCCGATAAGCCCCCGCCCGCAGACCCCCACAACCACCGGCCAGGGTTGTGGGGATGAGGCCCTTGTCCTCATCAACATGGGGACAAGGTGCTTTGGGGGGGACCCCAAAGCACCCACCCCAATGTTGAGGGCATGTGGCCTGGTACGGTTCAGGAGGGGGGGCGCTCTCTGGTCCCCCCCTCTTTTCCTGCAGCCTTCCAGGTTGCGTGCTCGGATATGGGTCTGGTATGGATTTTGAGGGGGACCCCCATGCCATTTTTTTGTTTTTTTGGCACGGGGTTCCCCTTAAAATCCATACCAGACATGAAGGGCCTGGTATGGATTTTGAGGGGGACCCCCATGCCATTTTTTTTTTTAATTAAAGTCGCCTGGCCTGTAAGTTGCCCCAAGTCGCGCTGGAAGTCGTGTTGCCCCTATGTGAATGGACTGTTAATGATAACGGCGTGCGCTATTATCAATGGCATATTATTATCGCGTTCGCCGGTATATTATTATCGCGGTGCGCCGGCATATTATGTGTTGCACTTATTTGTGCGCCGGTTCATACGCTCAATTAATAATTTCTCTGGCACACCAATTAAAGTATGAACCGGCGCAGCGCATTCATCTTAGTAAATCAGCCCCAATGTGTGCTCAGCAGAGGCACCGATTAACCACTTTCCGACCGCTGCACGCCGATATACGTTGGCACAATGGCAGCGGTGGGAAAATGGGCGTACCTGTATGTCCCCTTAAATGAGCAATGGCTAGCGGATCGCCGCCATTACTAATAAAAAAAAATAATAAAATGCCATAAAACTATCCCCTATTTTGTAGACGCTATAACTTTTGCGCAAACCAATCAATATAGACTTATTGAGATTTTTTTTACCAAAAATATGTAGAAGAAAATATAACGGCCTAAACTGAGGAAAAAATTTGTTTTTTTTATATGTTTTTGGGGGATATTTATTATAGCAAAAAGTTAAAAATATTGCTTTTTTTTCAAAATTGTCGCTCTTTTTTTGTTTATAGTGCAAAAAATAAAAACCGCAGAGGTGAAAGAAATCTCTATTTGTGGGAAAAAAAGGACGGCAATTTTGTTTGAGTGCAACGTTGCACGACCGCGCAATTGTCAGTTAAAGGGACGCAGTGCCGAATCGCATTAAGTGCTCTGGTCAGGAAGGGGGTAAAAATCTTCCGGGGCTGAAGTGGTTAAATAAAGATTTGCTTCCAAGTGGATTCTTTAAGAAGGTCGGTATTTATTGATCATAAAACAGGTAAATCACCATCAACACACTTCATGGCCTTTTTAGTGGCCACTTCATCAGGAAAAGGTGTACAGGGGGGGTAGGCAACCTTTCAGAGAATCCCACTGCAGGTGCGGGGGCAAATTTATATAATCAGGTAAGCCTGGTGAGCGCCCGAACAAAGCCAGAATCAGCTTTGGATGGGTCTTGGATCTAGTAACACGGAAGCGACGTTCCGGTTTACCAGAGCCTTAAAGGGGTTGTAAAGGTTTTTTTTTCTAAATAGGTTCCTTTAACCACTTGCCGACCGGCGCACGACGATATACGTCGACAGAATGGCACGTACAGGCAGGAGGGCGTATATATACGTCCCTCCTTTAGCCTGTCCGTGCCATCGGGAGCGCGCCGGGAGTGGCGCGCTCCCGCGCCGGTCGGGACCCCCGTGAGTCCGGCCGCGGTCCCCGCGGACTCGATCGCCGCGGGGACTCCCGCGATCGTCTCACGGTGCGGCTAAACGGGGAGATGCCGAGATAAACAGCATCTCCCCGTTCTGCCTAGCAACTAGTGACGCCGATCTCTGCTCCCTGTGATTGGAGCAGAGATCAGCATTCACTAGCTGACAGCCACGCCCCCCCACAGTAAAAAAAACACCCCTAGGCCTACTTAACCCTACACTGCCACCTTGTGGTTAACTCCTAAACTGCCAGTGTCATTTATACAGAAATCAATGCATTTAAATGCATTAATTGCTGTAAAAATGACAATGGTCCCAAAAATGTGTCAAAAATGTCCGATGTGTCCGCCATAATGTCGCAGTCACAAAAAAAATCGCAGATCTCCGCCATTAATAATAAAAAAAAAAAATTATTAATAAAAATGCTATAAAACTATCCCCTATCTTGTAAACGCTATAACTTCTGCGCAAACCGATCAATAATCGCTTATTGCGATTTTTTTTTACCAAAAATATGTAGAAGAATACGTATCGGCCTAAACTGAGGAAAAAAAAATTTTTTTATATATTTTTGGGGGATATTTATTATAGCAAAAAATAAAAAATAATGCATTTTTTTCAAAATTGTCGCTCTATTTTTTTTTATAGCGCAAAAAATAAAAACCGCAGGGGCGATCAAATACCACCAAAAGAAAGCTCTATTTGTGGGAAAAAAAGGACGTCAATTTTGTTTGGGAGCCACGTCGCACGACCGCGCAATTGTCAGTTAAAGCGACGCAGTGCCGAATCGCAAAAAGGGGCCTGGTCCTTTGGCTGCAAATTGGTCCGGTCTGAAAGTGGTTAAGCTAGTGCATTGTTGATTCACTCACCTTTTCCTTCGATTTCCCTTCTAAATGTTTTTTTTCTTTGTCTGAATTTCTCACTTCCTGTTTCTCAGTAAACTTCACAACATCATCCGAGCGGTGTTTAGTCAGCCAGAACAGCTTACTGAGGAGGAACAGGAAGTGAGAAATTCAGACAAAGAAAACAAAGAAAAAAAACATTTAGAAGGGAAATCGAAGGAAAAGGTAAGTGAACCAACAATGCACTAGCTTAAAGGAACCTATTTAGAAAATAAAAAATGAACCTTTACCACCCCTTTAAAGGCGCCAGATTTAAAAAAATGTCAGTATACAAAACGGGGATTTGGGGTCTTATACCTGACATGTGACTATTGCTGTCACAAGGGATGTTTACATTTCTTGTGACAGCAATAAAAGTGATAAAACAGTGTAAAAATAACTAAAAGTAAAATAAATAAGAATTTTTTTTTTTTTAAAGTGCCTCATCCCTCCGTGCTCATGCGCAGAAGTGGACGTATACGTAAGTCGTGCCCGCATATGTAAACGGTGTTCAAACCACACATGTGAGGTATCGCCACAATCATTAGAGCGAGAGCAATAATTCTAGCACTAGACCTCCTCTGTAGCTCTAAACTGGTAACCATTAAAAAAATTTAAAGCATCGCCTTTGTTTTTTTTTAGTACTGTAGTTTGTCGCCATTCCACGTGTGTGTGCAATTTTAAAGCGTGACATGTAAGGTATCTATTTACTCGGCGTAACATCATCTTTCACATTATACTATTGCTGTCACAAGGGATGTTTACATTCCTTGTGACAGCAATAAAAGTGATCAAACAATTTTTTTTTTTTTTAAAGGAACAGTGTAAAAAAAAAAAAAAATAAGAAAAAAAAAAAAATCGCCTCATCCCTCCGTGCTCGCGCGCAGAAGGGAACTCATACATATGTCACGCCTGCAAAAATATAAACAGTGTTCAAACCACACATGTGAGGTATCGCCGCGATTGATAGAGCGAGAACAATAATTTTAGCACTAGACCTCCTCTGTAACTCTAAACTGGTAACCGTTAATTTTTTTTAAAGCATTGCCTATGCGGTTTTATAAGTATTGTAGTTTGTTGCCATTCCATGAGTCTACGCAATTTTAAGGCGTGACATGTTAGGTATCTATTTACTGCATAACATCATATTTCACATTATACAAAAGAAAATTGGGCTAACTTTACTGCTTTGTTTTGTTCTTTTTTTTATTAATGAAAGTGTATTTTTTTTTCCCCCAAAAAATTGCGTTTTTTTTAGAGGGAAATACAGTGTGACATAATATATTGCAACGGCTGCCATTTTATTCTCTAGAGTCTTTTGCTAATATATATATATATATAAAATGTTTGGGGGTAAAATGTTTGGGGGAATTTTCAGAAAAAATAATTTTCTGAAAATTCAGAATAACCTGTTTGTGGGATTCTATGGGCAGCAATAAGAAAAAAAGTATTTGTAAAAAAATATTTTATTTATTGTACAAAATCTTAATAAATACTTCTTGAAGACAATTAATAAAGAAATTTATTTATGAACTGTCTTGAAGAAGTATTTATTAAGATTTTGTACAATAAATTAAATATTTTTTACAATTACTTTTTTTCCGAAGTTTTTCCCGAATTTTTATAATTTAGAAGGGATGATGGCAAATACATGCCAATAGACATGAGTTATAATTTTTTCTAAGTAATTTCCTAGCAACAAAATACTAATTTAAACTTGTAAACAACAAGTGTCAGAAAAAGGTTAAATGTGACAGATATGCAAAAAACATTTTTTTTAAAATGTAGGTCTTTTTTTTGGGGGGGGGGGGGCAATACAGTGTGACATAATATTGCAATGGCCACCATTTTATTCTCTAGAGTCTTTTGCTAAAAAAAAAAAAATAAAAAACATATATATAACGTTTGGGGGTCCTAAGTAATTTTCTAGCAAAAAATACTAATTTAAACTTGTAAAGTGTTAAATGTGACAGATATGCAACTACATATTTTTTTTTTAAAAATGTATTTTTTTTGGGGGGGGGGGGGGGATACAGTGTGACATAATATTGCAATGGCCACCATTTTATTCTCTAGAGTCTTTTGCTAAAAAAAAAATAAAAAACATATATATTACGTTTGGGGGTCCTAAGTAATTTTCTAGCAAAAAAATACTAATTTAAACGTGTAAACAACAAGTGTTGTTAAAAGGTTAAATGTGACAGATATGCAACTACATATTTTTTTTAAAAAATTTTTTTTTCGGGGGGGGGGGGGGGGGGGTAAAGTGTGACATAATATTGCAACGGCTGCCATTTTATTCTCTAGAGTCTTTTGCTAAAGAAAAAAAAAAACATATAAATATATAATGTTTGGGGGGTCTAAGTAACTTTCTAGCAAAAAAAATAAAATACTCATTTAAACTTGTAAACAGCAAGTGTCAGAATTTTTTTTTTTTTAAATGTAGTTTTTTTTGGGGGGGGGGGGGGGAATGCAGTGTGACAATATTATTTCAATGGCTGCCATTTTATTCTCTAGAATCTTCTGGTAAAAAAAAAAAATATATATATATATAACGTTTGGGGGTCCTAAGTAATTTTCTAGCAAAAAAATACTAATTTAAACTTGTAAACAACAAGTGTTAAATGTGGTTAAATGTGACAGCTATGCAAAAAAAAAAAAAAGTAGTTTTTTTTTGGGGGGGCGGGGGGGGGGGGGGAATACAGTGTGACATAATATTAAAATGGCTGCCATTTTATTCTCTAGAGTCTTTTTCTAAAGAAAAAAAAACATATATATAACGTTTGGGGGTTCTAAGTAACTTTCTAGCAAAAAAAATAAAAATACTAATTTAAACTTGTAAACAACAAGTGTCAGAAAAAGGTTAAATGTGACAGCTATGCAAAAAAAAAAAAAAAAAATAAAGTAGTTTTTTTTTGGGGGGGGCGGGGGGGAATACAGTGTGACATAATATTAAAATGGCTGCCATTTTATTCTCTAGAGTCTTTTGCTAAAAAAAAAACAAAAAAAAACATATATATAACGTTTAGGGGTTCTAAGTAACTTTCTAGCAAAAAATAAATAAATACTCATTTAAACTTGTAAACAACAAGTGCCAGAAAAAGGTTAAATGTGACAGATATGCAAAAAAAAAATAAAAAAAATGTAAAATCAGGAAGTGGGAAAATACTTTATATATTGTTTTTTTTTTTATCAATCTTCAGGCCTAAAATGATTATTTTAAATATGCGTGCAAAAAAATAAAATAAAAAAAAACACGAAAATTTGGAAAAATGTCTCTCATAGTGAAAGGGCTAAAGGTAATTCGAGTTCTGCTTCAAATTCAACTCACACAATCATATCTGGAGTCACATATTTACAAAAGAAGAGAACTAGGTAATTATCGAAGCTTTGTATTTCATACAGTGCAATTGTAACAGGAATACAACAAGCAGCATGCCCCCGGGGGTTACCGGCTAAAAGAATCATCATAACAACAAAGTTTCAACTGGCTTTAATGTCAGCGTTCAATAAGTATCGTAGAAAAGCACATTGTGTGACAATTTTGGTGTTTAGAATTGTCCTTAGAAAATAGAGTCTAAAGCTTTATATTATTTAACAATATTTATAGGTTTTCTTCATAGAGTTAAAGGCTATTTCCACATTTGCAGTCATATTTGAGAACCCCCCCCCCCCCCCCCCCCCCCCCTCCATATATTTGTTTTGTGTACCCCTTAACACAGTAAAACTTAGAAAAAAAAAATACATCAGTACTTCAATATTATTTTTTTATAATTGTCTAAATAATCTGTATTTGTTGATATTCAATGTTTTTAAAAATAAAAACTTTTTGAACGAGAAAAAAAAATTAAAAAATATTTCTAACTTTTAAGATGTTTCTAAGGAAAAAAAAAAAAACATCAGTACTTCAATATTATTTTTTTATAATTGTCTAAATAATCTGTATTTGTTGATATTCAATGTTTTTAAAAATAAAAACTTTTTGAAAGAGAAAACAATTTAAAAAATATTTCTAACTTTTAAGATGTTTCTAAGGAAAAAAAAAAAATATCAGTACTTCAATATTATTTTTTTATAATTGTCTAAATAATCTGTATTTGTTGATATTCAATGTTTTTAAAAATAAAAACTTTTGAACGAGAAAAAAAAATAAAAAAATATTTCTAACTTTTAAGATGTTTCTAAGGAGACGTTTTCATGGTTTTCTGGACAGTCTTAGGGCCCTTTTACATAGGCAGGTGGTGGTAAAAATAGGTGGCTGAGCCACAGTTTTACCACCCTCCCCCCCAGCAACCTGACCAAATGCTAACTTTACAGCTTGACAGGGCTGTGGCCCCTCCCGTCGTATTAGTCCATTGAGGTCAATGGGGGCCGTACTGCAACCACAAGCCAAATGCTTGCAGCAAGGTGCTTACATTATTATAAAATTGCCATTCAGATATTTAAGAAAAGAAAAAAAAAAGGATCAGGAGGCAGCAGTAACAACTCCTGACCATGCAGTTTTTTAAAAAATTAAGAAAAAAATAAATCAGGCGTCAGGAGGGGGTAGTAGGGCCTCCAGAACACTTAGCTGTTAAAAAAAAACAAAAAAAAAAACAGATGCCAGGAGGCTGCAATAGCACCTACTGACATCAAGAACAGAAACAAAAAAGACAAGAGGTGGCAGTAGCACCTCCAGACCATTCAGTTATTTAAAAAAATAAAAAAAAAAAACATTAAAAAAACTAACAGATCATTTGGCTATTAAAGAAAAAAAAAGGTGTCAGGAGGCGGCAGTAGCACCTCCTGACTGTTTGGAAAAGGAAAAAATGAAACAGGCATATGGAGGCTGGAGTAGGGCCTCCTTACTGTTCCACTATTAACAAAAGAAAAAAGAAAAAAAAAAAGACTATAAATAACTAAAAAACAGACAACAGGAGGCAGCAGTAGCACCTCCTGACCCGTCAGCTATTAAAAAAAAAATAAAAAAAAAAAAAAAATAATAAAACAGGCATATGGAGACAGTAGTAGGGACTCCTGACTGTTCCACTATTAACAAAATAAAAAAAAAAGAAGAACAGATCATTTGGCTATTAAAGAAAAAACAACACATAAAATAAAATAAAAAAAAACAGGCGCCAGGAGGCGGCAGTAGCACCTCTTGACTTTTCGGCTATTTAAATAAATAAATAAATAACAGACATCAGGATGCAGCAGTAACACCTCCTGACCATTCAGCTATTAAAAGAAAAGGAAAAAACAGGCGTATGGAGGCTGACTGTTCCACTGTTAACAAAAGAAAAAAAAAAGAAAAGAAGAACAGATAATTTGGCTATTAAAGAATAAAAACAGGCAGTAGCCCCTCCTGACTATTGAAATAAATATAAAAAAAAACATACATCAGGAAGCAACAGTAGCACCTCCTGACCATTCAGCTATTAAAAAAAAAAATAAAGGGAAAAAAAAAAAAAAAAAAAAAACAAGAAAAAAAAAAAAAAAAAAAAAAAAAAAAAAAAAAAAAAAAAAAAAAAAAAAAAAAAAAAAAAAAAAAAAAAAAAAAAAAAAAAAAAAAAAAAAAAAACAGGCATCACCAGGTAGCACCTCCAGATCATTCAGCTATTTAAATAATCATAATAAAAAAATTTTAATAAAATAAAAAACAGGCATCAGGATAATACAAATAATTTGGCTATTAAATTAAAAAAAAACACAAAAAAGCAAAAGAAACCAAACAAGAAATAAAAGCAGGTATCAGAGGGATGCAGTAGCACCTCCTGACTGTTTTACAATTAAAAAAAAAAAAAACAATCAGGTGTAAATAGGTAGCAGTAGCACCTTCTGGCCATTCAGCTGTTAAAAAAGGAAAAAAAAACAAAAAAAAAACAGGCATCATGAGGCAGCAGTAGCACCTCCAGATCATCATTTGGCTATTTTAAAAACAAGTAAAAAGAAAACAGCAATCAGCAGGCTGGAGTAGAACCTCCTGACTGTTCCACTATTAAAAAAATAAAATAAATAAAAAATAAAAAGCAAAAGAAACAACAAGTAAACCAAACAAGAAATAAAAGCAGGCATCAGAAGGCTGCAGTAGCACCTCCTGACTGTTCTACAATAAAAAATAAATACAAAATAAACAGGTGCCAAGAGGTGACAGTAGCACCACCTGAACATTCAGCTTATTAAAAAAAGGAAAACATAAAAAATTAAAAATAACAGACATCAGAAGGCCTCCAAATAATTTGGCTATTAAATAAAAAAAAACACAAAAAAGCAAAAGCACCTCCTGACTGTTCTACAATAAAAAAAAAAAAAAAAAAACAGGTGTCAAGAGGTGACAGTAGCACTACCTGATCATTCAGCTATTAAAAAAAGGAAAATAAAAAAATAACAGACATCAGGAGGCTGCAGTAAGGCCTCCAGATAATTTGGCTATTAAATAAAAATAAAAACACAAAAAAGCAAAAGCACCTCCTGACTGTTCTACAATAAATAAAAAAACAACAGATGGCAGTAGCACCTCCTGACCTTCAGCTATTAAAAAAAGGAAAAAAATAAAAATAAATAACAGGCATCAGGAGGCTGCAGTAACACCTTCTGACCACTATTAGTGGGAAGTAAAAGTAAGGGCCCTCAGGCTCGGATCACACCTATGCGTTTTTTGGTGCTTTTTGCAGAAACGCACTACAGTTCATTTATCATGGTCTCCTATGGGACACGCTCACATCCATGCTTTTTTTCAGTCGCTGCGTTTTTGGAAAGGGTTAGGCCAGTGCCAGGACAAGGTCATCCAGCGCCCAGGGCAAAGATTCCAAAGTGCGCCCCCCCTCCCCCATTTACGATGTGCAAGCTTAGGGGGATCCTACACCCAGCAGTGCCCTGTCACTGCTCCTGTCAGCCTTGGAACAGAAGAAAGGCGCCCCCCATCCCTACAATAAACCATTGTGCCTAGGGCACCCATCCCTCCCGCCCACCCCTTATCCAGGCCCTGGGTCAGGCTGGGTTCACATATGCGGTTTGGAGTCCGGAGTCTGGTGCGTTTCTGTTCACAGGTTCAGGTGCGATTCAGGTGCAAATTGAATTTGCAAACTGAGCCGGACCCAAAAACGCACAGGACCCTTTTCAAAAGCGCACCGCGGCCGCCCCGCACATGTGTGAAACCGGCTCCCATGAAAACCGGTCACATTCACATGTAATGCGATTAAACGCATCCAATTCGCATATATGTGAACCCAGCCTCAGATACTTTTTTAAACGCAAAATGGTGCTTTTTTTTTTTGGTTAAATAGGCTTCAATGGAGAAGCTGCAGAAAAGCATGCAGTGCGTTTTTCTGCCACGATTTTACAGCGATTTAGCCGCGATTTGCATTTTGCGTTTTTTAAACTCTTGCTGACCGTCCGCCGTAGTTGTACTGCGGCATGTGGCGCGGCTGCACGAAGTGATGTACCTGTACGTCGCTTTGTGCACTAGCCATGTGGGCGTGCGCCAATTGGCCAGAGGGGGAACCAATCAGCGGGTCTGGTGGATGTGATGTCCGCTGGCCACCCGCGATTGTTCCACACAGAGGCATAATGGTGATCTGCCTATGTAAACAAGGCAGATCGCCGTTCTGACAGGGGAGGACATAGAGATCTTGTGTTCCTGCTAAGCAAGAACACAGATCTCTGTGTTGTTCCAGTCAGTCCATCACCCACACAGTTAGGACTCCCAGGGAACACACTTAACCAATTGATCACCCCTGATGTTAACCCCTTCCTTGCCAGTACAGTAACAGTGCATATTTTTAGCACTGATCACTGTAATAATGTCACCGGTTCCCAAAAAAGTGTCAGTTAGTGTCCGATTTTCCCGCCGCAATGTCGCAGTCCCGCTAAAATCGCTGATCGCCACCATTACTAAAAATAAATAAATACAAAATTCCATTAAAATATTGTTTGTAGACGCTATAACTTTTGCCAAACCAATCAATATACGCTTATTGGGATTTTTTTTTTTAACTAAAAATATGTAGCAGAATACATATTGGTCTAAATTGATTGAGTTTACATTTTTTTAATTTACATTTATTTTTTATTGAATATGTTTTATAGTAGAAAATTGTCGGTCTGTTTTTGTTTATAGCGCAAAAAAAAAAAAAAAAAAAAAAAAAAAGAGGAGATCAAATACCACCAAAAGAAAGCTCTATTTGTGGGGAAAAAAAAAGGACATCAATTTTATTTGGGTACAGCGTCACACGATCGCGCAATTGTCAGTTAAAGTAACGCAGTGCCGTATCGCAAAAAATGGACTGGTCATTAAGGTGGCAAAACCTTCCGGTGCTTAAGTGGTTAATCTGCCCAACAACAAATTGCCCCCCTACCCCCCCCCCCCCCAAAAAAAAAGCAAAATTAAAATTGCGGTAAAATGGCGCCTAATGGCAGGAATACACGATAAGAAACGCAGGCCAAAAATTTCCATTCTGCGAACGATCGGCCGATCTTCTACTCGTTGATGCCCAGCAAGTAATACCCGATATCGATATTGTGAACGAAAAAGACTGATTGAAAAAAATTGAAAAATTGTGTTGTATCGCTTGCGAACGAACGATATTCTATTCGTTGGTGTGAAGGTCGTCCGTAAAACATCTCTTGAACATTAAATAAAAGGTAAGGTATTCCCGCTCTAATGTGGAGATGGGTAATGGGGATATGTAGGTGCAGCGAACACCGTGAGGGTCAAACGATATCCAATCTCTTGAACATTATTGCTCATGAGCGGAACTAGCAGACAACCCCACTTTACGTGAGATGTCAAGACTACGTATGAAATTGATTGCTCTTTGGTTAATGTTGGCGACAATTTCGAGACAGCTTTCGTTGGTCGGCGGTTGAGTGATCGGCCGATTTTCTAACCGCGTATTCCTTCTATTACTGTCTTTGTCCTCACACAGACTGAGCTACCCCTCATTATTATACAATGCAGGAGGGAGATTTCTAAATTGTTAACCCGACAGTGGACAGCATCCCCCTGAGGAAGCCCAGATTGAGGGCGAAACATGTTGGGAACTCCATCAAATGTGCTGTTCCCATAAGGATTGTACCCTCTGTATTTGCTGTGGAATTGTTTTTAGACAATTTTTCTTAATCGTTGTTTTAAATAAAATGTGTATCTTTTTAATATACCTCTTTGAAACAATTTATTAGTACATTGCACCGTAAAAATCCCACAAGTACCTCTATAGCTATTTCAATTAGGGAAGTGGTGCTAATTTTTGTGGTTTGTCCGTGGGCAAGAATTTATCCTAAACAGTAGGAGGAGGAAGAAGGATTCTTTCAAAGGGATCTCCAGACAGGACAAAAATTCCCCTCATCTTCTGTATTGGATGTACACCATCGACAGACTGTCCCTCTGAAGAAGACCCTGTTAGTGGGGGTCGAAACGCGTCAGGGCTTTGTTTCATACCTCGGACAACCCTTTTGTACTTGTTTGTATGAAATTTCAGTCTGTATTGTATATCCATATTTTTTTTATACTACCATTGTCCTGCTGGAGCTCATTTTTTTAACCATCTTGTTAAATCTTTTTATTTTAATAAAAAAATTTTTGGACTATTTTCGACTCAACCCAAAATTTCTGCTGCCTAAAAATCCCACCTGTGGGGGGGACACTTCCCTTTTTCTAACCATTCGGGGGGTGAGCAGCACTCTCTAACCTATTGGTGTGTGTCTTTCCCTTGTTATCCTAAACTGTTAACTAGACATGTGCAATTCGTTTTAATTCATTTTCCGTTATCGTACGAATGAACGAATGATTCGCTAAAAATTTTAACGAATAAGGAATTATCGAATCGAACGAATATGAAAAACAACGAAAATCCAAAATAACCAAATTAGAAACAACAAAACTACGAAAGAAGAAAATCCGAAAAACGAAAACAGGAACAACGAAAATCTAAATGAACGAAAAAATTCGTACATTCGTAACTTTTTTTTGTTGTTGAATTGGTAATTTTCCGTGTCTCTTACAATGGCGCTGCTTAACGTGCTTCGAATGGATTTAACGAAAAAATTCGTACATTCATAACCTTTTTTTTTTTTTTTTGCGATTCGTAATTTTCCGTGTCCCTTACAATGGCGCTGCTTAACGTGCTTCGAATGGATTGAACGAAAAAATTCGTACATTCGTAACTTTTTTTTTTCTTTCGATTCGTAATTTTCCGTGTCCCTTACAATGGCGCTGCTTAACGTGCTTCGAATGGATTGAACAAAAAAATTCGTACATTCGTAATTTTTTTTTTTCTTTCGATTCGTAATTTTCCGTGTCCCTTACAATGGCGCTGCTTAACGTGCTTCGAATGGATTGAACGAAAAAATTTGTACATTCGTAACTTTTTTTTTTTTTTTTCGATTCGTAATTTTCCGTGTCTCTTACAATGGCGCTGCTTAACGTGCTTCGAATGGATTGAACGAAAAAATTAGTACATTCGTAATTTTTTTTTTTTTCGATTCGTAATTTTCCGTGTCTCTTAAAATGTAATAATAGCATCCACATTACATAAAATTATGAGCTTACGAATCTACGAAAACAATGTTACGAAAGTACGAATAAATCAATCTAACGAAAGTACGTATGTAACTAAATCTACGAAAATGCGAATGCGTCCGAATTTCGAATAAACGAAAATTAAACCGACGGAAAAACGAATCAACGAAAAAATAACTCTTACGAAAAATACGAATCGTTACGAATACGAACACCGACGACTTACGAAATTACGAATCGTTGCGAATCAACGGAAACGAACAGAAATGAAACGAAAATAAACAAATTTTTCTATTGTGCACATGTCTAGTGTTAACCCATTTTTTAGGACAGACAGTGTTTAAATCTAGTTTACAGCTGATAATGAAACACCACAAAACAGGGAGAACATGGAAGGAGATTTTTAGGCAAGTAAGTTTTCTCTTTTTTTTTTTCTCTCTCTCTTTTACGTTATGCTATGAAACAAATATGAAGTTAGGTGTTCTCCCAATTTGGCTACAAAAGTGGAAATGCCCTTTAAGCTCATTATATTAAACATGCATAGGTTCTACAGGAGAGGATTCTGGGTGAGATGTGCAAATAGGTGTCATTTAAGACTTAGAAGCATTTTTAGGTCATTTAAAAAACATCGTTGACACACGGTCTGCACTGGAATATTATGGCGTCATACTGGTTTCCAGTGCAAAGGGGAGAAAAAAAAAAAAAAGCTTCACCGATAAAAAGGGAAATGGACGTCATGTAGAGGAAGACAAAGTGCTTCTGGCCTTTCTACCTGATGGTCAATTATGCTTTGCATTTGATATTTTTTTTTTTTAGTCTTTGCTTATCCCATGTGCTTGTAGAGAGATCTGTCCCGGGGAATTTGCACTTGATTGGCTGTCATCTTATGATGAATGTGGTAGACGGCCAGGATGATGACAATGACCAGCCCCAGGGTTATTCCCAAGATAATAGGCAAGGTTTCTTCCAGCTGTTTCCTCTGATCCGTCAGACATCTGTACTCTGGAATGAGAAAGGAAGATGAGAAATGGAGCTCCGCAGCTACTGAGAGTATTTTAGTATTCTTATGGCTATTGGTAGTCTACACTTCATACAAAGTACACCGTGTGATGTCCGTGCCCAGGAATACCTTCCTCAATAACATAGGGGGGGGGGGGGGTCCATTTTCTAAAGACAAATAGTCTGTTCACTTTGCAAGGGACTTTCACTTTGCATGGGAATTATACTTTGCAAGGGACTTTCACTTTGCAAGGGATTTTCACTTTGCATGGGAATTATACTTTGCAAGGGATTTTCACTTTGCATGGGAATTTTCCCTTACACATGAATGAATGACTTGTATAGCGCTACCTATGCGAACTGAATCGCCTCAGGACGCTTTTGCCACTGGTGTCCATCTGTGGTATAGTGCGGTCCCGACACGCTTACAAACACATACACATATTTGGCGAATTTTTATCGACAGGATCTAATTAACCTACCAGCATGTCTTTGGAGTGTGGGAGGAAACCCACGCAGGCACAGGGAGAACATGCAAACTCCAGGCAGAAGGTGTCGTGGTCGGGATTTGAACCAGCGACCCTATTACTGCTAGGTGAAAGTGCTAACCACTACACCACTGTGCAGCCCATGAGTCGGTATTCTTTGCAAAGCCAAATTCCATAAGCTAATTAGGGGGGGGGGGGGGTCTCCAAAAATGTCAGTATGAGCAACACATTGCATATTTTACAAATATGTGTGAGTCAAAAAAAATAAAATATTTTTTTTTTGTAAAAGAATGAATACAATTTAAACAAATAAATATGTTTTTGGATCTTTTTTTGTAACCGACATGTTGTGATTCATCACAAAATAACAAAATAAGAATAAAACAAAGCTAGTCCTACTTACATAAAATCAGACCCCCCCCCCCCCCATCTGTCATCAGTGTCCCCCACAGAGTTCAGCTTTACATCAGCAGAGTACCCCCTTACATCAGAGCCCCTTCTTATATCAGGGTCCCCAACAGAATCCAGCTTTACATCAGGGTGCCCTTCAGATTCCCTCCTTATATTAGAGTCCCCATCAGAGTCGTTCTTTACATCAGAGTCCCTTGTTCCACCATGCTCCCCATCAGAGTCCAGATTTACGTCAGTGTCCCTATCAGAGGCCCTGCCTATATCGGTGCTCCTCCTTATATCAGGGTGCCAATCAGAGTCCAGCTTTACATCAGTGTCCCCATCAGAGATCCCCTTACATCAGAGTCCCCTTTAAAGTCCCCTCTTACATCAGTGTCTCCATCAGAGTCCTCTCTTACATCAGTGTCCCCATCAGAGTTCAGCTTTACATCAGTGTCCCCATCAGAGTTCAGCTTTACATCAGTGTCCCCATCAGAGACCCCCTTACATCAGGGTCCCCTTCAGATTCCAGCTTTACACCAGGGTCCCCTTCAGATTCCCTTCTTATATTAGAGTCCCCATAAGAGTCCCTTGTTCCACCATGCTCCCCATCAGAGCCCAGCTTTACATCAGTGTCCCTATCAGAGGCAATGCCTACATTTGTGCCCCTCCTTATATCGGGGTCCCAATCAGAGTCCAGATTTACATCAGTGTCCCCATCAGAGATCCCCTTACATCAGAGTCCCCATCAAAGTCTCCTCTTACATCAGTGTCTCCATCAGAGTCCTCTCTTGCATCAGTGTCCCTATCAGAGGCGCCCTTACATCAGAGTCCCCATCAAAGTCCACTCCTTACATCAGTGTCTCCATCAGAGTCCTCTCTTGCCTCAGTGTCCCTATCAGAGTCCCCTCTTACATCAGTGTCCCCATCAGAGTTCAGCTTTACATCAGTTTCCCCATCAGAGACCCCCTTACATGAGTGTCCCCATCAGAGACCCCCTTACATCAGGGTCCCCTTCAGATTCCAGCTTTACATCAGGGTCCCCATCAGATTCCCTCCTTATATTAGAGTCCCCATCAGAGTCCTTCTTTACATCAGAGTCCCTTGTTCCACCATGCTCCCCATCAGAGCCCAGCTTTACATCAGTGTCCCTATCAGAGGCCCTGCCTACATTTGTGCCCCTCCTTATATTAGGGTCCCAATCAGAGTCCAGCTTTACATCAGAGTCCCCATCAGAGTCCCCTCTTACATCAGTGTCTCCATCAGAGTCCTCCCTTACATCAGGGTCCCCATCAGAGTCCAGCTTTACATCAGTGCCCCATCAGAGTCCCCCCTTATATCAAGAACCTTTTCAGAGTCCAGCTATATATAGTATCAGAGTCCCCTTTGCATGAGTATTTCCATTAGAGCTGAAGTTGGGAGATGGGGCAGGTCTAGGTGGAGGAAGTGAATGCTGGGTCAAGCATGTCATTGGTTGTTAAGATCCTGACAGTCCCAGCGAGCAATTTCACAGTACAGTGGAGGAAAACCTGCACTGGACATGGCATGTGGCAGCACCATCTGTGTACAGTGTAGGAAGATTTGGGCTCCCCTGTAAGCAGAGGGACCCGGGTTAATTGGTTTGGAGTTAGTTGGCAGAGCTCCAAGGGCTGGGTCTCTGTTACATGCCACTGGCTTCTGGAACTACTGGGGAGTTCTAGAACTTAAAGGGCAGAGGAGCAGAGATGAGGCCTGAATATTTATGGAATCTTCTCCAATCCCTGGGTGGGGACAGCCCAGAAGGTGGGGTGGCAGGCTATAAATATTCTGGAGCCTGGCCTTGTGGGAGCAGAGTCCAGGGAACCCCTATTCTTGGGGACTCTGCCCCTGGGCAGAAGGAATGAGTCAGAGAGAGAAAGACAGGGAGAGGCAGCCATAGAAGCCTCACACCCTTTAGCCTCAGCTAGGCCTACCTGAAGCCATCCTGGGGGGCCACTGGCACCTGTCCAGCAGGAGGCCTGTTTAGCAGTCACATGTGCCACAGGATCCACCTAAGGGACTGGGTAAGTATCTTCAACCACTACACCCCAGGAGCCTATAGAGGAGCAGCAGCCAGGTGAAATACCCAGCGAGCCTTCTAACAAGGGGGCAGCTTAGAACCCTTAAAGCCAACACAGCTACCCTACACCTCTTGCTTGGAGAACCTAAAGAGAAGCCAGGTGCGTTGGCAATTTTTATGGAGATAGAGCACCTGCCTTCAGTGATTTTTTTTACCAGTTGAGCTGATCTGTTTTTCCGACAGGAGGACATCCTTGTGATTTTTTTTGGTAGCCAAAGACAACAGTTTGAAGTCCTCATTCAAAGGCCAGTTCTGGGCATCCCATACCTTCCCACCCCTATCCAAGTTTATCCCCCTAATTAACCAAAAACAAAACAAAGAACCCTGGGCTGTTTTTTGACTACTGAGTGAATGCCGGAAAATTCCTGTTTCCCGGCTGTGAATGTGAGAGAGAACCAGAAAATCCAGGGGATCCTAAGGGGGTAGCACTAGAGTTGGGGGGTAGGGGAGAAGCGGAGACTGTGGACATCAGCTGGAGGCATGGGCGTCCGCAGAACTTTTTTCAGGGGGGGGGGGGGGGGGGGGGGGGGGGGGGGCATAATTTTAAGGTCACCCATGCTCTGACCCTTTTCGACAATGTCATTATCATGGTCAGAGACTGCAGATGTAGTACAGGAGATGGTCAGAGACTGCAGATGTAGTACAGGAGATGGTCAGAGACTGAAGACATGGTCAGAGACTGAAGACATGGCTCAAGAGACTGTAAGAGACTGCGGACATGGCACAAGAGATGACCAGAGACTGTATACATGGCCCACGAGACTGTCAGAAACTGCATACATGGCTCAAGAGACTATAAGAGACTGCGGACATGGCACAAGAGACTCTAAGAGACTGCATACATGATGGGGGTGACAGAGGAGGGTGACAGAGAGAGACATAGGGGGGTGACAGAGAGAGAGGAGTGTGACAGAGAGAGAGGAGTGTGACAGAGAGAGACAGAGGGATGGGGTGACATAGAGAGGGGTAAAAAAGACAGAAGGGTGACAGAGAGAGAGAGGGGTGATGGGGGGTCAGAAAGAGGGATGCCCTAGCCCTTTCTGCAGTCCCTTAAGTGCCCCTATGTCCCAGTGGTGTGTGTAATGCTCAGTACGGTACCTTGCATGCCAGTAGGATGTCCAAAATGGCCAGCAGCTGGCAAGACCTGTTTTCATTCTGGGTGAGGACAGGGCCGGCCGCCAGCACTAGGATAAAGACAGAGTGGGGAACAAACTCCTGATCCGATCCCCAATTCCAGGGGGGGGGGGGCACTTGCCCCCACTTGCCCCTACCTGCGGACGCCCATGGCTGGAGGGGGGGGAGAAGGTTACAATGTGCACAACAGCTGCAGGCTGCATGAAGTCTTGTAGCAAGCCGCATGTGGTCCACGGCCATAGTTTGGAGACCCCTGAGCTAAGGGAAAGTTGTGAAATGAACAATCTTTTTGGGGTAACTCCACAAAAATATCCAAAATACAGCAAATTAAAAAAATGATAGCCTATGTCATTTCTACACAAGTCATTTTGTAATTTAATGTTATTAAAAAAAATGACCTTTCTTTTTCAATTTGCAGTCACTATTTTCTGTAAAATCCAATGCAATATGGCAACCTGGAGGAGTTCTGTACATAGTTGGTGTACAGAACACCCCCCAGATAATTTAACTTCCTGCTTGTGTGATTGGCTTACTGATTTCCCAGAGAAGTTTGCACTAAGTCAGATTTTAGACACCCCCTGCAATGGAAATTTCAGTTTTGATGAGCTACTCCCTTTGACAGACACAACTGGGACAGGGGCAAGCCAAAGGCATGCAGGTAGGTTAAATGGCTTCTGTCCAAAAATTGGCCCTAGTATATGAATGGGGACCTTGGATTGTGGGCTCCTTGAGGGTAGGGACTGATGTGAGTGTGCAATGTACAGGGATAGGGACAATTGTAGACACTCACTCAGGTTGGACTGGATGGACTGATGACTATATGACTATTTGGAGGGGGCTAGGGGCAAGCACTGATTATGGCTCATGGAGGAGACCAGGGATTTTATCTGCTTCTCCCAGTCAGAGCATTGTAAAGAGCTCAGTTCAGCCCCTCATCCCATGGAGAGAGCAGATCATTCTCTAATAATGGACAACAACATGAGGAACACTGAGAGTGAGGCTTGGATTAATTCTGTGAATAAGGATAATAAAGCTTTTCTTCTGGAGTGGATGGAAAGGTGTAATGTTAATTTTGTACAGGTCAATGGTCCCCTGCCGCTGCTCTGCCCCCCCCGCCAAGAGCCCCCATAGCAAGCCACTTGCTATGGGGGCACTCGTGTGTGCTTGCTCCTGAGCCCCGCTCTCTGTGTCCATACGACACAGAGAAAGTGGCTCAGCCCCGCCCCATGCTCCCTCCTCATTGGCTGTAATTGACAGCAGAAGAAGCCACTTGCTATGGGGGCACTCGTGTGTGCTTGCTCCTGAGCCCCGCTCTCTGTGTCCATACGACACAGAGAAAGTGGCTCAGCCCCGCCCCATGCTCCCTCCTCATTGGCTGTAATTGACAGCAGAAGAAGCCACTTGCTATGGGGGCACTCGTGTGTGCTTGCTCCTGAGCCCCGCTCTCTGTGTCCATACGACACAGAGAAAGGGGCTCAGCCCCGCGCTCTCTACTCATTGGCTGTAATTGACAGCAGAAGAAGCCACTTGCTATGGGGTCACTCGTGTGTGCTTGCTCCTGAGCCCCGCTCTCTGTGTCCATACGACACAGAGAAAGTGGCTCAGCCCCGCCCCATGCTCCCTCCTCACTGGCTGTAATTGACAGCAGAAGAAGCCACTTGCTATGGGGTCACTCGTGTGTGCTTGCTCCTGAGCCCCGCTCTCTGTGTCCATACGACACAGAGAAAGTGGCTCAGCCCCGCCCCATGCTCCCTCCTCATTGGCTGTAATAGACAGCAGAAGAAGCCACTTGCTATGGGGGCACTCGTGTGTGCTTGCTCCTGAGCCCCACTCTCTGTGTCCATACGACACAGAGAAAGGGGCTCAGCCCAGCGCTCTCTACTCATTGGCTGTAATTGACAGCAGAAGAAGCCACTTGCTATGGGGTCACTCGTGTGTGCTTGCTCCTGAGTCCCGCTCTCTGTGTCCATACGACACAGAGAAAGTGGCTCAGCCCCGCCCCATGCTCCCTCCTCATTGGCTGTAATTGACAGCAGAAGAAGCCACTTGCTATGGGGGGCACTCGTGTGTGCTTGCTCCTGAGCCCCGCTCTCTGTGTCCATACGACACAGGGAAAGGGGCTCAGCCCCGCGCTCTCTACTCATTGGCTGTAATTGACAGCAGAAGAAGCCACTTGCTATGGGGTCACTCATATGTGCTTGATCCTGAGCCCCACTCTCTGTGTCCATACGACACAGAGAAAGTGGTTCAGCCCCGCCCCATGCTCCCTTCTCATTGGCTGTAATTGACAGCAGAATGGCACCTCAACTTTAAGCCCATGCCACCTGTTGTAGAGCAATCACCATACCTTCACTGAAGACAAAGTCACTCTTAATGTCGAATGGCTGTATGTGGACCTCAGACAGGAACAAGACCACCGTCTTCTTCTGGTCACTGGAGATCAGGCTGATCCTCTCTGGAGCCTCACATTCATAGGACATCCCAACTGGTGTGGCCATAAGGGACAGGTGATGACTAGTAGCTGTTTGCTTTCCAGCTGAAACATTGACACAGCAGAATAGCATGTAAGTTTTTTAATAAAATTATGTTAAGCTTTAAAAGGGAAAAAAAATAATAATTGAATGATATTGATTTATGGAGAAAGATGAGACATCTATAAACATGCATGTAAAATGTTACAAAAGGGTATTTGCTGTTGCCTTTGAATATTATTTTGTTTCATGCATTTATTTAAGATTATATTAAAAAAAAATGCCTATGGTGTAAATTCATATAACAAAATGCTGTATTTAGCAGTGGCATGGGTCCCGGAGAGGGCCCCAGATGGGAAAGCCAGGGGCAGAGCCACAAGGACTGCATTGTGCACAGCAGTGTTGGGTGAACATCTGTTGGTGACACGTCAGCAGCCAACCGCACCAAATGACTCAGCTACTGACTGCGGCTATAAGGGCTCCTCTCCCGTAAACATCCATTTATTTCTGGTGGTGATAATACTGTAATTGTGGGGTTTTACCAATTACACCGTCCCCTTTCCTCAGTAGAGGCCTCGGAGTAAGAATATGAGGCTGCATGCATACTGCATAGCATACAATAACCAGGACCACTGCGGCATGGTTCAGGCGGAGGGGGGGGGGGAGGGGGTTGGGGGTGCAGGAACTAGTGATTGTGTAGGATAACAGTCTATGAGGACCACACGTACGTGCTGTAGTCTTGAACATACTCACGTCTTGCTCCAGTTTTGAAATTTGTGCGTTCTGAGGGATCATACAGAAATTGAATTTTGCTCAATTTCCAACTCCCTCCGGCAGACTTTGTGAAGTCCTGACCATCCTACGAATAAAATGGATATTTCTAAGCAAGCACTCGCTCCATTGATTTAAATGCAAACATTGGATGAACTATTGATTCTAATGAAAGCCGTGATTGAACTATTGATTGAAATGCAAGCATTGGATGAACTATTGATTCTAATGAAAGCATTGGTTGACCCATTAATAGAAAAGGAAGCATTGACTGAACCTTTAAATTCTAATGAAAGCATTGGTTGGACCATTGGTTGCAATGGAAGCATCAGCTCAACTACCCTGTTTCCCCGAAAATAAGACCTAGTGTGATTGTCGGTGATGGCTGCAATATAAGCCCTACCCCCCAAATAAGCCCTACCCTGTTTCCCCAAAAATAAGCACTACCCTGAAAATAAGACCTACAAGGACTTTAACTAGGGCTTATTTGGGGGGTAGGGCTTATATTGCAGCCATCACCGACAATCACGCTAGGTCTTATTTTCGGGGAAACAGGGTATTGATTTAAATGAAAGCATTGTTTGAACTACTGATTAAAATGTAAACATTGGCCCAACAATTGATTTTAATAAAGGCATTGGTTGGACCATTGGTTGAAATGCAAGCATTGGCTGAACTATTCATTTCAGTGAAAGCATTGATTGAGCTATTGATTAAAATGAAAGCGTTGGTTGAACCATTGATAAAAATGCAAGCATTGGTTGAACCTTTGATTCTAATGAAAGCATTGGTTGGACCATTGATTAAAATGAAACTTTTTTTTATTTTTTTTATTTTTATTTTCGTCCCCTTTTTTTAATTTTTTTGTGGTTTTGTTGCTCAGAATATATAGATATATATAGGTTTTCTTTTTTAAAGAAATATATTTAGCAGTTATAACTTCAATGAATATCAAATATGTATTCTGATTGTATTTTGTGTATGTAAATGTATTTTGTTTGTATAAAATTTGAGAAAATCAATAAAAATATGTTGGAAAAAAAATGCAAACATTGGCTGAACTATTTATTTTAATAAAGGTTTTGGTTGGACCATTGGTTGAAATGCAAGCATTGGCTGAACTATTAATCTAAGTGAAATCATTGATTGAACTATTGATTAAAATTAAAGCGTTGGTTGAACCATTGATAAAAATGCAAGCATTGGCTGAACCTTTGATTCTAATGAAAGCATTGGTTGTTTTTTTTTTTTTCATCCCCTTTTTTTTCTTTTTTTTTTGTGGTTTTGTTGCTCAGAATATATAGAGAAGGGTTTTTTCTTTTTTAAAGAAATATATTTAGCAGTTATAAATTCAATGAATATCAAGTATGTATTCTGATTGTATTTTGTGTATGTAAATGTGTTTTGTTTGTATAAAATTTGAGAAAATCAGTAAAAATATGTTGAAAAAAAAAATGCAAACATTGGCTGAACTATTTATTTTAATAAAGGTTTTGGTTGGACCATTGGTTGAAATGCAAGCATTGGCTGAACTATTAATCTAAGTGAAATCATTGATTGAACTATTGATTAAAATTAAAGCGTTGGTTGAACCATTGATAAAAATGCAAGCATTGGCTGAACCTTTGATTCTAATGAAAGCATTGGTTAGACCATTGGTTGAAATGCAAGCATCAGCTCAACTATTGATTTTAATGAAAGCATTGGTTGGACCATTGATTAAAATGCAAACTTTTTATTTATTTATTTATTTTTTGTCCCCATTTTTTTGTGGTTTTGTTGCTCAGAATATATAGAGAAGGGGGTTTTCTTTTTTAAAGAAATATATTCAGCAGTTATAACTTCAATGATTATCAAATATGTATTCTGATTGTATTTTGTGTATGTAAATGTGTTTTGTTTGTATAAAATTTGAGAAAATCAATAAAAATATGTTGAAAAAAAAATGCAAACATTGGCTGAACTATTTATTTTAATAAAGGTTTTGGTTGGACCATTGGTTGAAATGCAAGCATTGGCTGAACTATTAATTTAAACGAAAGCATTGATTAAACTATTGATTAAAATAAAAGCGTTGGTTGAACCATTGATAAAAATGCAAGCATTGGCTGAACCTTTGATTCTAATGAAAGCATTGGTTGGTTTTTTTTTTCGTCCCCTTTTTTTTTTGTGGTTTTGTTGCTCAGAATATATAGAGAAGGGGGTTTTTCTTTTTTAAAGAAATATATTTAGCAGTTATAACTTCAATGAATATCAAATATGTATTCTGATTGTATTTTGTTTATGTAAATGTGTTTGGTTTGTATAAAATTTGAGAAAATCAGTAAAAATATGTTGAAAAAAAAATGCAAACATTGGCTGAATTATTTATTTTAATAAAGGTTTTGGTTGGACCATTGGTTGAAATGCAAGCATTGGTTGAACTATTAATTTGAGTGAAATCATTGATTGAACTATTTATTAAAATGAAAGCGTTGTTGAACCATTGATAAAAATGCAAGCATTGGCTGAACCTTTGATTCTAATGAAAGCATTGGTTGGACCATTGATTAAAATGCAAACATTGGCCGAACTATTAATTTTAATAAAGGTTTTGGTTGGACCATTGGTTCAAACACAAGCATTGGCTGAATTATTAATTCCAGTGAAAGCATTGATTGAGCTATTGATTAAAATGCAAGCATTGGTTGAACTATTGATTTTAATGAAAGAATTGGTTGGACCATTGTTTTAAATTCAAGCATCGTCTGCACCAGAAATTGGTTGTCCTGTTGACCTATTAACACAACCCTGCATTCTTGGAATGTGACATATGGGATTAGTTTATTATAGATCAAAAAAAAACTAGGAATGACATGGCTCTATATGTAAGCAGAGCTCATCATAGTAGCGAACAATTTCACTTGGATGATAATGCCTTGTCTTAGGCAGTTGTCATAATGAATCATGCATTGCAGTATGTCTATGTCATTAGTAGTTCACAGCATTCGATTATAGAACCTTGAGCGGCTGTAGTGTTAGTTACCTTGACAAAGAACAACTTCAGCGTGTAGGCTTTGTCTAACCATGACAAATGCAGTTCAGACTCATTATTCCAGCATTTCCCTTTAATCTCAGTATCTCTGGGCAGCTGGATGATAGCTTCCACCAGATCCCACTGTAACAGATAAGAAACCATGCTGCTGAAGATCATCATTTACCTACAGTCATTGCATAGACTAATATCAGACTATTCATTAATTGAAGTCACGTTACTACATTTGATTCTGCATTAGCCACAATCAAGCATACGGAATAAAACAAAAAAGTGATGCAGTAACTCTTAGCAACCAATCAGCCAACCAATTCCAAATTGGTTGGTTTGTTGCTCTCTGCGCATTGTCCTACTGAATAGGGCTGGATGCTTTAAAGAGAAATCACATTCTCCTTATTTAGAATTAAGAAACACTTTTTGTTAATTCTCATAAATGTGGTGCTGAATTTTAAACATCAAAACTATTAAAACAATTTTCTTAAATAATACTTACATCCACCTCATTGCTGGAAGGAACTTCATAGGGAACAGCTAACCTAGCCGAGAATTCAGCCATAAGACAAGTGGTCCCATTTTCTCTTATGACAAAAATGTTTTTCTGAGGATTAGTGGATAGACCCGAAAGATTCTCCACTTCTTGCTCTGCCGCATTCGGACCAATAGCGCCTGTCAAATAAAGAAAGTCGATCATTTACCGTTTACATTGTCCATACTGTGCCACCAACCAAACAGACTGTCCTAAACCTATATCTGGATGCCCCTCTACCCTGGTACATGGTTCTGTTGCCCTTTGTAGATAATAAACTATATACATGTATTCCTTCACCTAAAGAATAATAATAATAATAATAATAATAATAATAATGGTAATAATGGTAATTGTACTTACATACAAGAAGAACTAGCACTTGCAGTCCTAGGGCAGATGCGCTCCTTGTGGGATCCATGCTTTCTCAGACTTTGCAATGACCTAAGAAATACTGAAAGCCAAAAAGAAGTCTCAAGACTTGTCTCCTACAGATCACTTATCCAGTTCTGGGCACAGTTGTAATGATCAATCTGATTCACCACTAATCAGATCCACATAGTGGAAGAGAGGCTCGTGGGGTAGCTATCCAGGGTGCTGATATGCCTTATGTGGCTGGGATGTACAGAGTGCCTATGGAGCTCTGCTGTCCAATGTGCTGAAATGCCTTACCTTGCTGGGTAGGATGGGGTGTCTGCAACTCTGCTGTCCAAGATACTGAAATGCCTTGTGAGGGTGGCTTGTATTGAGTGTCTACTGAACTCTTATGTCAGAGGTACTGAAACACCTCATGTTAATGGGTTCTATGAAGATCCAAGGTGCTGAAATGCCTTATGTGGTTGTCCTGCATGGGGTGCTGCAACCTTCAGCTGTCCAAAGTGCAATAATGCCTTGTGGGGATCCGTTGCACTCTACTGTCCAAGGTGCCTTGTGGGAATCAATTGCATTTAGTGTCGGAACACTCTGCCAGTCCAAGGTTCTGAAATGCCTTATATGGCACTGTGGTACCGGATGCCTATGAAGCTCTGCTTGTCCAAGGTGCTGAAATGCCTCATGTGGGGCTCAGTTGCATGGGGTGCAGTAACTCTTAGTTGTCCAAGGTGTCCGAAATGCCCTAAGTGATTCTGTGGCACTTAGTGTCGGAAAACTCCTCTGCTCAAGGTGCTGCAATGTCTTATGTGGGTCGGTTGCATGTAGTGCCTATGAAGCTCAGCTGTCCAAAGTGCTGAAATGCCTTATGCCTATGAAGCTCTGCTGTCCAAGGTGCTGAAATGCCTTATGCCTATGAAGCTCTGCTGTCCAAGGTGCTGAAATGCCTTATCTTTGCAGGCTGTAGCTATTGCCGGAATACTGCGCTGTCCAAGGTGCTGAAAAGGCTGGTGTCGGTGGGTTGCATGGAGTGCCTATGAAGCTTTGCTGTCCAAGGTGCTGAAATGCCTTATCTTTGCTGGCTGTAGCACTCCGCTGTCCGAGGTTCTGAAATGCCTTATGTGGCTCTGCTGTGTGAAGTGCCTATGAAGCTCTGCTGTCCAGGGTGCTGAATCACATTACTGCTCCACTGTGCTGTAGTATAGGAAGGGACTCTGCTATCCAATGGGCTGTATTGTCGGAAGAAACTCTGCTAGCCAGGATGCTGTGCTGCAGGAGGGAATTCTAATATCTACTGTGATGTAGTAATAATTAGGAATTCTGTTATCCCCTGTGCTGTAGTATAGGAAGGAAATCTTCTATTCACTGTGATGTAATATAGAAAAGAATTCTGTTATCCACTGTGCTGTAGTATAGAAAGGAACTCTGATATCCAATGGGCTGTATTGTCGGAAGAAACTCTGCTAGCCAGGATGCTGTACTGCAGGAGGAAATTCTGGTATCTACTGTGCTGTAGTATAGGAAGGAAATCGTCTATCCACTGTGCTGTAGTGTAGATAATAGCTCTGCTATCCACTGTGCTGTAGTATAGGAAGGAACTCTGCTATCCACTGTGCTGTAGTATATGAAGTGATTCTGCTATCCACTGTGCTGTAGTACACAAAGGAATTCTGCTATCCACTGTGCTGTAGTATAGGAAGGAACTCTGCTATCCACTGTGCTGTAGTATAGGAAGGAACTCTGCTATCCACTGTGCTGTAGTATAGGAAGGAACTCTGCTATCCACTGTGCTGTAGTATAAGAAGGGATTCTGCTATCCACTGTGCTGTAGTATAGGAAGGAACTCTGCTATCCACTGTGCTGTAGTATAGGAAGAAACTCTGCTATCCACTGTGCTGTAGTATAAGAAGGGATTCTGATATCCACTGTGCTGTAGTATAGGAAGGAACTCTGCTATCCACTGTGCTGTAGTATATGAAGTGATTCTGCTATCCACTGTGCTGTAGTACACAAAGGAATTCTGCTATCCACTGTGCTGTAGTATAGGAAGGAACTCTGCTATCCACTGTGCTGTAGTATAGGAGGGAACTCTACTATCCACTGTGCTGTAGTATAGGAAGGAACTCTGCTATCCACTGTGCTGTAGTATAGGAAGGAACTCTGCTATCCACTGTGCTGTAGTATAGGAAGGAACTCTGCTATCCACTGTGCTGTAGTATAGGAGGGAACTCTGCTATCCACTGTGCTGTAGTATAAGAAGGGATTCTTCTATCCACTATGCTGTAGTATAGAAAGCCATTTTTCTATCCACTGTGCTGTGGTATATATAAGAGCTCTGCTATCCACTGTGCTGTAGTATAGGAAAATACTCTGCTATCCACGGTGCTGTAGTATAGGAAAGTACTCTGCTATTCACTGTGCTGTAGTATAAGAATTAATTCTGCTATCAATGGTGCTGTAGTATAGGAAAAGGACCCTGCTATCCACTGTGCTGTAGTGTAGATAGGAGCTCTGCTATCCACTGTGCTGTAGTATAGGAAGGAACTCTGCTATCCACTGTGCTGCAAAGTAGAACTCTGCTATCCACTGTGCTGTAGTATAGGAAGGAACTCTGCTACCCACTGTGCTGTAGTATAGGAAGGAACTCTGCTACCCACTGTGCTGTAGTATAGGAGGGAACTCTGCTACCCACTGTGCTGTAGTATAGGAAGGAACTCATCCATCCAGGATGCTGCACCTCTTTCTGCAGCTCTGCTGCCCAAGCCACTGACACATAAAGCAGACCAGACTCCTCTCCCCTCTATCCAAGGGAACATTAAAAGAAAATCAGCATTTCCAACGATTCTCCCAAAATCTATAAAGTCTCAAGCTTTGCAGAAGACTGCCATTGTTTCAGCTTAGCAATCACCCCATTCAATGGGTAGTAAATTACTTTTATTTTCCAAGCTCCAGTGACTAGGCTCAGGGAAAAAAAAAAGCCTGTCATATAAGATCATGTGGAATAAATGGATTAAGAGAGTGTAGAAGCCTGGGGGGGGCGTTTGTGATATCAGATGGTTGTGGTGGGTCTTGTATGATTCATACTTTTTCAGCCCAGAAATGTGCAGTGCAGTGATTAGGAATTTGCATTAGTAAATGATTGCAGTACCTACCTCATATTGTTCAAACACAGCCTGCATTCATGACAAAGGGGAAGGCGGAGGAGTGTAAAGTTGCATGACGAACGCCCCCACGAAAAGGGTTGCAAAGCTACACAGGCGTTGTGCTCATTCCCCCCCCCCCCTTCTATATTCTTCATAAGGGGATGTCTGTGGAGTCTATAGCCTGCAACTTCTCCTGCAGCTGAGAATTCATTTATCACTCTACTTCTATCATTTAAATAACTTGCTGAAGCCACATGATGTGACAGTCAGCAAAACGATATATTTGTGAGCGTTGCAATGTATGTGTCAAGTAATTCTTCTTAGTCAGTATCAATGCATCATCTACTGTGTGAGTCGCACTGTGTATCAGCCACCCCGGCCCTCTTACATTGTGTTGTATTACATATGACTATAGTATGTGCATTCTTTTTATTACATATATACGACAGCATGTTCACCTTCTTATTACATACACTATAGTACCAAAAGTATTGGGACACCTTCCTTTACACCAGGGGTGCCCAATCAGTGGCCCGCGGAGCCCTCTGATGTGGCCCGCGACCTCCTGCTTTGGGATGGAATAGAATAGAATACTGTTATTAATAGTAACTTTCAGAGGCGGCTCTCTGATTAGGCAAATTAGGCGGTCGCCTAAGGCCTTGCACTCCTAGGGGCCTCATGGCCGCCTAATTTGCCTGATGTGTGTGTTACAGTTGAAGGGAATATCATGCAATTTATACAGTTAATTTCTATTGCTTTAATTATTTGCTTAATTATTTTGCTTAATTAATTATTTGCTTTCTATAATTCTATTGCTTAATTAGATCATTAGTGGGGCCTCATGTCTAAGATTTGCCTAAGGCCTCACAAAGCCTAGAGCCACCTCTCGTAACTTTATTACTAAAATCACAGTGTATATATGGGCATATCTGTTCTGCAGTGGTTACTGGGCTGCTTTCAAACTGATCCGCAGGTGCAGAGCAGTGCACCTTATGCCTCGTACACACGTACGGACTTTTCCCGGCGGACCTAAGTCCAGCGGACAATCCGCTGGACTTTGCCGCTAGGTACGCTGGACTAAAAAGCGAACGGACTTGACCACACACGATCACGCAAAAAGTCCGGCGGTTCACGCGATGACGTACGCACGTACGACGGGACTAGAAAAAGGAAGCTCGAGATCCCAAACGACACCCTTTGGGCCCCGTCAGCTAATCTCGTGTGTATCGCGTGTTAGTTGACGTTTGGTTAGAGACGATTCGCGCTTCTCAGACTTCTGCTTAATTCGTTCGCTTCTGCCGTTCAGTTTGTGCTTGTGAGGTTTGTATCTGGCTTTCAGTGCGTGTGGATCAGTTCCTACCTGTTCTCAGGCCGTTCTGGTCCGCTCGTTCCTGTTTTTCAGGTCGTTCTTCATAGGCCTTGCTGTTCTTCAGTGCGTTCTGTTAAGTTGTTTGTTTGATCAGCCGACCGTTTTGAAGCCATGGAGTGTGGACGTACTCGGGAACGAGTTCGTGCTGTGCAGGGGCTCGGTGTTGCGGTTAACACCTTGGCACGAGCCCGGTCCATGAACAGGGTGAGGAGGAGTTCATGGACCAAGAATTGGTTGCGCCAGCGTGACCAATTCTCGCATATGCCTTTGCTCCGTGAGATCCGTGAGAATAATCCTGATGATTTCAGGAATTATCTCCGGATGACGGACCCCATTTTTCACCGTCTGTTGGCTTCGCTGTCCCCTTATATTAGCAGGCAGAATACCTGCATGCGGCAAGCCATCAGTGCGGAGCAGAGGCTAGTCGCCACGTTGCGTTACTTGGCGACGGGGAGAAGCTTGCAGGACCTCAAGTTCACGACAGGCATCTCCCCCCAGGCTCTGGGGCTCATTATTCCAGAGACCTGTTCTGCCATTATCCACGTCCTGCAGGAGGAATACATTAAGGTAAGTCTTCTCTTTTAAAATTACCTATGTCTTGTATGTTTGTTAATGTAGTGCATCAATGTCATCATTAGCTAATTACCATGATAGGACTATTCTATGAATGTCCCCTATTCCTTTTATTTTTGGATTTTGTTTTTTTGTCTAGTATTTTATGGTTGACTTATCGAAATATTTTTAAGAATGTATTATTTAGTGGGTCACATGCATATTTGCTTGCACCAACCTCCCCAGCATGGAAGCTTGGCCCCCTAAACACCCCTAGCCTAGTCACTTTCTTTGTTTAAAAATGTATATTACCAGCTCCATTGTACAGCTTTACTCACCCCCCCTTTCACCCCCCTTGACCCTCAATTTTAAATTGATTGCATGTGGTTTTGGTCAGCTTGTAATTATCCCCACCCCCCCACCCCCCCTGATAATTAATATCATGTGGTTTTGGTCAGCTTGTAATTATCCCCCCCCCCCCCCCCCCCCCACCCCCCCTGATAATTAATATCATGTGGTTTTGGTCAGCTTGTAATTATCCCCACCCCCCCTGATAATTAATATCATGTGGTTTTGGTCAGCTTGTAATTATCCCCACCCCCCCACACCCCCCTGATAATTAATATCATGTGGTTTTGGTCAGCTTGTAATTATCCCCACCCCCCCCCCCTGATAATTAATATCATGTGGTTTTGGTCAGCTTGTAATTATCCCCACCCCCCCACCCCCCCCTGATAATTAATATCATGTGGTTTTGGTCAGCTTGTAATTATCCCCCACCCCCCCCCACCCCCCCCCTGATAATTAATATCATGTGGTTTTGGTCAGCTTGTAATTATCCCCCCCCCCCCACACCCCCTGATAATTAATATCATGTGGTTTTGGTCAGCTTGTAATTACCCCCCCCCCCCCCCCCACCCCCCCAGATAATTAATATCATGTGGTTTTGGTCAGCTTGTAATTATACCCCCCCCACACCCCCCACCACCCCCTGATAATTAATATCATGTGGTTTTGGTCAGCTTGTAATTATCCCCACCCCCCCAGATAATTAATATCATGTGGTTTTGGTCAGCTTGTAATTATCCCCACCCCCCCCACCCCCCCTGATAATTAATATCATGTGGTTTTGGTCAGCTTGTAATTATCCCCACCCCCCCACCCCCCCTGATAATTAATATCATGTGGTTTTGGTCAGCTTGTAATTATCCCCACCCCCCCCACACACACCTTTAATTAATTGCATGTGTATTGTGTGACCTTACAATTATTTACTCCCCACCCACATCCCCATTATTATCTTCTCTGGTCCATCAGAGGGGTCATCAATCAGAGATTTGTCCCTTTTATCCTTAATCTTTTGGCTTTATTTCAAGGATTTACAAAATAAATACATATGTTCTTCCAAATTGTTTGTTAATTTGTAGCATTTAGTTTGGTGTTTTGCCTGGTTTATAATTTAAATTGTATCTTTCTGTTTGACTTCACAGTGTCCCTCCACGCCACAGGAATGGCAGACTGTGGCTTCCCAGTTTGCTGCCCGTTGGGACTTTCCCAACTGCGGAGGGGCGATTGACGGCAAACACGTGCGAATTGTGCCCCCACCCCATTCGGGGTCATACTATTGGAATTATAAGGGGTTCCATAGTATCGTGTTGATGGCGGTGGTGTCGGCACAATATGACTTTCTGTATGTGGATGTGGGGAAAAACGGCCGGATGTCGGACGGAGGAGTCTTCAACCACACGGAGTTCGGTCATCGTCTCCAAACTGGTGGGCTGGAGCTGCCACCAGATGAAGATAATGTGGAGGGACTCCCCTTCGTCTTCATTGCCGACGAGGCGTTCGGTCTGGGTGACCATCTGATGAGGCCATTTCCCCAACGATCCCTCACCCCTGAGAGGAGGATTTTTAATTATCGGTTGGCCAGAGCAAGAAGGGTGGTGGAAAATGCCTTTGGTATTATGGCCAACCGTTTCAGATTGCTCCTTACATCCCTACATCTGGCAGAGTACAAACTCAATACTATTATTCTTGCATGCTGTGTCATGCACAATTATTTACGGAAACATTCAGGAACATACTCCTTACCAATTGGCCCTGAGGCCGGAGTGGAAGGCAACATGACAGGGCTGGATAATCGCCCTCTTGGTTCCGCACCACAATCAGCCCAGCAAGTGCGGGACCTTTATTTACAGTATTTTAATGGTAGGGGGGCCATTGAAATGGCAGCAGACCCTTAAACCACCTTTTTCATTTACAAAGAATAAATACAGTTATTTATGTTTGAAATATTGGTAGTTTCGTATTGTTTTGCTTTTAATTTGGCCTGTTTTATATGTTGTCCTAGTGCACATCTTAATAGTGGCAAACTTGTTTAGCGTTTAGTAAATAAGCCCCTTTGTCAATGAACCACAATATGTTTTTGTCAAACTGGTAGTATTTAAAAAGAAGAAGCCACACATTTTTGAATTTGTGCAAACATTATTTTTTTTATTATAGTGCACATCCAAAACTTTTTTTTTTTTATTTTTTTTTTTTTTTTTTTTTTTTTGTTATTTTTGGTTTTTTTTTTTTTTTTTTTTTTTTTTTTTAACTAGATTTTTTTTTTTTTTTTTTTTTATGTTATCTTTTTGACATTTTTTTTGGTGTTTTTCTCACAACATATTTTTTTTTTTTTTTTGATTGATTTTTTAAAACAAACATAAAAACATGTTTAAAATTGTTTAAAAATTTTGGCTTAGCATTTGAAATTATTTACACAATGTAAAAGTCCAGAACTTACAAAGTTCAACAGGTAACCCATGAACAGAAGAAGCCAAATTTTTAATATGCACACTAATTTAACTGGAAAATGGGTAATGTCAACATGTGCTATGTTCCATCATGGGGAATCAATGGACGTGTTTTGTGTGTGAAACCCCTTCCCTCTCACCTACCTACTAGCATTAGGGGTTGCAAACACCAAATGCGTCCATTGAGATCCCCTGATGGCACATAGCACATGTTGACATACCGTGTGCATATTAAAAATTTGGCCTCTAAAATTAGTTAAACAGCGCATCAAAAGGGGAATGAAGGACATGATTGATGTTAAGAAATGTAAAAGGGGTCTTTAGATTCTCCCCAAAACATCAATCATGTCCTTCATTCCCTGCTGCATGGTGGCCATCTCCTTCTGCATATTTTCCAGCTGCAGATTCCAGGCCATGATCTGGCCAATAAGCCTGTGGGCACTGTCAGTGGAAAATGGCTCCGCAGCTTGTCGTTCCACAAACAGATCAGCATCACCTAAAAGTTGGGTAGATAAAACACAAGAAAAAAAGTGTCAAAAACATGCAGACCTTAATTTATTAGCTCAATCTGTGTTCTGAGACACTCACTTGGTGGGGTGCAGATTTGATCGACTTCAACGACCTGTTCCGCCACATCCACGCGCGGGCTTGGGCTAACTGCCCAATTAGTCTGGTGATGCCGGGAGGTCCTCGTAGGTTCGGACTGACGTCTGAGTCTTTTGCCCCCTATGGTAATGGAACACAAAAAGGTACACTTTTGAATCACACTGATATTTGAGTGCCAAAATAGGATTAGTAAACATTGTTTAAAAGTCTTGCCAATTATTAGCAGTTTGTTAGAAGATCCTACTTGAAGACAGAATTGAAATGTCTATCTAATGAAACTCCAATACTTAAACCGCCCTTCAACCCTAAATTTGAACTTCCGCTCATTGGATCCCTGCACCCCTGTGGTGTCTTATTTTGAACCTTTTAGGGGGGATGGGTTGCAGATACCTGTGTAAGGCAGGTATTTGCACACACATCCGGCCCTAGACTCCCACAGAAGTATACGCCACATCCCGTCCCACCGTGCTGTCTGCTGGGACACACAGGGGTCCCCGAGCTCGCGCGGACCAGTCCTATTGCATTGCGCAACTGGCGCATGCCAATAGTGACCCGGGAAGTGAAGCCGCAAACATTAATTTCATGATTGCAAGATCAGAGATTGTAGCTGCACCATCCAAGGGACAGGTGAGTGTACTTCTTTGAAAAGTCACCACCTACAGTATTTATAGATGATGAGCATTTTTTGGGAATTGTGAGCATGACACCCTGCTTAACATATTTCCCCCCCCCCCAAAACAGCCTCTGGAGTCCCTGTGTAAGTTACCCCTAAAACCCTTACTACAGCAGTAATTGTATAGATAGTGACAATAATAAACAACCTTACAACTCCAACAACCCAAAGCCAGGTAAACTCAATAAACGTTATGAAGACAAACGGAACTTTCAAAAAATCTGCGCAAGTTTCAGGTACGAATGGTAATAACATCTGCGCAAGTTTCAGGTACGAATGGTAATTACATCTGCGCAAGTTTCACGTACGAATGGTAATAACATCTGCGCAAGTTTCACGGACGAATGGTAATAACATCTGCGCAAGTTTCACGGACGAATGGTAATTAAATCTGCGCAAGTTTCAGGTACGAATGGTAATAACATCTGCGCAAGTTTCACGGACGAATGGTAATTAAATCTGCGCAAGTTTCAGGTACGAATGGTAATAACATCTGCGCAAGTTTCACGGACGAATGGTAATTAAAGCTGCGCAAGTTTCACGGACGAATGGTAATTAAATCTGCGCAAGTTTCAGGTACGAATGGTAATAACATCTGCGCAAGTTTCACGGACGAATGGTAATTAAATCTGCGCAAGTTTCACGTACGAATGGTAATAACATCTGCGCAAGTTTCACGGACGAATGGTAATTAAATCTGCGCAAGTTTCAGGTACGAATGGTAATTAAATCTGCGCAAGTTTCAGGTACGAATGGTAATAACATCTGCGCAAGTTTCACGGACGAATGGTAATTAAATCTGCGCAAGTTTCAGGTACGAATGGTAATAACATCTGCGCAAGTTTCACGGACGAATGGTAATTAAATCTGCGCAAGTTTCAGGTACGAATGGTAATTAAATCTGCGCAAGTTTCAGGTACGAATGGTAATAACATCTGCGCAAGTTTCACGGACGAATGGTAATAACATCTGCGCAAGTTTCACGGACGAATGGTAATTAAATCTGCGCAAGTTTCACGGACGAATGGTAATTAAATCTGCGCAAGTTTAGACATATCAAGTATAACCATAGTAGCGCACGTGCTTGACTTACTTTTTTTGATGGCTTTTCGAATTCTCCTATACTGATCGTGCTCCCTGGATTTGATGTCGGACCATCGCTTGCGCAGTTGATCCTTGCCCCTTCGTACGCCGAATTTCTGCTCCAGGGTGCTGACGATTGTAGTGAGAATCTTGTCCTTGCGCAAGTTGGGACGAGGGTACGGGCCATTTTCCCCGTCGTAATCTTCCCTTTGGAGGATGTCCACCATCTCCACCATCTCTTCAAAGGCCATATTGGTGGCCTTATATCTGCTGCTGGATGCAGATGTGTTGGCTTCTTGGCTTTCCTCCGCGCTACTGGCTTCGAATGTGTCCGCCATATTCATGAATTAATTCACCAACAATGCAACGAGGGGAAGCGGGGCGGGGAATACTCGTCATGAGGAACGTCATGGGCGGGCGACGCGGAGGACGCAGGCGGACTTCGACGCGTGCGCAGTGTATATAAGGCTGTTTGAGGGGCCCACGTGTTCCCGAACGGAAGTAGCGAGCGCTCTGTACGAAGGTAAGTGTTTTCTAGGATGCATTACTGTGTTTTTTTTTGGTTTTTGGGCCAGCATTTTTTAAGGATATGTGTGTGTTGCTGCCTGTGTGTAGGGGTTGCTGCCTGTGTGTAGGGGTTGCTGCCTGTGTGTAGGGGTTGCTGCCTGTGTGTAGGGGTTGCTGCCTGTGTGTAGGGGTTGCTGCCTGTGTGTAGGGGTTGCTGCCTGTGTGTAGGGGTTGCTGCCTGTGTGGATGTGTTGCTGCCTGTGTGTAGGGGTTGCTGCCTGTGTGTAGGGGTTGCTGCCTGTGTGTAGGGGTTGCTGCCTGTGTGTAGGGGTTGCTGCCTGTGTGTAGGGGTTGCTGCCTGTGTGGATGTGTTGCTGCCTGTGTGTAGGGGTTGCTGCCTGTGTGTAGGGGTTGCTGCCTGTGTGTAGGGGTTGCTGCCTGTGTGTAGGGGTTGCTGCCTGTGTGTAGGGGTTGCTGCCTGTGTGTGGGTGTGTTGTGTAATGTTTGGTAAGAAAAACTGGTTGTGCGTTTTAAGTAACATTTGTGTTTTTGGTCTTTTGTATTGCCATTACTAACAAAACAGAAACAAACATGTCAGCACCCCAGTTGAATCCATTCAAGGACCAGCAGTTCATGTCCGAATTCATTGCCCTGTACAGAAAAAATACCAACCTGTGGCAGCTCAAGAACCCTTTATATGGCAATAGGGATGTCCGGAAGGCAACACTGGGGCCACTTGTGGCTTTTGTGAAGACTAAAGTCCCCAACGCAAACACCAAGTTTGTGGAAGCCAGAATTGCAAGTTTAAGGCACATGTACAAGCGGGAGCGCAAGAAGATTGAGGAATCAGTCAGATCAGGAGCAGCAGCAGAGGATGTTTATGTACCCAAGCTGTGGTACTACAACCAACTGACTTTTATAGGTGACCAGATGGAACCCAGGCAATCACTGTCGACTCTTCCCTCCACCCTTCCCTCCACTCTTCCCTCCACTCTTCCCTCCACCCCAGCTGAGGCTTCCACGGAAGGAGAAGACCCCTCCACCTTGGAGCAGGCTGATGCGCCCAGCTGGAGCCAGGTATATATTTAGTAGCCTAAATTGTGATTGTGTGAATATTAATGCTGTAAACGTTAAAATGTGAAACAATTAACACCCTGAACTCAGAATTGTGAAAAAAACTGACAAAAATTATGCACACTTCTAAAAAGTGTTCGTGCAACATATCGATACATATATAGTGTATACATACATCCAGTAGTGGCAAAAAAAGCGTTAGACAACATTGGTGATCTGGTTGGAAAATGCAGGGGTCCAAATGATAGCCTTTTGGATCTTTTGGAAAATTTAGATGCTCGTTCCTAAGTTTACAATTGGATGATTGAGGAGGCCAGAAACCACAAAACAGGTGTTTGATTTTTGATTTTATTTGCACACAGGATGAGCTGACCCAGGATGATGCCGGGACAAGTGGTATGGAGGAGGAGGAGGACATGACCAACGAGAGCCAGGAGGTGGCTGGGCCCAGCACGAGCCAGAGTGACAGCCAGACCCAATTAAGAAGTCTACCTACACCCCTGCCCTTACCCCCAAGAAGGCCCAGGAGGATGACCATTGTTGAGGAGGAATCACTGCAACTGATTCGGAAGGCGAGTGCCATTCTGGACAAACCCACCCTTCCAGAAGAGGCCTATGCCAGCTACGTGTCCAGCAGGTTGCTGGAAATGGAGAGGGGCCAACGGCACCTGTGTGAGGGCCTAATTTCTGAGGCAATTAGGGGGGGTTTGAGGGGTGAATTACGCGAATCCACCCGCCTGACCCATGAAGGCCCGACACCAACTTCTCCTCCTCCTCCTCCTCCTCGTCTTCCTTCTTCTCCTCCTCCTCCTCCTCCTCCTACTCCTCCTCCTACCACAAGTCAGCCTCCAAGGAAGCGTGCAGGGAAGACTGCAGGGAAGAGTGCAGGGCAGCGTGGTGGGAAGAGTCGGAAGTGATTGCCTGGCTTCAGTCTGGTCTCACAGAAGACACAGGCTGTTGTAGTGCCACAGCTTGGGGACATAGATGTCATCTGCTGCTGTTCCTGGTCTGTCTGATTCCTGGTCAATCTTCTTGTGCTCCCTATATTGTATGAAATGTGCCCAAGCTTAATTTTTGGCTTCACAAACTTGGTGTCTGCCGTTGGGGCAAAAAGTCTTCACAAAATCTACAAGTGGCTCCAGTGTTGCCTTCCTATTTTGTTTTGCCTTGTTTGTTTTAACCAGAATAAATGGTCATTTAATTTTCATCAAATAATGATATACGTGCTTGTTATTCAAAAACATAGTTTCTTTAGGAGTAGGCAGGTACATGTCTAAACATTCATTTGACAATACAAGTGTAAAGTGCAACTTCAATGGAACTGCAAGTGCAGTCGCTGGAAAGGTGAGGGTTAAGATCTGAATTAAGGGCAAGCTCTGCTGACTCCACAATTGTATCATGTGTAATAACTAATCCTTTTGATAACAAACAAAAAAAAAAAAATATCTATATATAGATATATGTACATATATATAATATATATATATATATATATATATATATATATATATATATATATATATATATATATATATTTTTTTTTATACACGTATAGATCTATATATCTATATATATTAATATATATATATATGTAGATATCGATATATATTTTTTTTGGCTTATTGAGAAATATAGATATATTTTTCATTTGGTGATTTGGATATATCTATATATATATATATATATATATATATATATATATATATATATATATATATATATATATATATATATATATATATATATATATATATATATATATATATATATATATATATATATATATATATACAAATATATAACTTCACTAAAGAATGCTGAAGAAAAAACGTTCGGGAGTACTCTGCGTGAATATACAAGCAGCAAGGCAAAATCATTCTTCAAGTACGATAACATACAAATCCCGCTGTCAGAAAAAAAAAAAAAAAAAAAAAAAAATCAGCAGCGTGACGATTGTGCGAGCTTCAAAACGAAGGCTAGTTTTACCAGACCGAGCGAGTCCGTGACATAATTGCTACTGAGCATGCGTCCTTTTTGGTACGCCGGACCATACTACACACGACCGGATTATCCGCTGGACTGCCAAGTCCAGCGGATAATTTGAGAACAAAACCTGAAACTTTAGTCCGCCGTACTTTGGCCAAAAAAAGTCCGCCGGCGCCCACACACGAGGGGATTATCCGCTGGACTTCGGTCCAGCGGATAATCCCGCGGGATAGTCCCTTCGTGTGTACGCGGCATTAGGATTACCTGCACTGAGACATAGGCCCCTTTCACACAGTCAGTCCGACCCAATTGGACCCTCCATTCACCTCTAATGCCCCGTACACACGGTTGGAAAATCCGACCACAAAATCCATCTGATTTTTTCCGACGGATTTTGTCCGACACTGGTGTTGCATACACACGGTTGGACAAAGTTATCGGAAAATCCGATCATCCTGAATGTGGTGACGTTCGTTGCGTACGACGGAACTACGTAGAGGCTAGTAGCCAATAGCTTCGTCTTGTAATGTGATCTGAGCATGCGTGGCACTTTGTCCGTCGGAATTCGATACACACGATCGGAAAAAGTCCGATAGGACTTTGTTGTCGGAAAATTTGAGAGCAGGAGATAAAACTTTGTCCGTCGGCAAATCCAATGGAAAAAGTCCAATGGAGCCTACACACGGTCGGAATTTCCGACAACATTGTCCGATAGGACATTTTCCGTCGGAAAATCCGACCGTGTGTACGGGGCATTAGGGTTACCTGCACTGAGACATAGGCCCCTTTCACACAGTCAGTCCACCTCCATTCACCTCTAAGGGGTAGCAGGTACAAACGCCTACCTCCAATCCGATGCACAAAAAAAAAAAAAAAAAGTAGAGTGGGCTCTATAGAGTAGAGTGGGCTGCCATGCACCCGCTCCGCTCATTGTGGCCCGCGACCGGTTACCAAGTCGCTTAGGTGGCCCTCGCTCTTCAAAAGGTTGGGCACCCCTGCTTTACACGCACATGAAATTTAATGGCATCCCAGTCTTATGCCCCGTACACACGGTCGGAAATTCCGACGGAAAATGTCCAATCGGACCATGTTGTCGGAAAATCCGACCGTGTGTGGGCTCCATCGGACTTTTTCGGTCGGAATCTCCGACGGAAAAAAATTGAGATCCTGCTCTCAAATTTCCCGACAACAAAATCCGATCGGACTTTTTTCGATCGTGTGTTGAGAGTTCCGACGGACAAAGTGCCACGCATGCTCAAATCAAATTAGGAGACCAAACCTATTGGCACATAGCCTCTACGTAGTTTCGTCGTACGCAACAAACGTCACCACGCTCAGAATGATCGGATTTTCCGACAACTTTGTCCAACCGTGTGTATGCAACACCAGTGTCGGACAAAATCAGTCGGAAAAAATCCGACAGATTTTGTGGTCAGAATTTCCGACCGTGTGTACGGGGCATTAGTCCGTAGGGTTCAATATTGAGTTGGCCCACCCTTTGCATCTATAACAGCTTCAAGTCTTCTGGGAAGGCCGTCCACAAGGTTTAGGAGTGTGTCTATGGGAATGTTTGACCATTCTTCCAGAAGTGCATTCAGTCAGGCAATAAAGTTGGATAAGGAGGCCTAGCTTGCAGTCTACACTCTAATATATTCCAAAGGTGTTCTATTGGGTTGAGGTCACAGGCCAGTCAAGTTCCTCCACCCCAAGTTTGCTCATCCATGTCTTTATGGACCTTGCTTTGTGTACTGGTGTGCAGTCACCTTGGGACCATCCCCAAACTGTTCCCACAAAGTTGGGAGCATGAAATTATCCAAAATGTCTTGGTATGCTGACGTCTTAAGAGTTCCCTTCACTGGAACTAAGGGGCCCAATTCCTGAAAAACAACCCCACACCATAATCCCCCCTCCACCAAATGATTTGGACCAGTGCACAAAGCAAGGTCCATAAAGACCTGGATGAGCGAGTTTGGGGTGGAGGAACTTGACTGGCCTGCACCTCAACCCTGCCTGTGTAAGTACTAAGATCCACTGCTATGTAGTCATCAATTATGTTCTAGCATGTCAATTCATGTTGAAAGTGCGATTTTAATAAGTAATCTGTATTAAATTGCATTATTACTCCTTTATACTAATATTTACTATATATTTACTATATTTACATATAATAATAATAATAATAATAAATTACGATTGTCCTAAATTACATTAAGCCTCTGAGGAAGGACGTCATTGTCCGAAACATGTTAGGCGTAGTTTTACAGCATGTATTCCCACTAGCTTAACCTTCGAATTAGGGCAGCTAAGTTTCATGCCTATTTTGTATACTGAGCATATATTGTTATCAATATTTTTACACGCCAATTTTTTGACACTGTAATTTTATCGTATCATATTATAGTGGAATTATTCTATATCTTTCATACTCTCTTACTATTATTATTATTAGTTAATAAACATTTTTACTCTATACTTTGTCTGTCATTCAAAAATCCAGAGGGGTTATACTGTGCCTTGAGCACTAGTTTTTTTCCTTTGACATATTGGATTGGACGGACCAAGTTTTCTGCACACACTGCCAATCCTTGCTTTATTAATGACCTCAACCTGATGGAACACCTTTGGGATGAATTAGAGCGGAGACTGCAAGCCAGGCCTTCTCGTCCACATCAGTGCCTGACCTCACAAATGCGCTTCTGAAAGAATGTTCAAACATTCCCATAGACACACTCCTAAACCTTGTGGACGGCCTTCCCAGAAGCGTTGAAGCTGTTATAGCTGCAAAGGGTGGGCCAACTCAATATTGAACCCCACGGACTAATGCCCCGTACACACGGTCGGAAATTCTGACCACAAAATCCGTCGGATTTTTTCCGACGGATTTTGTCCGACACTGGTGTTGCATACACACGGTCGGACAAAGTTGTCGGAAAATCTGATCATTCTGAACGTGGTGACGTTCGTTGCATACGACGGAACTACGTACAGGCTAGTGCACTTGCGAAGCATGCGTGGCACTTTGTCCGTCGGACTTTGCTACACACGATCGGAAAAAGTCCGATCGGACTTTGTTATCGGAAAATTTGAGAGCAGGATCTCAAATTTTTTCCGACGGAAATTCCGATGGAAAAAGTCCGATGGCGCCCACACACGGTCGGATTTTCCGACAACATGGTCCGATAGGACATTTTCCGTCGGAAATTCCGACCATGTGTACGGGGCAAAAGACTGGGATGCCATTATAGTTTATGTGCGTGTAAAGGCAGGTGTCCCAATACTTTTGGTAATATAGTGTATGAATACAGCATGCACACCTTTTTATTACATATGACAACAGCATGTGCACCCCTTTTTTTTCAGGGTTTGCATGGAATTCCAGCCAAAAATGTTTTCATGGTAGGCTGGTCATTTGTACTGACCTTGAAAGCGCCCCCCCCCCCCCCCCCCCCCGCCCCTTGTCTGTACTTAGTCCTCACTTTATAGTCGTTTTTTTTCATTCTGTATCATGCTGGGATTATCACAGCTTCCTTCTACATTATCAGAATGCTGATATTTTTTATTTTTTTTTGCTGCAGTAGTTTTTAGTGAATACACATTTTTTTCTTTAAATCCCCCCCTTTTTTATTGTTTTATTCATATGCTTTTATAGCTGAATGATTCTATATCTTTCATACTCTCTTACTATTATTATTATACAGGATTTATATAACGTCGACAGTTTACGCAGCGCTTTATAACATGAGGGCAGACAGTACAATTACAATACAATTTATTACAGTAGGAATCGTCGAGCCCTGCTCATTAGAGCTTACAATCTAAGAGGGAGGGTCAAGAGATACAAAAGATAATAACTGTGGGGGATGGGCTGGTGGAGAAAATAAATGTAAAGTTGTTAGGTGGGGGCGGGATAGTGTTCTCTGAAGAGATGAGTTTTCAGGGATAGTCCGAAAGTGGACAGATTGGGGTAGGGAGTTCCAGAGGATTGGAGAGGCTCTGGGGAAGTCCTGGAGGCGGGCATGGGGTGAGTTGACTAGGGAGCTAGAGAGCAGGAGGAGCGAAGAGAATGATTAGGTTGGTATTTTGAGGCTAGGTTTGTGATGTAGCTGGGGGCCGAGTTATGGATGGCTTTGTAAGTTATTGTTAGTATCTTGAATTTAATTTGTTGGGTGAGCGGAAGCCAGTGGAGGGATTGGCAGAGAGGGGTGGCAGAAGCTGAGCGGTTTGAAAGGTATAGGAGTTTGGCAGCAGCAGTCATGATGGACTGAAGAGGGGATAGCCTATGTAAGGGTAAGCCGATGAGGAGGGAGTTGCAGTAGTCGAGGTGAGAGATGACCTGGGAGTGAATTACAGTAGAAGCTTTGTGGTGTCAGTGGTAAAGGGTCTTACAATATTGTTTTATTATATATACTGTATATATACACACCAATAAGCCATACCTTTATAACTACCCACCTAATATTGTGTAGACCCCCCCTTTTTCCACCAAAACAGCTCTGACCCATCGAGGCATGGACTCCACTAGACCTCTGAAGGTACGCTGTGGTATCTGGCACAGAGCTGTCTGTAGCAGATCTTTTAAGTTGGGAGGTGAGGCCTTGATGGATCCAACTTGTTTTTCCAATACATCCCACAGACACCTCTGGGCTAATTGGCCTCTCACCTTACTGCTGTAAGGTAACAGCTAAAGCAAATAATCCTGGTGAGCCTCCCTTGGCTTAGATAGGTATTCCCAGGGCTAACCGACTGATGATAGTATCGAATGATGAACTATGGCTCCCTCTGGATATCCTTATCTCCTGGATTAAATGGCTCCACAAGGTAGAAAACCAATCCCGACGCGTATCGTCACGGTCATGTGACTTCATCAGGGGATAATTTTTTACTCTCCGGAGCGACGTTATGTTACGTCGCTTCGCCTTTTGGCCACTAGGGGAAGCGTGTGCCCGACACCGATGCGAGTGTATGACGGGCACGATGACCGCCGGGCGATCGTTCATGACAGAGCGAGAACTGGATTTTTTCGTGTGTAAACACACAGATCCTCGTTCTTTCAGGGGAGAGGAGACAGATCGAGTGTTCATACTATGTATGAACACCGATCTCTCTCTCCTCCTAGACAATCCCTTCCCCCACAGTTAGAAACACATACGAGGGAACACATTTAACTCCTTGATCGCTCCACAGTGTTAACCCCTTCCCTGACAGTGACATTTAAACAGTAATCAGTGCATTTTTATAGCACTGATCGCTGTGTAATTGTCAATGGTTTCAAAAGTGTGTCAAAAGTGTCCGATGTGTCCGCCATAATGTAGCAGTCCCGATAAAAATCGCAGATTGCCGCCATTACTAAAAAAAATGTATAAAAATGCCATAAATCTATCCCCTATTTTGTAGACGCTATAACTTTTGCTCAAACCAAATAATATACGCTTATTGCGATTTTTTTTTACCAAAAGAAGAATACATATCGGCCTAAACTGAGGAAAAATATTTATTTTTTGATAAAAAATGTGGGATATTAATTATAGCATTTTAGATTAGAAGATAAAATCAGCAGAGTTTCCCCTCATTTTCAGATCTTCCCCTCAGATCTACAGCGACTGCACTTCCAAGTGCACTTGTTGTGCAAAGTGGGTTTCCCTTTAGTAAATCGACCCCATTGTGTTTTTTTCAAAATTGTCGCTATTCTTTTGTTTATAGTGCAAAAAACAAAAACCGCAGAGGCGATCAAATACCACCAAAAGAAAGCTCTATTTGTGGGAAAAAAAGGACGTCAATTTTGTTTGGGTGCAACGTCGTGCGACCACGCAATTGTCAGTTAAAGCGCCGCTGTGCCGAATCGCAAAAAATGGCCTGGTCATTGAGCAGCCAAATCTTCCAGGAATATATTAAGGTATGTATCTCTGCGCTTGCCTAGTATGCAATGGAAAATAATCTAATACTGCAACACCCCTGATGAAGTCACGTGACTGCGACGAACACGCGTCGGGACGTTCACAGATACCGGAAGTGAGGTACGAGCTCGATGCTCGTTTTTCAATGCATGTATTGTAACACCAAAATGTGAGTTTTATTCTTTCTGCTATTATTTGTAATAAATCTTTTGCAAAAACATACTACACTATCGAGTATCCTCTCCTCTTTACTCATCTGTGAGGTACACACACCTGCACCAGAGTTAGAAGGGACACCCACTAAGGAGACTTATAACATCTGGAACAAAAGGGAGACGCCATACAGAGGAAGCAGAGGCCCCCTGGGACGCAACATATACATATACGCTGTTACCTTACAGCGGTAAGGCAAGGGGACATCTGTACCATATCTCACGGAAGAACAGAAGTCACCCACAGCCACCTGGCACAACTCTGATGACAAATACCCACCAGCACTGATACCACTCACTATAATTTGGATTCACAATCAGTGTCACAGAAGCCTGCACTATAGCCCTAAGGAAGGGCTCACCCCACGGACTTCCTTTGCACTATATTATTTACCCACACTACATTGCTCTGCTGGCACTGAAATACTTTGATGAACTTTATTTATGCTTATATATGTGAATCCCCATTTTCACTTATATTCACTCTTCTATGCAATTTTTAATTGCGACTTTTATACGCTTTTATGCTATTTTATTGAAGCAATTTTATTGTAATCTTAATTTTTCTCTGGGTTTTATCACTTATCCATGCACATTAAGCACTTATTCGCGTTTTTATATGATTTCTTAAAAGTGATTTCCATGCGATTTTACCCTCTAAATGCGACTTTTATGCGATTTTATTGAAGAAACCTACATATATTGATTCTTATGCAATTTTAATGCGATTTTATATATGAAATTTACACCTATTTGGATCTATTCACCTATTTATGCACACTAAGCACTTTTATAATAAGATTACCATCAATAAGTCCACTCTGTTGCAATACCTCTATTGTTATTTGAAATTCAGTCTCTCTAGTTTAACAAACAGCGCAGCACTACCTCTTTACTATACCCAAATCTTCCGGGGCTGAAGTGGTTAAGGGACCAGAATCTGAATTTTTATTTTATTTTTTTGGGGGTTAACAAACGCTTTAACGTTTTACTAAGTAATTCTGAATCTGCTGATGGTTTTGCAAATGTATTTATGTATGCATTTATTTATGCTGATGTCTGTGTTTTAGCATGAGCAGCACAAAAAATAAAAAAAAGGTGTGCTGTAGTCGAGCCACCAGATTGTCCCTGTGACAAGGACTACACAACAATGACTTAATTGTTTGGAGTTAATTGTTTTGTGTATCTCATTATGCACAGCTATGCTTTGCTTTGATCCAAGTAATCAATATCCAATGGTCATCCAGTTGTAATGTAGTCTGTTATTTCTTTCTAAAACGTTGTTCTCTCTATGAAATTCGTTGTTCCTTTTGTTTTTGCAGATCTTTGAAAATAAAGGCCCAGTGTGAGCTATCAGCAATGGACGTGGAATGCAGAGAAAGTGTTGGGTCCTTATGAAAGATAACTAACCAAGTGTATCTTGTGTGACCCAGACATTGAGTCTAATTCACAAAGCCTGTGCAATCAGCTGTTTCCAATATTTACAATCAGGGTGGTAGATAAGGGGGTACAACCACTCCTCCTCCTGTATGGGGCCCGGGTCATCGGGGGGGGGGGGGGGCAGGCAACAGGGTGAATTGGATGTGGGCTATGGCAGGGGGGGAAATTACTGGAACCAATCACCTGTATGGCTCTCTCTCCGCAGCAGCTAAAAGCTGGCTTCTTCTCCTTCTCCCTCCTGTTTGGCTCAGCTGCTGCAGAGAGAGCCTTACAAAGGATTGGTTCTAGTAATTGCCCCCACCACATCACCACATCACACTACATCACCCTCCCTATGCACCATACATTTCCCCCTGCTGCCCAGGCCTCCATGTTTGCCCCCCTGCCCCCCCCCCCACACACACACAGCGCTTCTGGCTTCCCTCCTCCTCTTCCTGCTGGCAGCTGAAAGCACACAATATGATCCTTTCAAGATTGAGAGTGGGGAAAGAGAGAGGTAAATATGTCAAATTTACTAGCCCCTTCCTTTCCTGAATGAACACAATGAGTGATCGGTAGCAATCACTCACTGTGTTCATTCATAGCTGAAGCATTGGTTGTATGGGCCTCCCCGTGTCAGGTTGTCTGTATGCCCCCCCCTGTCAAGTTGTCTGTATGGAGTCCCATGTCAGGTTATCTGTATGGAGTCCTGTATAAGGTTGTCTGTATGGAGTCCTGTGTCAGGTTGTCTGTATGGAGCCCATTTCAGGTCATCTGTATGGGGCCCGTGTCAGGTTGCCTGAATGGGGCCCGTGTCAGGTTGTCTGTATGGAGTCCTGTGTCAGGTCATCTGTATGGGGCCCGTGTCAGGTCATCTGTATGGAGCCCATGTCAGGTTGTTTGTATTGGGCCCATGTTAGGTTGTCTGTATGGGGCCCGTATCAGGTCGTCTGTATGGGGCCCGTGTCAGGTCGTCTGTATGGGGCACGTGTTAGGTTGTCTATATGGGGCCCGTGTGAGTTTGTCTGTATGGGGCCCATTTCAGGTCGTCTGTATGGGGCCCGTGTCAGGTCGTCTGTATGGGGCCCATGTTATGTTGTCTGTATGGGGCCCATGTTATGTTGTCTGTATGGGGCTCTTGTAAGGTCGTCTGTATGGGGCCCATGTTAGGTTGTCTGTATGGGGCCCGTATCAGGTCGTCTGTATGGGGCCCGTGTCAGGTCGTCTGTATGGGGCCCGTGTCAGGTTGTCTGTATGGGGCCTGTGTCAGGTCGTCTGTATGGGGCCTGTGTCAGGTTGTCTGTATGGGGCCTGTGTCAGGTTGTCTGTATGAGGCCTGTGTCTGGTTGTCTGTATGGGTCCCGAGTCAGGTTGTCTGTATGGGGCCCGTGTCAGGTTGTCTGTATGGGGCCCAAGTCAGGTTGTTTGTATGGGGCCCATGTCAGGTCATCTGTATGGGGTCTGTGTCAGGTCGTCTGTATGGGGCCCGTGTCAGGTTGTCTGTATGGGGCCCATGTCAGGTTGTTTGTATGGGGCCCCTATCAGGTCGTCTGTATGGTGCTTGTGTCAGGTTGTCTGTATGGGGCCTGTGTCAGGTTGTCTGTATGGGGCCTGTGTCAGGTTGTCTGTATGAGGCCTGTGTCTGGTTGTCTGTATGGGTCCCGAGTCAGGTTGTCTGTATGGGGCCCGTGTCAGGTTGTCTGTATGGGGCCCATGTCAGGTTGTTTGTATGGGGCCCCTATCAGGTCGTCTGTATGGGGCCTGTGTCAGGTTGTCTTTATGGGGCCTGTGTCAGGTTGTCTGTATGGGGCCTGTGTCAGGTTGTCTGTATGAGGCCTGTGTCTGGTTGTCTGTATGGGTCCCGAGTCAGGTTGTCTGTATGGGGCCCGTGTCAGGTTGTCTGTATGGGGCCCAAGTCAGGTTGTTTGTATGGGGCCCATGTCAGGTCATCTGTATGGGGTCTGTGTCAGGTCGTCTGTATGGGGCCCATGTTAGGATGTCTGTATGGGGCCCATGTCAGGTTGTCTGTATGGGTTTTTACAATACCGATGCACCAAAAGCATTCTTTAATAAAGGACAAAGACAATGAATTGTCAATTTGGAAGAATGCTAAAGCAGACCATAGTCGGTTGAATTTTGGCCCGCCCAAGATTCAAACCATGTATGGTTGATCGATTGATCAACTTGGGTTCCACCAGCCTGCCGGATCTTACACGGAATTATTGCTAGGGCCTGTTGACTAGCAACAATCACTGTGTTCTCCCAGCGGTGCACCAGCACCAATGCCTAAGGCACAATTTTTCAGCCCCTGTTTAACAGGGGCGTGTAATTACAAATCTTGATCTAATAGTTCACAGCAGGGCCCATTCCTGCGCCCACCAAGAGTAACTATGAGGGCCTACAGTCTTGTGGCAACACCGTCCACCACCACCACCGCCAAAGGCCCAATTTTTCTGCCCTGTTCAACAGGTGCATGCAATTACAAATCTTGATCTAATAACTCACAGCAGGGCCCATTCCTGCGCCCACCAAGAGTAACTGTGAGGGCTTACAGTCTTGTGGCACCATCGTCCACCACCACCACCACCACCACGCCAAAGGCCCAATTTTTATGCCCTGTTCAACAGGTGCATGCAATTACAGATCTTGATCTAATAACTCACAGCAGGGCCCATTCCTGCGCCCACCAAGAGTAACTGTGAGAGCTTACAGTCTTGTGGCAACACCGTCCACCACCACCACCACCACCACCAAAGGCCCAATTTTTCTGCCCTGTTCAACAGGTGCATGCAATTACAAATCTTGATCTAATAACTCACAGCAGGGCCCATTCCTGCGCCCACCAAGAGTAACTGTGAGAGCTTACAGTCTTGTGGCAACACCGTCCACCACCACCACCACCACCGCCAAAGGCCCAATTTTTCTGCCCTGTTCAACAGGTGCATGCAATTACAAATCTTGATCTAATAACTCACAGCAGGGCCCATTCCTGCGCCCACCAAGAGTAACTGTGAGAGCTTACAGTCTTGTGGCAACACCGTCCACCACCACCACCACCACCAAAGGCCCAATTTTTCTGCCCGGTTCAACAGGTGCATGCAAGTACAAGTCTTGATCTATTAACTCACAGCAGGGCCCATTCCTGTGCCCACCAGTCTTGTGGCTACACCAACATCTAATAGGACAAATTTCTGCAGAGTATATACGCCAGGCCCCTACTTTCAAACATCCAACTTACAAACGACTCCTACTTGCAAACGGAAAGAGAAAACAGGAAGTGAGAGGAAATCTACCCCTAGGAAGGGAAATTCTATCCTGTTAGATTTAATTTGGGAAAAAGGTATCTCCTCTCTACTGATGCTTTATCACCAATCCTTGTTTCAATTAAAACCCCACTTTTCCAAAAACATTTGTCATTGGGACGGAAAGTGAGTTGACATGTTCTGAACAGATGTGCAAAGACAGCAAATGTTACAGGGGTGATAACCCCTCCCTATGTTCTCCAAAAAGCTTAAAAATAGATTTTTTTTGGGATGGAGCTACACTTCATAATGTACCTGTTCAGATTCTACTTAAGAACAAACCTACAGTCCGTGTCTTGTTTGCACCACCTATATACTGCTGTTCAGAGTATATAGGGTTGTAGGTATAGGGTTTTATTTTGGGTGCGGAGTCCCCCTTAATATCCATACAAGACCCAAAGGGGCTGGGGTGGGGGGGGGGGGGTGATGGGGTAGCCATGACATTTTTCTCAAGGATTTTCAGCCATATGGCGGCCAGGACAAGACATGACATTAAAGCCGCAAGTGGTTTTAAATGGCTTCTTTTTTTTTCCTTTACAAATGTCATTTTGTGCAAGGACAGTTCTAAACACGGGAAACACATGCCACTTCACAGGCATACTTTAGACACCCCCCAGGTACCATATTTAACCACTTCAATACCAGGCACTTAGACACCTTCCCGCCCAGACCAATTTTCAGCTTTCAGCACTGTCGCACTTTGAATGACAATTGCGCGGTCATACAACACTGTACCCAAACAAATTTTTTATCATTTTGTTCCCACAAATAGAGCTTTCTTTTGGTGGTATTTGATCACCTCTGCGATTTTTATTTTTTGCGCAACAAATAAAAAAAGACCAAAAATTTTGAAAAAAAAAAAACAAGTTTTTCTTTGTTTCTGTTAATTTTTTTGTAAATAAGAACATTTTCTTCTTCAATGATGGGCACTGATATGGCTGCACTGACGGGCACTGATGGGCACCGATGAGGTGGCACCAATGAGGTGGTACTGATGAGGTGGCACTGACGGCCACTGATGATGGGCACTGATAGGCGGCACTGATGGGCACTGATAGGTGGCACTGATGGGCACTGATAGGTGGCACTGGTATGTGGCACTGATGGGCACTCATATGTGGCACTGATGGGCACTCATAGGCGGCACTGATGGGCACTCATAGGCGGCACTGATGGGCACTCATAGGCGGCACTGATGGGTACTTATGGGTGGCACGGATAGGTGGCATGGATGGGCACTGATGGGCACTGATAGGTGGGCACTGATGGGCACGGATGGACGCTGATAGGTGGCACTGCTGGACACTGATGGGTGGCACTGATTACACTGATGGGTGGCACTGAAAACACTGGATGGCATTGCTGGGTGATGGGTGGCACTGGTTGCTACTTGATGGTGCCAGCCAGTGCCCATTTGTGGGCACTGACTGGCACAGATTGGGCATCATTTGCACATGTGGATGGCCAGGGGGTACATACCTGGCCATCCACATGTTGCCCACTTCCCTGGTGATCCTAGTGGAGTCCCTGGTGGTCCAGTGTGGGCATCTGAGGGGGGGCTGCGCTGATAAACAATCAGCGCAGACCCCCCCTGTCAGGAGAGCCGCCGATCGGCTCTCCTCTACTCGCGTCTGTCAGACGCGAGTGAGGAAAAGCCGATCACCGGCTTTTCCTGTTGACATCGTGATCAGCCGTGATTGGACACGGCTGATCACGTGGTAAAGAGCCTCCGCCGGAGGCTCTTTACCGAGATCAGTGTAGCGGTGTGTCAGACTGACACACCGCTCCACCGATCGCCGCGATGCGCGCCCCCACGAGCGCGCGGCGGCATGTTATCCTGAAGGACGTCATATGACGCCCAGTCAGGATAACAGAACCACTTCCCGGACGTCAATATGCTATTGACCGGGCGGGAAGTGGTTAAAGGAAAATTTCACTTTTTTTTTCACTTTATGCATTTTTAAAATGACTGCTCCCGAAAAAACGTTAGTTTTTAAAAGTTATTTTTGCATTGATATATTTCCCCTGGGGCAGGACCCGGGTCCCCAAACCTGTTTTATGACATTAACATGCATATTGGCCGTTGTAATTAGCACTTTTGATTTTGAACGTTCGCGTCCATTATAACGTATAGGGTTCGAAAATTCGCGCAAACTTTCGGTCCGTTCGAAGGTTCTGGTGCGAACCGAACCCGGGGGTGTTCGGCTCATCCCTACTTGGTAACACAAATTACTAATCAGCCAATCACATGGCAGCAATTCACTGCATTTAGGCATCTAGACGTGGTGAAGACGACTTGCTGAAGTTCAAATCGAGCATCAGAATGGGGAAGAAAGGGATTTAAGTGACTTTGAACGTGACATGGTTGTTGGTGCCAGACAGGCTGGTCTGAGTATTTCAAAAACTGCTGATCTACTGGGATTTTCACACACAACCATCTCTTGGGTTTACAGAGAATGGTGGGAAAAAGAGAAAATATCCAGTGAGCGGCAGTTGTGTGGAGGAAAATGCCTTGTTGCTGTCAGAGGTCAGAGGAGAATGGGCAGACAATAGAAAGGCAACAGTGACTCAAATAACCACTCGTTACACCTCTGAATGCACAACACATCCAACCGGAAAACTGAGGCTACAATTGGCACAGGATCACCAAAATTGGACAATAGAAGATTGGAAAAACATTTCCTGGTCTGATGAGTCTGGATTTCAGCTGCAACATTCAGATGGTGGGGTCAGAATTTGGCGTAAACAAAATGAAAGCATGGATCCATCCTGCCTTGTATCACTGTTTCAGGCTGGTGTAATGGTGTGGAGGATATTTTCTTGGCACACTTTGGGCCCCTTAGTACCAATTGAGCATTGATTAAAGGCCACAGCCTACCTGAGTATTTTTGCTGACCATGTCCATCCCTTTATGACTACAGTGTCCCCATCTTCTGGATAATGCACCATGTCACAAAGCTCCAATCATCTCACCACTGGACATTGAGGTCACTGTACTCCACTGGCCTCCACACTCACCAGATCTCATCCAATGGCCTCCACACTCACCAGATCTCATCCAATAGAGCATCTTTGGGACATGTTGGAACGGGAGATTAACATCATGGATGTGCAGCCGACAAATCTGCCGCAATTAGGTGCTATCATGTCACTATGGAGCAAAATCTCTGAGGAACGTTTCCAACACCTTGTTGTATCTATGCCACGAAGAATGAAGGCAAAAGGTGGTCCAACCCGGTACTAGCAAGGGGGACCTAATAAAGTGTCCGGTTGCATTAAGGAATAGTATGTTATATCATTTTAGGTTATTTACATATGGGCAATAGTTATTTGCTCCTATGGTATAAAGTTTATCATTAGGATCTATTTGAAAGCACATCTATATCTAAAGACAAAGAGACTCATGTCACTAGGTTCATTTAAATAATAAATAATGAGTTAAAATAATGATAATAATACAAACCTGATTACTACAGGTATACAATAGCACTCATGAAAGAATATATATATATACTAATAAAATATAGTATTCTTGGCTGGGGGTATTTTACCTAAACAGATTTACAATTTTATTTAAAGGAGCAATTATTTTATTTATTTCATTTTTTATGTACATTTTTGAGGAGGGCATCAGAATGGAATATACAGATGAAGATGAAGTTCTGGTCTTTCCGAAGAGACATTCTCCTACAAACAAGCAAACTCCTTATGTTGTATTTCCATTAAAGGACACAGCAAGGTGCCTCATTTAAAATTCCTTTAGCCCACAATGACTGGTGACAGAACATTAGACTGCACAGAATGTCCCAGATCAGCCTCCTAAATCCAGCAGCAAGCTCAAAAATGCTGAAGAGAGATCATTATCAAAACTGCAGAATGGGTTCTGCCTGTTGTCTTAGTTTGTGGTCAGGGCTGGTGCTAGCGTATTTTCGCAACCCCCCCCCCCCCTAAAAAAATAAAAATAAATAAAATTAAATGATCTAATATAAGCATAAAGCATATAAGCAACCTGTTTTATTCAGTCACTGTGTTTTTTTCATTCCTATTTAATTATTTTTTTATGGTACATTTCTTTATTATTTCACTGTGTGCTATTATAAAAAAATATAATGACATAACAACACCAGAGAGAGTGAGAGGGTGAGATTTGGGGGGGGGGTGGTTTGACTGAGGGGGGGTTGAGAGAGAGAGAGATGAGAGGTGGGGTAGAGGGGGGGTGAGAGAGATGGGAGGTGGGAGAGAAGGTGGTGAGAGACAGAGAGATGGGAGAGAGGGGGGTGTGAGAGAGAGAGAGAGGTGTGAGAGAGGGGGTGAGTGAGAGAGAATGATGGGAGGTGTTAGAGAGGAGGTGAGAGAGGGGGGGGTGAGTGAGAGAGAGTGATGGGAGGTGGGAGAGGGGGGTGAGAGAGATGGGAGGTGGGAGAGAGGGGGTGAGAGGGGTTTGAGAGAGAGAGATGGGAGGTGGAAGAGTGGGGGTGAGAGGGGGGGAGTGAGAGAGAGAGAGATGGGAGGTGGGAGAGAGGGGGTGAGAGAGAGATAGAGAGAGAAAGAGAGAGAGAGAGATGGGAGGTGAGAGAGAGGGGGTGAGTGAGTGAGAGAGAGAGGGGAGGTGTTAGAGAGGGGTAAGTGAGAGAGGGGTAAGTGAGAGAGTGATGGGAGGTGGGAGAGAGGGGGTGAGAGAGAGAGGTGGGAGGTGGGAGAGAAGGGGTGAGAGAGGGGTTTGAGAGAGAGAGAAATGGGAGGTGGGAGAGAGGGGGTGAGAGGGGGTGAGTGGGAGAGATGGTAGGTGGGAGAGAGGGGATTGAGTGAGAGAGAGAGAGATGGGAGGTGGGAGAGAGGGGGATGAAAAAGGGGGAGAGTGAGTGAGATGGGAGGTGGGAGATAGGGGGTGAGAGAGGGGGTGAGAGAGAGATGGGAGGTGGGAGAGAGGGGAGTGAGAGAGAGAGATGGAAGGTGGGAGAGAGGGGGTGAGAGAGAGAGAGAGATGGGAGGGGGGGGGGGGGGGTGAGAGAGAGAAAGACTCTCTCCCTGTCCCTGTCTCTTTCTTGATTATAGTGGTGGTCAGACCTTGGGTCTTGTGGTCAGCAGTCACTAGCTGCAGCAGTTGCTAGTCCTTGACTGGCAATTAGAGGGTCTATTGTTTTCCAATTTCTGGCTGTATACAGTGGTGGCCATTCACTGGCTGGTGATTTGTATACTTCCTGAGTTTAGTGTCATTTCCTGATTGCAGTGGTGGTCAGACCTTGGGTCTTGTGGTCAGCAGTCACTAGCTACTGGCTGGTGATTTATATACTTCCTGAGTTCAGTGGTGGTCAGTCCCTGGGTCTAGTGTTAATCATTCATTGGCTATAGTGGTAGTCATTGTGTTCAGGGCTAATTAGACCTTTAGCGTAGTGGTGGTCATTTCTTGATTGCAGTGGTGGTCAGACCTTGGGTCTTGTGGTCAGCAGTCACTGGCTGCAGCAATGGTCAGTCCTTGATTGGCAAATAGAGAGTCTAGTGGTTTCCATTTTCTGGCTGGATGCAGACAACCACCTTGATGAAATTAACCTCACATCAAAAGCCTTCCATCACATGAGAGGTTCTCCCATCACATCAGAGGTCCCCATAACATCAGAGACCTCCTTCACATCAAAGGTTCCCCATCACATCAGTTTCCCATCACATCAGAGGCCCCTTCATATCAGAGGCCCCTTCTCATCAGAGGCCCCCATCACATCAGAGGCCTACCATCACAATAGAGTTGCCTCTATATATCAGAGGCCCCCATCACATTAGAGACCCCCTTCACATCAAATGTCCCCATCACATCAAGGCTTCCTTCACATCAGAGTTGCCTCTATACAACAGAGGCCCCCATCACATCAGTGGTCCGTCCATTACACCAGAGGCCCCTTTCACGTCCCCATCAAATCAAGAGCTACCTTAACAACAGGGGCACCCCATTACACGAGAGACCTCATCACATCAGAGGTCCCCTTCACATCAGATGCTTCCTTCATATCAGAGACCCCCTTCACATCAGAGGCATCCTTCACACCAGAGGCCGCCTTCATATCAGAGGCCCCCTATCATGTCAAAAACCCCCATCACATCAGAGAATCCTTCACGTGAGAGCCCCCCTTCACATCAGAGGTGCCCCATCACGTCAGATGCCCCCCTTCACATTAGTGGTCCCCCATCATGTCAGATGCCTCCTATCACATCAGAGTTGGCCCTAAACATCAGAGGCCACCCTCACATCAGAGGTTTTACATCAGAGGCCCCCCATCATGTCAGAGACCCCTTCACATCAGAGGCCCCCTTCACATCACAGGCCCCCTTCACATGAGAGACCCCCTTCACATCAGAGGATACCTTCACATCAGAGACCCACTTGACATCAGAGGCGCCCCATCATGTCAGAGACCTCCCATCACATCAGAGGATACCTTCACATCAAAGACCCACTTCACATCAGAGGCGCCCCATCATGTCAGAGACCTCCCATCACATCAGAGTTGCCCTTATACATCAGAGGTCCCCATCAAATTAGAGGTCCCCTCATCACAGCAGAGGCTCAAGTCACATCAGAGGCCACCCTCACATCAGAGGCCACCCTCACATCAGAGGACCCCATCACATCAGTCGCCCCTATTCATTAAAGGCCCCCTATACATGAGTTCTCTCATCACATCAAAGTTCCCAATCACAGAGCCTCGCAATCACATGGTGTCCTCTTCACATGAAAGACGAGGTGTTCAGTCCTTTTCCTGCGGCCTCCAGGAAGGCCTGTAGAAGGAGCAGTAGACTCCGAGCGCGTAGCCCGTTTGTTCTTTCCAGACTCCCCTCTCCTTGTTGTTTCCTCTGGTTCCTCTTCCTGTGACGTCGTCACCTGCGTTCCACCTGTGTTCCACGTCGGACTTAGCAGACTTCCTGGAGGCCACAGGAAAAAGACTGAACACCTCGTCTCCCATCACTGCCTTCCTGTGGAATAGGATGGACTAGGGACCAGACCGGACTGCACCACGTGCCACCAGCACAAAGATGAGCCTGTTTTTAATCTCCTTCCTGTAAGTGCCTTACCTGTTGTGTCATTAAACCAAACTAAATGTATTGCACTTAGGTGGCGCTTCATTTTGTTCCCTTGTCTTTCTTATACAGAGCTGGCTTCTCTCTTAGGACAGCTGCCACCTACCACCATCCCTTTTTACTTTGTTCTATGCTCCATTTATGGACTAATGAACTGTGACTGAGCTCGCTTTGGACATTATCTGCCACATAGATAGGGGTAGATGTATCTTTGCGCTCAAAGTTTTACTTTTCCTCCATGTGATTTGGCTGCTTGGTGGACTTGGAGGATGCATGACTTCATAATCAAAGAGTATTTCTGACTATGTCATTCCCTTCAGATATAGGCTGAATATGTATTGTTTGCCATGTAAGTAAACTAGTTCATGTTCAATATCACATGTCATGTTAAATGTACTGCATGGTTTGCTGTTTAGCTGAATAATTATGGATTATTATTACTTCTTATTAATGTTAAATTTATTTTCACACTCTTTTTCTGTAGAAATTCTATGCCCAACTGAATTAATATCCTCTGAAGAAGGACTCCTAGTCCGTAACATGTAAGGTGTTATATAGACTGTGTCGCTCGCCACCAGTCCTTTCTGCACCAGAATGGTGACTAGTCTATACAATTGTATTATTCAGGGTATTAGATATGGCTTTTACGCTTCACATGCTTTGTTCTTATATGTATATTATTAATATTTTCTAATAAAATTTATACCTTTTTACTCTTGGTTTGGTCTGTCTATTAACCACTTCCCGACCGCCTCACGCCGATGTACATTGGCAGAATGGCACGGGCAGGCAAAACCACGTACAGGTACGTGGTCCTTTAAGAGGCCTGCCGCGGGTCGCGCGCGCCGCCAGCGGCACGCTCGCGACCCGGTCGGGAGCTCCGTGACCACGGCCGCGGGACCAGCGGACCCGATCGCCACTGGTTTCCCGCGTTCGGGTAACAGAGCTGAAGAACGGGGAGAGGTCTGTGTAAACAAACCTCTCCCCGCGCTTCCTACACTGACTGTCAGTGATCTGCTGTTCCCTGTCATCGGGAAAGCCGATCAATGACGTCAGACGTCAGCCACGCCCCCTACTGTAAAAAAACACACAACACGTCACACTAACTCCTCCCTGCCCCCTAGTGGTTAACTCCTTTACTGCCACTGTCATTTACATAGGAATCGGTGCTATTTAAATAGCACTGATTTCTGTATAAATGACAATGATCCCAAAAATGTGTCAAAAATGTCCGATGTGTCCGCCATAATGTCGCAGTCACAATAAAAATCGCTGATCGCCGCCATTACTAGTAAAAAAAAAATATTAATAAAAATGCTATAACTTTTGCGCAAACCAATCAATAATCGCTAATTGCGATTTTTTTTTACCAAAAATATGTAAAAGAATACGTATCGGCCTAAACTGAGGAAAAAAAATGTTTTTTTATATATTTTTTGGGGATATTTATTATAGCAAAAAGTAAAAAATATTGCATTTTTTTTCAAAATTGTCGCTCTATTTTTGTTTTATAGCGCAAAAAATAAAAACTGCAGGGGCGATCAAATACCACCAAAACAAAGCTCTATTTGTGGGAAAGAAAAGGACGCCAATTTTGTTTGGGAGCCACGTCGCACAACCGCGCAATTGTCAGTTAAAGCGACGCAGTGCCGAATCGCAAAAAGGGGCCTGGTCCTTTGGCTGCCAATTGGTCCGGGGCTGAAGTGGTTAATGACCCTAAGGGGGTCCTTCACCTTACCTTTTGTACCAGGTGTTTCTTCCAATGCGTCTTGCTCCTAGAGCATCATTGGTTGTTATAGTGCTGGTGGCCAGCTAATGAATGAATGATTTGTATAGCGCTGCAAATGTGAACTGAATCGCCTCAAGGCGCTTGTCTGCTTTTGTCTGCTCTTGTATTAAAAGAGGTAGGTCTTGAGTTTTTTCCTGAAGGCCCGATGGTTTTCTTCCAAGCGGATGTTGTTTGGTAGAGCATTCCATAATCCAAGGCAAACTGGGACCCGTGCTCATGGCGCCCCAGGGGAACCCAAACGGCACCCAAGGGTGCTGTGACACACTGTTTGGGAAACACTGCTCTAGACAACTGTACTTTTTAGCCATCAAAATGATACCTTTCCAGTATGGCTACATTTAATAGCCGCTTTATTTCACCTTTGCTGCCTCAAGCTTCGAGTAATTACACCAACCTGATAATACTAGTGATGTTGTAGGTGCCCTGTATAACAATAAATTGTTCCACAGTCAAAATTCTTTCCAAATGAGCACTTAGAAGGTCCAGTAATTAATTGTTCATGGATCCTCCTCGGCATTCCAGACACCGCGTGTAAAATGTGGGCTGGCCTCGCTAGCTCTTCTGAACATTTGTACTGGGGGGGGGGGGGGGTTGCAGGTAGCGAGGCTTTAGAAAACCAATGAGGCAGAGTAAGTCGAGAGTAAATGTGACAGTCGGCACTCTGACTGATGTGAACAGAAGACAATAGTGCTGGAGAGAGGAAGATGCTGAGGCGGGAAAGAGGAACGAGAGTGCAGAATAATGAAGACACAAGGAGGGCAGAGGGAGCTTTTACTACACCATGATGGCTTCTATGGGAAATACCTGATACCGATTACTAGATTTTTTTATCAAGGCTGAGCTATAACATGGAACAAATACTTCACAAGACAAGAAGAGGGTCCAAGGACCATCACAAGGGACCTTCCAAGACACACATCAAAGCTGAAGACCTCAACTTCTTCCTGCATGAGGAGCATTTGAATCACCATCATCACAACTTTATTTTATTGATGTAATTATTATTATTTATTTTTTTTATGTGACTACTGCTTCAGGTATGAAAATCAAACTAACTTCCCTCCTTCTTATCCTTTTTTTTAATTTTATTTTTTTACTCTTAAACGTTTTTGTTTACTTGGTTGAAACATATTTACTGCGATTTAATTGAATTGATACATATTTTTTTTTTTATGTGCCTCTATTTTATTCCATTTGTAAGGCTACAAATGTAAAATTATTATTATTTTTTTTTTTTTCATGTGCCTCGGCATATGCTTTTTAAAGTGCACTTGTGTATTTATAATTTTGTGAATCTAAATAAAATTATTGAACCAGAAAAATTAAACTAACTATTCATGTTCTTTTCCCTAAAAGACTGGTGTAATGAAATCTCTTCAAGTATTTCAGCTGGTATACATAAAATTGTGCAGAAATACACATAGAAACATAGAATGACATAAAAAAATATAAATATAATATAAAGTGGTCCATTAAGTTTTCCAAAATTTTATATATATTTTTTAATTTATTTTTTATTTAGAAAAAAATCTTTCTCTCTCAACAGACATCTTCATGATGAAAATCACTGATATTGATAGCAATCATAACAAAGGGCTAAGAAACCCCACGAGGGGTGGGGGGGGGGGGGGTGCCGAGAAGCTAATGTGGGCCCCTCTAAGAGATTTAGAATTGGCCATCAGCGACACTGAATTAATTAATAATAAATCTTCTTTTTATTCTTTTTTTTTTTTATTTTCTTTTTCTCTCTTCAAGACAATTAGCACTTTGTCGGCTGAAATTTTACATTTTAGGTTTTGTCATAAAAGTTGATATTTCCTTTTCTTGAAAAAAGTTTACTTTCAAATATGAAAAAAAAATTGTATATATTTAAAAATAAAAAATAAAATAAATAGGTGAACTTACAAAATCACATCTTTAAGTGAAGTGAAGTGATACTATTCTTTGGAACTTTTAATTAAAGACGTTAGAAAAAATCTGATACAGTCTTCCTTCCAAATGGAATGGAATGTATCAGATTTTTTTCTAACTTATTTAATTAAAAGTTCTATAGATGTATAAAACATCTAACAACATCCAACCACACAAATAACAATAATTGACTGCAAAAAAGTTCTTGTTCATTTGATAATTCACTAATTAAAGTAATATGCTTCCACTGAATTTGACCTGAAGCAGCTTTCTTCTACAAACTTTGAGGTTTAACCACTTCAATACGGGACATTTCCACCCCCTTCCTGCCCAGACCAAATTTTAGTTTTCAGCGCTGTCGCACTTTAACTGACAATTGCGCGGTCGTGCGATGTAGGCCAATGTAGGCCTTTGTTTATTAAGGGAGGGGAGGTGCCCTTAAGGGGTCTTTTGGAATAATAGAGGTATTTTTTGCACCCAAACAAAATTAACGTCCTTTTTTCCCCACAAATAGAGCTTTCTTTTTCTCTGCGGTTTTTATTTTTTGCGCTATAAACAAAAGAAGAGCGCCAATTTTGAAAAAAAAAACACAATATTTTTTACTTATTGCTATAATAAATATTGCATTTTTAAGAAATAAATAAAAATGTTTTCCTCAGTTTAGGCCGATACGTATTCTTCTACATATTTTTGGTAAAAAAAAAAATCGCAATAAGCGTATATTGATTGGTTTGCGCAAAAGTTATAGCGTCTACAAAATAGGAGATAGATTTATGGCATTTTAATTTTTTTTTACTAGTAATGACGGCGATCTGCGATTTTTTTTTTTCATGACTGTGACATTGTGATGGACATATCGGACACTTTTGACACATTTTTGGGACCATTCACATTTATACAGCGATCGGTGCTATAAAATTGCACTGATTACTGTATAAATGTGACTGGCAGTGAAGGGGTTAACACTAGGGGGCTAGGGAGGGGTTAATTATGTTCCCTGGGAGTGATTCTAATGCCCCGTACACACGGTCGGAAATTCCGACCACAAAATCCATGGTGACGTTCGTTGCGTACGACGGAATTATGTAGAGGCTAGTAGCCAATAGCTTTGGTCTTGTAATGTTATCTGAGCATGCGTGGCACTTTGTCCATCGGAATTCGCTACACACGATCGGAAAAAGTCCTACCGGACTTTGTTGTCGGAAAATTTGAGAGCAAGATCGGAAAAAGTCACGGTCGGATTTTCCGACAACATGGTCCGATAGGACATTTTCCGTCGGAAATTCCCGACCGTGTGTACGGGGCATAACTGTAGGGGGAGGGGACTCACAAGGGGAGGAGATCGATCGGTGTTCCTCTGTACTGGGAACACACCATCGGTCCCCTCTCCTCTGACAGGACGTGGATCTGTGTGTTTACACATACAGATCCACGGTCCTGCTGTGTTCCCGGGCAATAGCAGGTGCCCGGCGGACATCGCCGCCGCCGACCACGCCCCCAAGATGGCCGGGAAGGGGAGGACGAAAAAAAAACAATTGAAAACACAGTGCAATAAAGTAGTCCATGAAGTGATAAGGAATCCAGTCTATCCCACGGTGCACTTAAACATTTACCCGAATGGTGTGTGAATTCCAGAAAAGCCTGCACCTCAAGGATGCCCGCTTACCAGCTCCTTATGACCTCCTATTACGGAAGGTATTTCCCGCTTGTGGCTATAAATCCATCCGGGGCCTTTTATCCATCAAAGGGGATCATGCTGCAGAGCATCCACCGCTCAAGGAAGAGCCCGATCACATAAGAACCCCAAAAGAAATAAGGCTTCCATAGTATAAAATCTTTTGACATTTTAATAGTATTAAAAAGGTTAAACTTACACAATGAAGTGTTAAAACACGCATAAATAAGCTGGCCGGCATGTTAAGACATCCTGTCCTTCCAGGACTTGCACAGACGCGGTGACATCAGCACGTCGCTCCGCCCTACGGGTTTCGTCACATGATGACGTCGTCCTGGGGTACTATTATTATTTTATTTATTATTATTACATTATTATTATTTTTATACAGGATTTATATGGCGCCAACAGTTTGCGCTGTGCTTTCACAGAGCCCTGCTCATTAAAGCTTACACACAGGCATTACGCAATGATGTGCGTGGCTTTGCCCACTAGCCTAAAAAGAGGACTAAGCCTCCTTGCATTTTTGGGGATTTGTGATGAAAGTCATGACACATAAATGATGGTAAAGCTTTATTTAATAATATATTCTTATTTTTATTAACCACTTATTATTAGGTCCTGTCATTCTATTTTTTTATTACAAGGGATGTTTACATTCCTTGTAATAGGAATAAAAGTGACACAACTTTTTTTTTTTAAAACAGTGTAAAAATAAAAGGTAAAATAAATAAGAAAACATTTTTTTAAAACGCACCCCGTCCTGCCTAGCTCGCACGCAGAAGCGAACGCATACGTGAGTAGCGCCCGATTATGAAAACGGTGTTCAAACCACACATGTGAGGTATCGCCGCGATCGGTAGAGCGAGAGCAATAATTCTAGCTCCATACCTCCTCTTTAATGCCCCGTACACACGGTCGGATTTTCCGACAGAAAATGTCCTATCGGACAATGTTGTCGGAAATTCCGACCGTGTGTAGGCTCCATCGGACTTTTTCCGTTGGATTTTCCGACGGACAAAGTTTTATCTCCTGCTCTCAAATTTTCCGACAACAAAGTCCTATCGGACTTTTTTCGATCGTGTGTATCGAATTCCGACGGACAAAGTGCCACGCATGCTCAGATCACATTACAAGACCAAAACTATTGGCTACTAGCCTCTATGTAGTCCCGTCGTACGCAACGAACGTCACCACGTTCAGAATGATCGGATTTTCCGACAACTTTGTCCGACCGTGTGTATGCAACACCAGTGTCGGACAAATACCGTCGGAAAAAATCAGATGGATTTTGTGGTCGGATTTTCCAACCGTGTGTACGGGGCATAAGTCAAAACATGCAACCTGTTTAAATTTTGCCTATGGAGATTTTTAAGGGTAAAAGTTTGTCGCTAATCCACTAGCGGGTGCAATTTTTGAAAGCGTGACATGTTGGGTATTAATTTATTCGGGGTAACATTATCTTTCACAATATCAAAAAAAATTGGGCTAACTTCTCTGATGTCTTATTTTTTAATTCAAAAAAGTGTATTTTTTTCCCCAAAAAAAAAGTGCACTTGTAAGACCGCTGCGCAAATACGGTGTGACAGAAAGTATTGCAACGACCGCCATTTTATTTTCTAGGGTGTAAGAAAAAAAAAAGTATAATGTTTGGGGGTTCCAAGTAATTTTCTAGCAAAAAAAAAAAACAGTTTTTAACTTGTAAACAACAAATCTCAAAAAGATGCCCGGTCCTTAAGTGGTTAATGTATTGTGCAGGGATAAGTCAAATTTTTGGCATCTTTACATTCCTATAACAGAAAGCTAGGAGATTTAAGTACTGCCCTATGGCTGGTTACTGCCGATGAATATTTTAAAATGGAGCTCACCCATAAGGAATCTACTTTTTTGAAATGAAATGCCAATATCAATGCTGACTGTGGTGCAAAAGACAATTGTTATATCTAATTAGTGAACTGCTGTATGGCCAAGTACTTTTCCGTTTAAAATCCACTTGGCTTTCTTGATTATTAAGTGCTGAACAAGTCACTGCATTATGTTACATCGATAGTAAGGTTGAAAAAAGACAGGAGTCCATCTAGTTCAAGCAATAAAAAAAAAATAAAAAATAAAGTAGAAAATCCTCATATAAAGAATCCTTTACCCACAGTTGATCCAGAAGAAAAAAAAAAAAAAAACCTACAAAGCACGATTCAGTTTGCTCCAACAGGGGGAAAAAATCCTTCCCGATCTCCCAGATTCCTTCGTGATCCCCCAATATGTATCTGGCTTTGGTTCCCTTCATAGGCTTGCACAGCCTATTGGATTAGGGTGTGCACCCCAAAGCTCAAACACACATGCATGTGTATATATACTGACGGTGTCAGTAGGGCAGAAGACGGTGTCAGTAGGGCATGGGATGATGTCAGTAGGGCAGTGGACAGTGTCAGTAGGGCAGTGGACGGTGTCAGTAGGGCAGAGGATGGTGTCAGTAGAGCAGAGATTGGTGTCAGTAGGGCAGAGGACGGTGTCAGTAGGGCAGTGGACAGTGTCAGTAGGGTAGAAATTGATGTCAGTAGGGCAGTGGACAGTGTCAGTAGGGTAGAGATTGGTGTCAGTAGGGCAGAGATTGGTGTCAGTAGGGCAGAGATTGGTGTCAGTAGGGCAGAGATTGGTGTCAGTAAGGCAGGGGACAGTGTCATTAGGGCAGAGATTGGTGTCAGTAGGGCAGAGATTGGTGTCAGTAGGGCAGAGATTGGTGTCAGTAAGGCAGGGGACAGTGTCATTAGGGCAGAGATTGGTGTCAGTAGGGCAGAGATTGTAATGTAAAATGCCCGGTTTATGCCTGCAGTGTTCCCTGTACCTTACTGCAAGTCTCTGGAAAACATACAGACCAGGAGAGGAGGCTGTTGTCGATTTTATAAATTGAACTTCACATTAAAACGTTAAATACACCAGGGCTGGCGTGCACTCTCTCTTGCTTTGTATTGTGTCAGTAAAGCAGGAGAATGTGTCAGTAGGGCAGAAATTGATGTCAGTAGGGCAGTGGACGATGTCAGTAGTTTTTATTTTTATTATTAATAATTTTTAGGGCTTATATTGCAGCCATCACCGACAATCACACTAGGTCTTATTTTCGGGGAAACAGGGTATGTTTTGGTAGCATTTTAAATATAGTGAATTAGTTGCGCATATCAGTTGATATAATTGCTAACAATTGTTATGGTTTTAAGAGTTTAATTGACTACAAATAATGTACAAATATAATATAATATTGAGAAAAAAAATGTGTGATTCTGCGCCACGGAATATACAAGCAATATAGATAAAAGATATATGAAGACTGGGTGGGTCCCCTTAATGAATATAAATATTCAGAAATATAAATAGTCTAGCACACATCATTTATAATTTTTTTTCAATTAATTATACTCAATATTTTATTTTTATTTTTTTTTTTAACAAGAAAAAATTATACTCAATTTTTACTTGTATCATATCTAACCTTAACTTTGTAACTGGTGGAGGTTCTCATCAAGCCTACCACCATCTGGTTCCCAACATTTATATTCATTAAGGGGAATAGCGCCATATCTATATCTTTTTTATCCATAATATAATATTGTTCAGTAGGAATACAAAGAGTACTATAATAATAATAATAATGATGATTATTATTATTATTCATAATAATATTAAAACAACAACAACTCTAATAATAATCGTAGTAACAAATATTACAAAGATAATACAAAATTATCACAAACAAGCAAAATACAGCATAAGCAATAACAATAAAATGGAAATACATATATAAACAATTTTTCAACCATATATAAAAATAATAATAATAATAACAACAACAACAACAATCATTGTAACAATATTACAAAGATAATACAAAGATAAATCGCAAACAAGCAAAATGCAGCATAAGCAATAACAATAAAATCAAATACATATATAAACAATTTTTCAACCATATATAAAAATAATAATAATAACAACAACAACAACAATCATTGTAACAATATTACAAAGATAATACAAAGATAATCGCAAACAAGCAAAATGCAGCATAAGCAATAACAATAAAATCGAATACATATATAAACAATTCTCAGGGAGATTTTCTATGCTGAATTATTGATTTTTGTATTCTGGATAAAAAAGATCTTTGTGCTCGCAAAACCTACAAGATCTGCTGTATAAGATGACTGTAAAATGTGTCAGGAGATACAGGTATGAAAATTGGATTAATGGTCCCTCTTAGCAGTGCCTCGTACAACCGCAGATATTTTCTGCAGTGGCGCCTGGTGCAGGAATGCTTTTAAAAGCACTGTACTGTGGCTCCATTTTATACCATTATTTATCGCCATCGGATACTTTATTTCTATATACAATTTTGTAATGCTGCCAGTAAAATATTACAACCACAGATAATAAATAAAATAAAAAATCCAAAAAACATGTTTTTGTTATACTAGTCTAAAACTTCCCAGGTGTGATGCCTTGTACACACGGTCGGACATTCCGACCACAAAATCCGTCGGATTTTTTTCAGACGGATTTTGTCCGAAACTTGCGTTGCACACACACGGTCGGACAAAGTTGTCGCAAAATCCGATCGTTCCCGAACGAGGTGACGTACAAAACGTACGACGGGACTACGTAGAGGCCAGTAGCCAATAGCTTTCTTCTCCAAATTTCTTCTGAGCAGGCGTGGCACAAAAAGTCTGATCGGATTTTGTTGTCGGAAAATTTTAGATCCTGCTCTCAAATTTGCGACGGAAAAAGTCTGCTAGAGCCCACACACGATCGGATTTTCCCACAACATAATCCGATCAGACTTTTTCCATCGGAATATAGGACCGTGTGTACGGAGCAAAAGAGAATCAAAAGCGCCACATCCAATAGAGTATGAGTAATGAATGAGAAAAACAGCAGACATTGATTTTTAAGGCGCTAGACTCAGATGCTACATGAAGATATTATAAAATATCCATCATTTTTATTTAAAAAAAAAATATATATATATATATATATATTTATAAAATGTATGGATATTTTTTCATATTTTTCATTTTCATTTTTCGTTTTATTATCCGCTTCCCGACCGCCCACTGCATATATACGTCAGCAGAATGGCACGGGCAGGCAAAATCACGTACCTGTACGTGATCCTTTAAATGCCTGCCCATGGGTCGCGTGCGCGCCGCCAGCGGCACGCTCGCGACCCGGTCGGGAGCTCCGTGACCCCGGCCGCGGGACCAGTGGACCCGATCGCTGCTGGTGTCCCGCGATCGGGTCACGTAGCTTAGGAACGGGGAGAGGTATGTGTAAACAAACCTCTCCCCGCGCTTCCTACTCTGCCTGTCATTGATTGGCTGTTCGCGGTCATCGGGAAAGCCGATCAATGACGTCAGATGTCAGCCCCGCCCCCTAATGTAAAAAACACAACACACGTCAGAGCCCATAACCCCTCCCCTACAACTGTCATTTATACAGGAATCAGTGCATTTAAATAGCATTGATTGCTGTATAAATGACAATGGTCCCAAAAATGTGTCAAAAATGTCCGATGTGTCCGCCATAATGTCGCAGTCACAAAAAAAATCGCTGATCGCCACCATTACTAGTAAAAAAATAAATATTAATAAAAATGCTATAAAACTATCCCCTATTTTGTAAACGCTATAACTTTTGCGCAAACCAATCAATAATCGCTAATTGCGATTTTTTTTACCAAAAATATGTAGAAGAATACGTATCGGCCTAAACTGAGGAAAAAAAAAAGTTTTTTTTATATATTTTTTGGGGATATTTATTATAGCAAAAAGCAAAAAATATTGCATTGTTTTCAAAATTGTCGCTCTATTTTTGTTTATAGCGCAAAAAATAAAAACCGCAGGGGCGATCAAATACCACCAAAAGAAAGCTCTATTTGTGGGAAAAAAAGGACGCCAATTTTGTTTGGGAGCCACGTCGCACGACTGTGCATTTGTCAGTTAAAGCGACGCAGTGCCGAATCGCAAAAAGGGGCCTGGTCCTTTGGCTGCCAATTGGTCCGGGGCTGAAGTGGTTATATCTTTTTGTAGCATC